>CM076607.1:10626597-11153054 GCA_038502775.1 Hippodamia convergens | reverse complement strand
TTTCGTGAGGTACCCTTGTTCCTTCTGCGTGTGTGATCTCGTTTCAATTTCCAACAGTTTTCTTCTCCTTAAAGGTGCTTGACTTCAGTAGAGTTCGGGACAAGGTTGCTCAAAGGAATATCATCGAGAAATCAAATCTATTTTCTATCAACATTTCGAAGGATTGATTCAACTGAGAAAGTTTATTTCATCATTAGTTGATAGTTGATAGTTCAAAAGGGGTTACAGTCCACTGCGACCTTATGGTCTATTGTGCCCCCTGACAAAGCTTTACAGCTCGCCTTCCAGTCCCAGAGATCTTATGAAATCCAATATTTCGGAAGGCTTCAGTGAGGCTAATTCCTCATTCCTACAGGTCTCTTGACCAAAGCATTGTTTCCTTTGGCTTACAATGCCAAAGCATTCTGTGACAAGGTGAATAAGAGTTTCTTCCTTCTCAACACAGAATCTACACTCGTCAGTGTCCGATACGCCCATTCTCAGCAAGTGCTTTCTGAGGCGACAATGCCCTGTAAGAAAGCCAGTGAAGAGGTGTAGTTGGTTCTTACTGAGATCCAAATATTTTTTGGATCTTGCAGTTTCAAAATCCGAAGGAACTTTTTGGAGTGCTCCAACCCTGGGAGATTCTGCCAGAGTGTTTCTCTTTCAGTTTTCTCCTTCTCCAGAAACTCTTTCTTATAGGTACATTTCCTATACCACAGAAAGGTTCTGGGCAGTGAGTGGTTTCCGAGCACCCTCTCTGGCAAGTTTGTTGGCCTCTTCGTTACCTGTGATTCCCGAATGACCAGGAACCCAGATCAAAGAGACCTTATTTTTCTTGCCTACTTCATTGAGTTTGCTCCGGCATCCCATGTTGACTTTGGGTCGATGACATAGGATTTCAGTGCATCATTAGGTGCCCGCAGTGATTTTTAATTTTCCCATTTTTTTTATCAAGTTTAAGGATTGCTGAAGGACAATAGTAACCCAGTTCCGAAATTCCTTGAAGAAAAGTTTAAATCTTCTTCAAACAAAGTCGTGTTCTGATTTTCTTGCTTGGTAAAGTCTGCGTTCCACTTTTCTCGTTCATTTTATCAATAGAAATATCCTTAACATGAGTTCCATTACCTTGAAAAAGCCACACTGTATTTTTTGTATGGTTGTTACCTGAGTACTGAGGATATACAGGTCATACTATTGAGGCTTCTACCAATTTTATCTCAAAATTCGCTGGCATACCTTTCATGTTCCTTACTTCTTGAACTATTCAACAGTTCTGGAGCATTATTAGAGTAACTAGCATCAACCAATTGGTTGATGTCAAGATCCAAACAGCTTGTAAAACCTTTTGTGCTTTAAGAAGATTCGCTGAATACCATAATCGACAAATCAAGTTCTGACTTTGAAATTTCTTGAACAATTCAATTGGGATCCTCTAGTGCATTTTGGTTTGTAGCAAGAAAGCACTGACCAAAACACTTCTGACGATCATATTGGTCGAGAATAGAGTGAAAAAGCAACTTGAGGCAACATATTCATGGACATGTTTACCAATACAAGAACAATTTTTTCTACAAATGTGGACGTTCGCAAATTGTTAAAACGACTTCTTGTTGTTTGGTCTTGGTCAACTCTCTGCTTGAACTTTGCAATATCAAATGAACGAACTCATGACAAAAACCATTGAAACACTTCGAATATGAATTTCTCCAAATGGCTACATCGAGAGAAAAAATAACTTCCACTTACCCCTTCATGTTATATTTCGGCCTGAATTTCGTGAGCAATTTCATTGGTATTTGCAGTAATTGCAGTAATGCCATTGTGGAATAGTGAATTTACTTTTCGATTTCGAATATGAAGGATTTTTAATTATTCTGACACATCGTGAAATTTTTTTGACAGGAGTGATCGATGGATGAACACTAAAAAGAAGAAGGCCACAGAAATATTTTCGTAATACGATCACGATTCAGAATCAATTATTATAGACGCACCTTTTTCTCGCAATATTCGAAAACATTTAAAAAAAAAATTTTTTTTATAAAGAGTGGCTCCCACCAAAAACTCTTACACTTATTTGTCAGAGGCAAATGCTTTCGAAAAAATGCTCACCCAATTATGAAACTGAAAGTAACACTTTGAACCATCCAAATAAGGTTTCTCAGTCTATAACAAACTCCTTCATGAGATAAATTAGTAAAATTGATAAACAGTGATTTATTTCATGTCAGTTTATCCTTCAATAAATCAATGCAAATACAATCGAGATGATCTGCCAGTTTTTTTATGTTCACATTCTCTTATCTCTAAAGGTCTTTATGTCTCTCCTGCATAAGTTTTTCCACAAATACATGGAATATTGTAAACACAATTTTTTGACTTTTCTGTTTTTGTTAGTGAAGATTTCACATTATTTTGTATTTGGAGAGCAGTTCATATGTTGAATTTGAAACCAATTCTCCCCATTTTCTCTGCATAACTATAAGCACAAGAATCTAAACGGTTTTTTATTTGTTCCTGATTCTCATTAGATATAATTATGTTTAGGAATTTTCCTGTTTTTATTTGATATAAATCCTTCTATAAAACATAGGGACTGATTTTCATCAAGAAACTTTTTAGTGAAGTCAATTTCATAGCTTTTTATTTCGATTGTAGATGATATTGAATGAGCCCTATCAGAAAGTATTTTTGACAGTGATTCGGTTATTATAATTAAAATTCAGATAATGATTACTGTGTATCTGTGCATCTGTGTTTCGAAACCGGTGATCACAAGATAGCTTGGACAACAAAAATGTTCTTATTTCTTTTTTTCTTGTAAATAACAATTTTTTGTATTAGCTCATTATGTTCTTTATGGTCATCTCAGTTAACCATGTTTTTTTTTCATGAAGTAATTAGATGTTAACGAAGTCTGATTCAATGGGAATGAATTTTTTTGTCCTAGTATATGTTACTTTTATTTTTTCAAAATTTTTTCGTATTTCATGTATTTGTGCAAGCATTCAAATATATTCAAATATTCTTCAATATTGATGAAATTCATTTTCATATAATTTTCTTCAATACATACACTTACATATTAAATGTTTGTAACTTAATAAAACATGCGTTATAAGTGTTCGAAACGTACAATGAGATCATTCGTTTAATTCTTCCTCAGTGTCAATCTATCTGGGATATTCACCTCGTAGATAGGCTCTCTCCCTTCACATACCCAAACAGACCCATTTTCACCATGGCAGATCAGATGGTACATTCCTTTCGCGACACATATTGGCCTGCAAATAGCAAAAACAATTTAGTTTCTTCTGCTTGTTCTGAATAATTATTTTCGAATATAATTTTTTTAACCAGTTCAACGTCATGATGATGGCGCGAGTTTTTCTATTTATATCCTTATGTGAAAAACTGTGAGGTCAACGTTTTGAGACACCTGAAGAAGCAGAATGCACTTTTTTGAGATACCTCAATCATAGTGGCAACCTACTTCGACACTGATAAACAGTGATTTTCGATTATATTTGTTTTTGTTCTGTAATCCCAACATATAAAAAGGAACCAACGTATCTAAGGGGCAGATTTTGGACGACCTGGATTCTGAGAGATTCATCCAGAAAATTCTTTCAGAAAAAGTGAAATAACCGTTCCAGTCTGGAGCGAATAACAATTATCGTAGTAAGATGTCGATTAATTCGATTAGACCTAATGGGAGCTAGAGTAATTCAATTGGTTGGGTCGAAATTCTTTTTCAGGCTCGACTAGTGGATGGAATGGAACCATGTCGCATTCATTTTTGAATTTAACTCGACAACGGTGAAAAAAGTTCATTCAATTCGAGTGTTTTTGCTAAACATAAAAATTGTAGCATCTTTTATCTCAGGGAGCAGCGTAGATTTTTGGTACTTATTTTCCCTGAAGCACACATGCATAAAATCGGTTAGTATTTCTAATCAGAATTTATACAAACAGGGTGAGTTTTTGACTTCTACATATGTCTTAACAAAAGATTCTAGAGGTCTAAAAAATTACTTTTTTTATATACCATTTTTTTCCGATTCAGTCTAGAGAAAAAGATATAGCCATACAGGGTGGGCCATCCATAACTTTCCAACCCGAATTTTATTGAAAGGGGGAAAAATAAGGTTGTTCAAATGAGTTTGATATCACTACCTCCCTAGCTGCAACCCCTAACAGCTCTGATTTTTGAATAGGGAAAAGGGGTCGAGCAGCACTTTATTGGAAAGGCAATTCAATTTCCTGAATAGGTATATATTTTTTTCATGGGTTTATTATTATACAGAGTGACTCAGTATTCCATCAATAACTTTCACACGCCGAATTTGGATCTTTGAGATGGAAAAAACGCTCGGATGGGTCAAAAAATAAATTCGATATCACTACCCCTCTAGCCGCTACCACTTGAAGCAATTATTTCAATTGAAACTGAAGAGCACGATTTACTTTGTACATAATTATTGTTTTCACGATTTAAGTTGAAGGGTACAGGGAAAAAAACCATCGATGTTAATTTTCCTCTCAGCAGATATCGAATTCATTTTTTGACCCGTCCGAGCATTTTTTCTATCTCGAAGATCCAAATTCGGCGTGTGAAAATTATTGATGAAATTTTGAGTCACTCTGTATAAAAATGAAGCGATGAAAAAATAAAACACGTGTGGCACTCGAGGACTGCCGCGGTAAAGCTATTGCATAGCATCTATTCAAAAATAAGAAGATAATATTGTTGATTTGAAATATTTTTTTTATTTATCTTACAATACATGTAGGTTATTCAGGATATTTATCATTGAAACTATAGGTTTTTGGTAACTGAAATAAAAAACATAAGTTTGAGACTCAATGTCTTCTAAATATCTGGAAAATACCGCGTCAATAGTGACCCCATATTTTGTTGTGGATTCTTGTGGATCGTTATTCATTTTTAAATTCAATTTTTCAAGAGAAAAGTTGTCAACCGCTCTGATTTTTTATCAGCGAAGTTAATGTTGAAATCGCCAGCCAAGATGAGTGGAGATTTATACCATTTGTACCAAGTTAGTCGAACCTTCTTCAGTGTAGGTACTCCAGTAAAGTGCGATGAATAAAATGTTCAACCTCATCCAATTTTGGATTCGGAGAAATGTAAATTGCTACCGTGACTATGTGTAGGCCATTTCTTAGCTTGCCTAAGCATGCACAAATATCTCCAACAAATGAGCGTCTAACATTAACATCGCTAACATCTGCAATATTTATTTCAATATTCGGAGTCATATATTAGTAACATTATTACTATTTTGGTGAATAGCTACCCCACCTCTTGGAACAGTATATGGTTTGAATTTCAATTCGTATTATCACACGTCATGCATGTTTCGGTAAGAAGTAACACATTGGTTTGTCTCGTAACCGAATCTTGTGAATCGTATTTGTGACTATGTAGACTTTGGCAATTGAAAGTCATTATTGAAATGCCATTTCTATCACTAATGAAATCTAAGACATTTTGAGATATCGTCTGAACACTATTTAAAGACAGTCTTTTGAATTCTTGCAACAAAGATGCAGTCGATGCAGCTTGTCCTTGCCTTCGATTATGATAAAACATAAATGCAGAATTATCATTTTTTGTCGTAATATACAATTTAATATACGAGTTCCTGAGAATGTGATTTACTATACTCATATACTATTTCGTCAAAAGTTCCACCTTGCGACTTATGTATAGTTAGAGCAAGAGCTGTAGTTAATGGAAAATGTTTGCGTTTTGCTATACATTTTCTATCCGATGTTAATGAAATATTTGCCGTTCGTAATTCAATACACGGCTGTGTTAGGTTTTTTCGTTACGGAAATTCTACATTCGGTCGCCGCGCTCAGAGCCTGAGATAAAAGCTATGCAATAGCTCAGAAAATACCCCCATGAAGGAATTGAATTTCCTTCCCAACAAGGTGCTGCTCGACTCCTTTTCCCTATTCAAAAATGAAAGCTGTTAGGGGTTGCAGCTAGAGGGGTAGTGATATCCAACTCATTTGACCACCCTCATTTGTCCTCCTTTCAACAAAATTTGACCTGACCGAGCGTTTTCTCGTTATTCCATCCCAAAGCTCAAAATTCAGGGTGCAAAATTCTGGATGGAACACCCTGTATACAGTGTGACACAGACTCATGATACACCCCCATTTTCTCCTTTGTTTCTGTAGTTATATTTTTGAAATTTGAAACATTGAATATGCTCACTATAGGGCATTTTTTGAAATATTCAGAAAAAAAATCCAACCGCTGGTTTTTCCGGAAATGACATCAACTTTCGATTTTCAAATGGGACACCTGGTATATTATTACATTTTTGAAATCTTTATAATTTTCTCAATCTAGTGATACCTCATAGTTGATATTTCATTCGTCAGAACGTCCATTTTATTTTTCGATCTAGAGAGCCATGAACTCCCTGAAATTATTCCAAATAATCAAAATGATGCTTCACTATAGTAATTTCGATTGAAAAAGTATCGTGGTTCGAAATACGTACCAAAAAAGTAAACCAAAACCTTTTTTCACTCGAAACTACGTTTTGTCAAGTGGTAGCATAATGGTACTCTGACGTCATTCGAAAGTACCATTGGTGGGGTATCCATCCATATCAACCTTTTTTCTGTATAACCAATACGAACACGATAATAGAGTTTAGATAAGTTTAAGTATCTTCTCGGTTCAATCCAAAGTTGATGTCATTTCCGGAAAAACCGGAAATTGGATTTTTTTCTAAATATGTCGAAAAGGGCCCTATAGTGAATATATTCACCGAATTCCAGAAATATAGCTACAGAAACAAGGGAAATAATGGGGGTGTACCATGAGTCTGTGTCACCCTGTATAGCGTTTGATCTACTGTAAAATGTAGTTGAAGTATAATTCTGCGAACCTTTTGAACTTAGTTTCATCAAGCCAAAGTTGGTTTTACTCACTCTTGATCAGGCAATGCTGCCAACTGGTCCGCAAGAAGTTTACCAAGTCCTTCGTATTTTGCCAGGGCATAGGAGGACGCTTCAGAGATCAGTGGCGTGTGTGTAACACCAGGACACATGGTCAAAAATTTCACCCCGGTCTTGTTGTAGAAGTAAGGTTGTCCGAAAGATGTTGTCATTCCTAAAACGAAATATTTGGTGCCGACATAAATAGGACAACCTGAGAGCTCTTGGAGTCCAAGAATTGAGGCTATGTTGACCACTATCCCCCCTTTTCCTCCACGGTGTTTGCCCATGTGCTCAAGGGCTAGAAGAGATCCCGTCACAACAGCGTTCTGCAAAAATCAAAGTTGTAGGTTGATGTAGAATGTTCACACTATGAAAGTTTTTAGTTATTCTTAAGGATTAAAAGTGAATACAGTAGGCGCACGATAATCCGGTACCCGATTATTTCCCTTCATGCCGGATTATCGGAAATGCCGGATTATCGAATTCGTACAGGAAAAGAAAGCTAACTTCACATGATTTTCACCACTATCCAACTTTGGCGAAATTTGACCGCTATTTTGTCAAGGCACGCTGTGAAACAAGAGAAAACAAATACGTAACTGTCGTCACTGTCGAGCAGGAGAAACTACTTCTACCGTTCGGTAGTCCGGGGTTCAGCTGTATAAAATGCCGGATTATAGAGCGGGTTACCTGAGTCCCAAAGTACCGGACTACCGAGCGTGCCGGATTGGCGAGCGCCGGATTATCGAGCGCCTACTGTATTTTTTACGAGCAATATTAGCAGTTGCTAGGCAGAGCGCAGCGCAGCCGACCGAATGCAAAATTGCGAGTAAAAATAGGCACTTTCAGTAAGTATGATATATACTATTTGTTCTCCAACCAAGTCAATTAGTTTTATTCAAAAATCGTTAATAATTTGGTGATAAATTTGAACACCTATTAATTATAACAGCGATAGCAAGTCGGTAGTCATGGATATCTGGTATTGTTGGTAAATATGGATTGTCAAGTAGACGTCACTAGACGTACTAATCATATAATTTTGTAGTAGTTTTTAAGTTGCTTTCCAAATGTATCCCGAACTCGATGAACATATACCAGCGGATATTTTGGAAAGTGCCGATGCAGTATATCTAAATCTTTTGCCACCCAAATCTCACCAAGTTTATGAACTTGCATATCAGCGATTCATTGATTGATGTAAAGGAAAAAAAATAGCAAAACTATGCGGAGAGTGTTCTTATGATGTATTTCTCAAATTTAACGAAGACCGTCAAGCCATCCACTTTTTGGTCACAGTATTCAATGTTGCAATCCACACTGGATATCAAAAATTGTGTGGATATTAGTAAATATTCGAAATACCGAGCATTGTTAAAAAATGCAGAGTGATGGATAAATACTTGAAAAGTCTAAGGTTTTTTCAAAGGAGGAAGTGGATCGGTTCCTGGATATGGCACCTGATAATGTATAATTATTTGATGATAAAGGTTTGTTTACCATTATAGGCGATAATTATTTGCGATTATTTCGAAAATATGTTGCACTACGGCCATCAAATATACTGGAAGGTCGTTTATTTTTGAAGTATGTTAATGGGAAGTGTCAAAGAATGGTTGTTGGTATTCACAAAATTAGTGCCGTGCCGCAAGAAATTGCAAAATTTTTGAAGTTAGAAAATTGGAAGGAGTATAATATCTAATACTGGACATTCGCTTAGAAGAACATCTGCTATACTTCTTATTGATGGTGGCGGACACTTGTCTTAAAAGACATGGAGTTTGGAAATCGAGTACGATAGCAGAAGGATATATTGAAGAATCACATATCAACAAAAAGAATATTGTCAGAAAAATATTGCTACCTGACAAAGAAGGTACTAGTATCTGTTCAGATATGTCCACATGAAGGATATGCTCAGTGCAATTTCCTGAATACTACTGGTTTCGGGGGAGGATCGATTATGGTATGGGGTGGAATATATTTGACTGCTCGCACAGACCTAGTGGTCATTGATAATGGAGCTACGAATGCTGATAAGTATATAAGGAACATTCTTGAAGAGCACGTAGTGCCATTTGCACCATACATTGGTGAAAATTTCATTTTTATGGACCATAATGCCGGACCCCATCGTGCGCGCATCGTTCAGGAGTACCTGAAGAGGTTGAAGTCTCGCGAATGGAATGTCCAACAAGAAGTCCAGATCTCAATCCGATTGAGCAGGTTTGGGACAACCTCGATAAAAGGCTGAGATGTTCAGAAAATCATCCAGCTACTCTTAATGACTTAGGAATCCAACTCGGAGAAATCTGGAAAGGATTAGATCAGAACATTTTAAGATCACTCAGTTTGAGTATGAACCGTCGTTGCCGAGCTGTGATTAACGCAAGGGGTGGAAATACCAAGTATTAAATCACTTATCAGCCTTTCAGTATTTTGAAAATTGTTCATTTCTCTTCATTCTCATAAGATTCGGTGAAATCCTGAATTTTTCTTCCATTTGATGTGTCTTGTTTCGTTCAAAACCTTCCCGAGAGAACATAAAAAATAAGTTATAAAGTCAATGTAGAGTTAACTTTCATTAAAATTGAGATTTTCAGAATGTGCGTTGATTTTGTGTAGTTGAGCCCCCCCTTCAGGTCCTATTCTGAGAGACTTTTGAGCAGCAATGTATACAGCGACATGAACCTTTCCGCAGCTAGAAGAGATTGGTAAAACTCTATCTTCTCGTTAAATTACTCCGAACAATTTGGATGAATTCCCAGGCGAAAGGCTGCGTTGGAAAATTGCAGTCGAAAATTATTCAGTTCGGTCGTCGGTTAAAAACATTTCGGACACGGTTTTGAGCCGCACATCCGAGGAGGCTATGAATTATTGGGGCGATATTACTCTGGCCGCTAGTTGGCCAACAACAATGCAGTGAGCCACTTGATAATGCATCAAATTCATCGAAATCGATGATTTTCATCGGCGTGGAATCAATTCCTAATTTGAGGACACGATTGGTTATATTCGGTGACATGGGAATTGCATCAGCGAAAGAGCTGTTGAAATTATGCGTGACAGAAACTGTGGAATGAATGCTGATGTCGATACTTGAGGACAAAAAATGGAAAAAAAAATTTCTGCTTTTTTGTTTGGAATTTCAATAGAGTATTCAATTCTGAATACATTCTTTACAAAGCTCTGTATTCGACGAAATAATTTCCAAAATATCGAGAAAAACTGAAGAGAAAAGGGAGATAACAGTATTCGGTATTATGTTTGTTATTCCTATTCTGAATATCTTAAGCACAAACCGTTTTCACAATTTTGAAGTCGAAGACTGTGGAAATATTATACAGGGTGATTGTTTATATTTTACTCAATAGCTATCTCTGTTAATATTGGTCGTAGAAAAACGTTCTAATGGGCGAATTTGAAGTATTTTTCATGGGTATTCAGAATTCAGTACTACGAAATTCATAAAGGCATCGAAAACCTGAAAATTTTTTGTGAACTATTGTTTTTCAAACTGTACACCCTGTATTTTATTTTTCCAATCGGTAGAGCTCTTTCTTCTGATTTCAAATATATATACTTTATTGAGGTTAATTTCGGCAGTTTTTGAAAAATATAGATTGTTTCTTCTAAATCTAAAGCAGCTGTGAAATGCCACACGATAACGATGCGATTTCTTTATATCAGAGGAAACGTGGATAAAATAACAACTGATATTTTAATTGCATTTATATATTAACTAAAAGTTGAATTAATTCGATATCTTTAATTTATTTCTTAAGGGTTTTCCTTCCCATTTATGGAATATATTGAGGTTTCAATTATTTCTTCCTTTATTCTGAAATCAATCTCTTTAATATTTTGCGGAGGGGCCATATACACTTTATATTTCAAATATCTACATAAAAAAGTGTCCGAGGAGGTTAAATAGGGACTATCAGGGGGCCATAGAATAGAACTTCGATTTAAAGAAATCACATATCCTCTAGTGGCCTTACACAGCTGCCTTAGATTAAGACGAAATAACCCATATTTTCCAAACACTTAACCTCACTAAAACATATATATTTGAAATCAGAAGAACGAGCTCTACCTATTAGACAAATAAAATACAGGGTGTACCATTAAAAAAAAAATAGTTCACGACTAATTTTCAGATTGTCGATGCCTTTATGAATTTCTTAGTACTGAAATCTGAATGCCCATGAAAAATACTTCAAATTCGCCCATTAAAACG
This sequence comes from Hippodamia convergens, assembly GCA_038502775.1. Taxonomy (NCBI): domain Eukaryota; kingdom Metazoa; phylum Arthropoda; class Insecta; order Coleoptera; family Coccinellidae; genus Hippodamia; species Hippodamia convergens. Next base: position 11,141,848 of record CM076607.1, on the reverse strand, counting down.
TTTTTGTACGAACAATATTAACTGAGATAGCTATTGACTAAAATATAAACAATCATCCTGTACATTCCTAGAATTTTGAAAAACTCTTCGCAGGTGTTCCAAATGTTGGGTCGAAAATTGGGATCAAGATTGGCTTATAACTTTCGTTTTTCGAATTAGAACCCTATTTTTTATGTTTCAGCATATTGATGTCGCTGAAATGAATAATTTTTGAGTTATTCAGTATTTTTTTTTATTTCGTACGTAACGTCAGGTTCATAAAGTCTGTTTCGTACCAACAATGATGAAAGAATTCACAAAATAGGGGTGTCACTGGGGAATTATTGGAATAATTTTTCTTCTATGACCAAGGTCATTCTTGATATGAAACAAATTTTATGAATTTGACGCTACGTACGACATAAAATCAGAAATTTCTAATTACTGAAGAATTATTATTGATTCTAGGAGCTTTAACATGTTGGAACATAATCATTATGGCATGCAGTTTATAATCGGGAAAAAACAAAACAGGAAATCAACATATGAGCAAAATGTTACAATAATGATAGACATTACTGTACTTAATCTAGACGAGAAAATCATGGAAGAGGAAAACAATTCAAAGGGACTTTGCCTCAATGAATGACACAAATAATGTCCTGTGGAAATTAGTATTCAGGTTCTTTTTAGCCAAAACTGTTTTGAAAATAAAAGAAATTCTAGAAATAGAAAAAATTGAACAACAAAAGTACATTCTACGAGAAAAAAACAAAAATTAATTCTATGAAAATAAAAAAAAAACAAAAATAAATTCTAAACATGCGAAATTGAAGATCAACAAATTCAAATTTAATGTTCAAATAATCCACCTTGTTGTGACAAACAGTAGCCAAATCTATTTTAAAGAGCTATTCTGCTTGCTATTCTGACACAGAGTTGGAGAGCCGAACGTGAAGGTATCGGCCTATCTTCAAAGGCAAGAATGAAAGAAGTTATTATCTCTGCAATAGATTGAAAAACGAAGTACCATTCTATGATTTGAATTTTCTCTTTAACCGTAAAAATTTTAATTCACGCGAATTTTAATTTATTTCCAAACCTTATAGCTATCACATTTGCCATTCCAACAGTCCAGTTCCTCATTTGTTATTGAATCGCAATGAGATTTCGATTCTTCCACTGTTCTACTAGACTCGGAGCTCATTCGAATTTAACATTCATATTCCTATGTTTCCATAAGGATTTTATTTATCTGTACAATATAGCTGTGTACTCCTGAAAAACCACTCGTCATGAAAGATTAAGAGGTTAATCAGCGGTCTCGCAAATTTTCGTCATAATCATATCTCTCTTTCCATTTGCAGTTTTATACAAGTTTGATGAGTGAGAATGTCAGAGGTTTTTTGAATTATACTCACGCAATTGATGGCTATTTCAAATTCCCAAGTTCCATCTTTCATAACACCAGCATTGTTTATGACGATGTCCAATGTCTTCCAAGCTTCTAATGCAGCTTCGAATGCACCTACAAATCGAATTAGATCAAAAATGATATCTGTATTCGATATCAAAGTCTAAAATGTTAACTCGGCCGATGAGTTACTGACCGCTCTGTTGCAGGCATCAATATTGAATTTAAGGTTATTATATCGGCACGGAACATATTTGGGTTATTTATGAATGAAGTAAACAATTTTCTTACTTCTCAATTCATTCTCCTTAGTAACATCAGCTCGACAAAAGTGAGCAACTGCTTTTCCATATTGGTTGTTCAGCTTTTGGGCGGCTTCGAATCCTTTTTTCGAGTCTAAATCAACAATCGTCACACCCTGTTGGGAAGCATTCTTTAAATACTCTACATTTCGTGAGAAGACACTTATATAGTCACTGTTATTAAGATGCAAATTTCTTTGGCTTCTACATTATATGAAGACGACGCTTATAGTATATAACATTACTAGCAAGGTAAGAGGGTTTTTACTGGCGAATGGAGGATATAACTGACGAGCCACAGGCCAGTCAGTTACCTCCTTGAATCAGTAAAACCCGTTACCTTGCGTGTATTGTTTTATATTTTATTTGTTTCTCATTTGTAAAAAGGTTAGATATATTCCAAGAAAATCTCAATAATTTGTCGCAAATGTCGTAAGCTATGGAAGCGTTGCCATGAACATGTCTGTTTATTTTTTTTACATTTGTTTTGGCGAAAGCGAAAATGAATGTACCAAAAGAAATTATTGAGGCAGCCAGAAGTGTAGCATCAAGTTTATTACCTGCAAAATCAGCTTCAAGGTACGAGCGAGAATACGACGACTTCAAAAAGTGGCAAAACAAAAATACTGTGATTGGGGTAACTAAGGATGTTTTGTTGGTCTACTTGAATCAACTATCAGCTAGATTCAGCCCTAATACTTTATGGGCAAAATGGTCTATGCTGAAAAGTTGCTTGGAAATGAAAGAAAATGCCCCTGTTTGCAGGTTTGTTTTCCTTGAAAAATTTATTGAAAAATATGACGCTTAGTTGTCATTTGCAGATTTCAAAAGGTAATAGCGTTTCTGAAACGAAAAAATGAGAGTTAAACGCCAAAAAAGGCCAAGGTATTAAGTGAAGAAGAGGCAAAACCATTTCTTTTACATGCTTCTGATGACCAGTGGTTGCTGGCGGAAATTGTAACAATATTTGGGATTTTTGGATGTTGTCGATGTGACGAAATTCTCTCCTTAAACATGAATGATGTAGAAGATATGGAAAAATACGTTATTGTGACATTGCGGCAAACAAGAAGATTCACCATAACCGATGATGGCTGCAGCTTCAAGCCCTGCATGTTATACAGAAAATATGTAAATCTTCGGCCTCCTCTAACAGAAAGCCTAAGATTTTCTTTGATATACTGACATGGAAAGTGCATTTTCCTTAATGCTGGCCAGCACACTATTGGTGGTGTCCTAAAGCAAATAGCGAAATATTTAGGTTTAAAAGACCCAGAGTTATACACCGGCCACTCTTTTCGCAGAACTGGAGCCACTATGGTTGCGGATTCGGGTGGAGATATTTTAGCACTAAAGCGTGCAGGAGGGTGGAAGAGCACCGAAATTGCGATGAGTTATGTCGATGATTCGGTCAACAAAAAAATCGAAATGTCTAGCAAATTATTTGGTAGTAAGGAGAGTACAAATGTTCTGCAGTCCTCGAGTTCAGCAGTTTCTGAGTCAACAGATGGTTCATCATCATCAGTATCATCTCTTTCATCATCAACAATCTGTGTTACTGGAAAAAACAATTGTACCATAATTTTCAACATATATGACGATAAAACAAAATTTTCTAATGTAAATAATACTACTAACTTGTAAAAATTTTGCAAGTTAACTGTCAGTTTTACAAGTTAGTGACTTGATAAAATAAACTTTCTTGATTAATATTGTGTTTTTGGAAACTGACCTTTACAAATGAGAAACAAATAAAATTTTTATTCTCCTTTTGAATACTTGTTATTAATATTATGATAATTGAGAATTAGCTTGAAGATTTTTCGATATGATATTCGATTCTTGCAGCAAAAATTCCAATTTTGATATCCGGTATAGTTTGATGGAACTGAAAGCTTTTAGTGAGGCTTATCTACCGATTTGAAAAAAATTACCTTCAATCCATGCCTGAGCAATTCACTGGCGTATTCGAATCCAATACCACTAGCGGCACCAGTTATTAAAGCGATCTTTCCTTCAACTTTGTAACCCATGTTAACAAAACTTCGATGAAACCGAAATGCGATTTTTTTTTTCGAAAAAACGACTATATATACGAATTCAGATGAAGTCGATGATAATTGACGATTATTGGGATTATATCGGATAATGAATTGATTTATTTCTGCCATCTGTTTAATAATTAATTTTGATTATAGGTCTATGTTGTTTACCTTCATTTATGGATCCGTGATAACAAAGCGAATTGGAGTATCAGTTATTCAGTATCAGATAGTGACATGTTGACAAAGGGACATTGGGCATATTGAATAATTATCATAATGAAATATAATTTAGTTCACTTGGAAATGGTTTTCTTTTTTGTATATTATAAAGCGTTGATTTCCCTGTGTAACCTTCGATGAGAATATACAAAGTGTACCCCAAATTCGACTGCTTAAAATATTTTCAAGCAGGGGTCGGAATTTTTAATGAAATATTATACGTTAATTTTTACTTGCTGGAGTTTCAAATGGAATGCGCCAATTGAACTGCCCTTGTAGATGTATCAAGAGAAAAAAATTATTCATTCTGATAATTCGATTTGCAATAATGCTCAAACGTACATACGTACTTTTCATTTGGGAAGAGAAAAATCTACCGAAAGAACTAACTTTGATGATTTAAAAAATAGATATAAAAATATCCAAGAATGAGGAATTGATTATGTTAATTTCTTTTGCAGGTTTTACTGGGACCTGTGTATGCTACTGCTGTTAGTCGCAAATTTGATTATTTTACCTGTAGCTATAAGTTTTTTCAATGACGATTTGAGCACGCGGTGGATAGCGTTCAACTGTTTATCGGACACTATTTTCCTCATCGATATTGTTGTCAATTTTAGAACAGGTAAGTTTTCCATTTACTTTCATTATAGAAAAACTCTCAATTGCGAAACAATTCAATTTCAAAACAAGAACAAAAATGGAAGCCAAAAAAAAAAAAAAATAAGCCACCCAGAAAACTCATCATATGAATCCATAATTAAATCTTTCTTCCTGGATATCTGTTGATTCTCAGATCAGTAGTCTCTTTGAATGAAATTATGATATGAAAGACTTCACGATATAAATTTCATTAAAAAAACTCCCCACATCTGAACTGTCAACTATATAAAGGACTGAAACTTATAAACAGCATAAATCTTCACAACTCTCATAAATCTGAAGGATTCCTAGAAATAAACACAGAATATAAAAAGTTTCACAAGACATTGTTTCTTTTACTTGTAACAATCCTTTAAATGAAGCACTAAAATCAATTTGTGTAGTCAACATTACATGTCTATTCCATTTCTGATGTCTTAAAATATCAGTCTATCAAGAAGAAAACAATTTTAATGCAAAATTTTACTATATTGTTCAACATAATTATTGTCAACTGATATCTTTCCAATGTTGTGTATTCTTTTCACTTTCCATTTACGATCTGATGACCTTTTTGACTCTTCTCTGTTAATCTACGTCCAAATTTCATGAAAATTGACCATGTTTGTGAAACTTTTATCATTCGTGGATCCTTTTTTTGCTATGAAAGAAAATAAAATTGCTGGCACTATTCAGATGATCGTTTCGGTAAATCCAAACGATACAACTGGATATTCATTTAATTTTCGCTTTGATTTCAGGAATTATGCAACAAGATAATGCAGAACAAGTGATACTAGATCCTAAACTGATAGCCAAACATTATTTGAGGACGTGGTTCTTCCTTGATCTGATTTCGTCCATCCCTCTAGATTACATATTTCTTATATTCAATCAAGTAAGTACAATCTGCCTGAACATCAAAAGTGATCCAACAGTTTGTTGAGTTTCATTACTACATTGGTGAGACTCTATTATTCATTAGTTTTGAGTTATACAGGTTTGGTAAAGATTCATCTAGAAATAGAACATATACCATGAATATAACAGAGAAGAAATTTGAATTTAGATTATATTAAAGTTAGAAAAAGAAAAATCTGGTGACCTTGCTGGCCAGGGTAGGATAATTTTCTCCATGTTAAATTTATTCCCATCTGAACGATTTCAACAATGAAAAAAATACGTACTCGATAACACGAATAATATTCAAACTCAAACATATTTCCAAATTATTTTTACACAAGGAATAGGCTGAATCGATGAAAACTGTATACGAAAAAAAATTTCTTGAAATCAAGAATTCATTTTTAAGATTTACGTACAACTTGAAGACTTAGCCTGTATAGAGCAAAACACAACTCTATGCGACACCGCCGGCGTTAGCTGGAACTAAGCCCGAAACGAGTATCGTTTTGACAGTTAGTACGTGAAAGCTGAGTTTATTTTTACGTTTTTATTGCGATAAAAAGATATGCCTAAGGAAAAAACCGTGAAAAACACTAATTGTTGTGTTTATGGATGTAATTCTAAAAAATCTAGGAATCCTGGAGCCCATTTTCGTGGTGAAAATCAAAATGTTTACTTTACCAATAAACTAGAAATCGTAGAGGAAATTAATAGACGTAAATCCTAGGAGCATGTTTTGATAATGGAAAAACCTGTATCTAAACATATTAGAGTATGCAGTATGCTTACAGCATTTCCGACCAGAAGATTGTGAAATGAAAACAAGCAAGAGTGGAAACTGATGTCAATTGAAAACAATGCTTCATATGTTTTGAATTATTTCAGAAACTCTCACTATGAAAACATTTCTGTTACTGGAGAAGAAAGCTGTACCTTCACTAAACCTACCAAAAAAAGCAGTTCAAGTCAAGTCATTTTAAATTTTTGTTCATATCGTTCTTGTACAATAATTTTCATTCTGATCAAAATGAATTACTTTGAGTCTACTTGATATTTTTGAATATATAGAAGTTTCAACAATTCAAGAAGCCTAGTTGAAAGTGCTGAATTCAATCCATATGATAATGTGCAATAAAACTAGGGATCTTGTGAGTTTAAGTGATTCTCTCGATGGTTGCAAAATTGAACTTATGTTCAGCAGTGATCAAATCTACATGTGGAATTTCAATTAAATTCCGAGAATTGGCTATTTTAAACAATATATCATACATATTTGTATCAATTTAATATTAATATTAAAAATAGCTTGATAATATTGACATTCATTTAGCAACGGAAAAGGTGCAATCAATCGATAGATGAGTCGAATTATTTTATTTTATTATAACTGCAGCCTAAGACACAAGTGAGATGCAATAAATAATAATAACATTAAAATCTAGCGTAATGAATTCTTCAACATAATTAATCGAGGATCACGTCATGTTCTGCATACATACGGTTCTCTGAAGAATGTCCATTTTTATTCAAAATTTATCACCCATTTTCTATTCATAAATTTTTTCCCTTCCTAAAAAAAAAATTAGTAGCTTCTATTGAATGAATATATTGTTCATGCTGGTGTTCATTTACATTACAATTTTACCCTCACAATCAGTAGAATTGTCAAAATATTTTGTAGTACGTACAACCTTGTAGAGTAGCAGGGCTAAAATATGCTTGCAAATTCCAGACAATCTTGCTTAGTATCTGTATATAATCTTGTCAACCTTCACACCATCATTTTTATAAGACATCATTTCCTCAATATAATGGGGTTGTCCTTGTGGAATTCCAATGTTTTGAAATAATTTTTTCCCACATAGAATCAAATGATTGCATTGCAACACTTGCTCACCCTCTACACAGCATCTGTGAGCATGTAAATATCGGAAAAATTTCCTATAATTAGAGGAACCTTTGGTAAACATCTTGCCAGATGAACTGAAAAGCATTCAAAATTTAATAGTAATCACCTCAATATTTTACATAAAATATAACAAAAAGCACAATATTACCTATACTTGCACTTACAATATAATCCACAGGATCCAAAATCAAGGAAACAACTTCGATTATTGATAGCCAATAAACGTTTAAACTAAAAAATCCCATAAATACAAATAGAAATCTAATGTAAACACGAAACAATACTCGTTTCGGTAAACAGCTGATCGGCGAATGCAGCTACACCATCGGTAATTATTTTGTCCAATATTCTGATATCACTCTCCCATTATTCGTTTTCCATTGTATTCCTAATTTTCAAATGGGAAATCTGACCAGTTTCAGGATTATGGCGATAGTTTTCAAATTTTACATGCTGGACGAGCTCTACGCATCTTGAGACTTGCAAAGCTGCTGTCTCTGGTTCGGTTGTTACGTCTGTCTAGGCTTGTACGTTACGTCAGCCAGTGGGAGGAAGTCTACGTAAGTATTTTTTTGCATATTCGCTCATAATTTAGCTATTGCTTCCACGCATCGTCGGTGATTAAAACATATAAGGGTGAAATGATTTTGGCTGAACCGAGCTTGAGTTTTCTATGGCCTAGGCAGTGAAACTGAACTATTTACCATCTAACACTCTTGTCCTCTTCAGTATTGTCGCGTCTGAATTAAAAAAAAAAATTCGGATCCGCAAATTAAAATTACCAAGAACGGGACCTAAGTTAGAGCTACTTTACTTTATGTCCAGTTGCACATAAACGTCGATTAAATATTCAAGCATTGATTGAAAACTTGAGCTTTGATTAATTTGTTTCTCTCATTCTTCGCTTATGCTGAACTGGAAATTATTAGATTTTTTCTGAAAACTTAATTTGGGTTTTCTCTCCCAGTCTCCGAAACAAGAAACAATTTGAAATTTTTTTTAAATGATAGAAGAAAGGCCCCTGCGTAAAAATTTGAGCACTAATTTGTCAGGGGCCAAAACTTTACAAGAAGAAATTGTTGCCTAACAATGAACAAAAAGAAACCACTTTGAAATCTGAAGCGTAACGTTTCGGAGTCTAAATCAGTCTCCTTCGTCAGACAATTACTAATATTCATTCAACTTCGTAGAATCGTGACAATATTTTGATTTTTTGATTGACATTTGTCAATATGTGATGAACATAGATTAATATTGGTTACTCGATGTTGATTACGTTATTTTATTTCAAAATAGTTCTTTTTTCAATAAATCCATTCAAATTCGATCTATTCCTACTGAACAATTGGCGAGATTATTACCCTCATCCAACAAAATATAAGCTGACTCCTTGATTTTTCTTTTATAACCATCAGGTTCAGTCATTAGAATTTTTGTGACATTCCAATCCATCATGTGATTGCCGGTATTGGAACACACATGATCTGCTATCTACGATCTACCAATATCTATATTTTTTATGTTATTCTTATGTCCACGTTTTTTGATTTCTAATGGTTTTGATGTTTCTCCTGTATAAGATTCTCCACAAATACTTTTCATTTAAAGATTTAGTTTATGTTAATGGAGATCGTAAATCATTTTTTGTTTTTAAAACAGTTCTTATGTTGAATTTGAAACCAATTCTTTTAATTTTTCCTGATAGTCCATGAACATTAGACAAAGGACTCTGATTTAGACTCCGAAACGTTACGCTTTAGAGTTCAAAGTGTTTTCTTTTTGTTCATTGTTATGCAACAATTTCTGCTTGTAAAGTTTTTGTCCCTGACAAATTAGTGCTCGAATTTTTACGCAGGGGCCTTTCTTCTATTATTTAAAAAAATTTTCTAATTCTTTCTTGTTTCAGAGATTGGGAGGGAAAACCGAAATTAAGTTTTCAGGAAAATGCAAAGACCTCCCAGACAATTTTTCAAAAGATATCTGAAAATTTTTAGTGTTTAGATGTGCTGAATCTCAAACGTTTTTTGGGGTGATCGAATATGACAAATATTGTTGATGACGATCCACAATTGCCAAAAGAAATGATGAATAGGAGTTTTCAGTTCCTACAGCAAAATTTGAGGATTTTTATTTATGTTAATATGTTTTTTCTTTATCAGAGATAATTCGATTGAAAACTATAATGCAATCGAAGAAAAATGGCTTTCCAGCAAATATTTTTTCTGTGGTCATTATGAGATTTTTGAAACCGAAATCAATAAAATTAATATCTTTACAAGAAATGCAACTCTGTACGAACTAATAAGAAAAATAAATCGACACAAACATAATGCTATGTTCCATCTTATACGAACTCAATATCGAATGTTTTGTAACTAATGTATTCTCATCCTTTTGCTCTGCTACCTTATGTTGCAGTTAATTGTTCTTTTTCTTCTTCTGTATAAAATCCTTTCTTCATATCCAGATTTCTATGCACATGATCAGATATAGTGTTAACTTATTCTTAATCTGAGTTTTTTGATATCGCAGTTTTTATAGTAAATTCGAACAGTGCCATATTCTAATGGAACAGTGGCAGAATCAAAACCTCAGAGGGAAGTGATATCGAATAAATGGCTGGGCCGACAGGTTGGGTGGAGATGAAGAGCACAATGTATGTTACGGGAAGTGTCGAATCGAATTAGTAACACTCCAAACGCTGTATGGGTGATTTCATATCTGTTGTAAATGAATACGACAATTCTATTCCACTCTGCACGAGAAATTTATTTGCGTTAATGAATGACACGAATAATTTCCTGTGGAAATTAGTATTCAGGTTTTTTTTGCCAAAACTGTTTTGAAAATAAAAGAAATTCTAGAACGAGAAAAAATTGAAAAACAAAAAATCAATTCTACGAGAAGAAATTAAAAAACAAAAACTAATTCTATGAAAATAAAAAAGGAAAACAAAAACAAATTCTGAAACATGCGCAACTGAAGATCGACAAATTCAAATTAAATGTTCAAATAATCCAACCTGTTGTGCCAAACTGTAGACAAATCTATTATAAAGAGAAAATCCCATATCTCTGAGAAGATTAGGCATACTTCTATTTTGGCACAAAGTTGGAAAGCCGAACGTGAAGGTATCGGCCTATCTCCAAAGGCAACAATGAAAGAAGTTATTGTCTCCGCAATAGATTGACCACCGAAGTAACATTTTATGATTTGAATTTTCTGTCTAACCGTAAAAATTTTGATTTACGCGAATATAATTTATTTTCAAAACCATCTAACGTTCGGATGCGACTAATGTACATTGCAATTCGTGGCAGCTGAGACTTGCCATTCCAACAGTCCAGCCCCTTATTTGTTATCGAATAGCAATGAGATTTCGATTCTCACACTGTTCTACTAGAATCGGAGCTCATTCAAATTTATTACTCACATTCCCGTTTCCAAAAAGATTTTTTTTATCTGTTTGTTAAGCTTTGGTACAGTTTCAGAGTGATTTTGAAATAATTGCATCTTCGAAGTGACTGCGTATCTAGATAACCTCTTATGATATTTTCTGAATGAAAAGAGATTTTCACGTAGAATAATTCAGTGGCTTAGACTAAAATTTTCTCTGGGTTACCGTTTTCGAGTTATAACACAAACTTATAAAGTTTTCAATGGGCATCTTATATTTTATTTCACCATTCAAGTATTTTTTCTTTTCATATATAAATACCTATCCTATATTATACAGGGTGGCCATTTGAAAACGAAACAGACGAGATTACAGACGAAATAAATTTTTTCGATAGAAATGCACGGATAGGTTGATTTCTGTTTCGAGGGGGACAACTTAAGATGTAGGTTACGGACGCATAGCGCTTCAACCCTTGCTACTACAACCCTCACCCCCAATTTTTGAATAGGGAAGATGGGGTGAGTGATACCTCATTTGGAAGGTATTTTTATACTGATTTCAGCACAGTAATTGTTTTTTCATTTTATGCATTAGTTCTCGAAATACAGGGTGGCCATTTGAAAACGAAACAGACGAGATTACAAACGAAATAAATGTTTTCGATAGAAATGCTCGGACATGTTGATTTCTGTTTCGAGGGGGACAACTTAAGATGTAGGTTACGGACGCATAGCGCTTCAACCCTTGCTACTATAACCCTCACCCCCAATTTTTGAATAGGGAAGATGGGGTGAGTGATACCTCATTTGATAGGTATTTTTATACTGAGCACAGTAATTGTTTTTTCATTTTATGCATTAGTTCTCGAAATATTCTTGACTAAGCATTTGAAAATGAAGTGGTGTTTTCATGGCACTTGTAGTATTTTTTTGTGAAAAACCTTTCAAATGAGGTATCACTCACCCCATATTCCCTATTCAAAAATTGGGGGTGAGGGTTGTAGTAGCAAGGGTTGAAGCGCTATGCGTCCGTAACCTACATCTTAAGTTGTCCCCCTCGAAACATAAATCGACCTGTCCCAGCATTTCTATCGAAAAAATTTATTTCGTCTGTAATCTCGTCTGTTTCGTTTTCAAATGGCCACCCTGTATAATAGTATTACAAATAACTATTTTGAAGAGTGCAATTGGACATACTAATGCTCTATCAACTCCATGAATGATCTATTAATATCTGATTGAATAAAAATTAATTACCTGTGTTGTCAAATCGCAAATGCTCCATTCTGAAGATATTGCGATTTTTTTCTGATGAATGAGTCTGAAATAGATTCCGAATCGTTCCATGTCTCATACAAATACCGCAGTGTAAATAATGTAAATTACTTGGTTCTTTACTATTGCTGCAACAATAGTTGAGATCAATCTTGGAATAATACATTAGAGTTTTATTGGAAATGCGTATTTTACGAGATTCAAGTGTCCAAAATCATTTCACCCCGATTAAATGTCGTGCTGTAACAATTATTTTACCAGAAAGTTGAAGAGAAAGCTGATTAATGAAATGAATGAGAACGAACCAATTAAACCGAGAACGACGTATAGTCCGATGCTCAAAACAAATACAAACGAGAGATTAGAAAAAGCGAAAGCAAATTAGGATACCTGAGCTTTAGGCTTCCTGCATTCGCTAAAGGCCTACAGCTTTGAACAATTTGTGCTGAGCACCTACCCATTGATTCATTACACCGAGTTAAACTCGTACTTTGATCGAGAATTTTTTTCCTTCGTCGAGTTGACACAAGTTGAGTGCAACTCCAGTCTCAGAATTTGCTTTCTTACTCCTACTCTTTTGATATTTATATCTCTTTCAATCTTCTCTTTACTTCACCGTCGAAACATGCACTATCAACACATGCACAAATAGGATTTTGATTTTTAAATGCATTGGAACTAAATTCTCTCGAAACCTCATGACATTTGGGAAACAATTTAAGAAAATCATAAAACGCTTGATTTATGATATCTAGGTGAATAATTTCCTGAATACCTCCAATATTTCCTCAATTGAAAACAAAACGAACAGATGGACAAATAATTTTAGTTTAATATGCGGCGTTTAATATATCAGGAAAACCTCTTCATATTTTTACTCGACATTACCCGAGAACCTTTATCTGAACGAATAATATTATCTGATTACTGTTTATTAAATAAGACAATCTGAGGAAGTGATAGCGATATATCTAATCACATATTACAAGGGGAGAAAAAATCAACATTAGGAAACGTAAGGTTGTTTCATGCTGCAGGCTTTTATACCTCATAACAGTAGCTGCAAGCAACCCTCTAACGTTTTTGTAGAGAGCTTTCAATTTCCTTACCTTTGCTGCACCGAAAAGTCAGGAAACAGCCTGAGAAACTTAACCTGAGCAACCAAAGGGTCACTTTTGGTTTGGATTGAAGAAACTCAATTTGATAATATCGACACTTCGATATTGTATATCTTCTTCAGGGCGTTAAAAGAAATTATAAAAATATCTCAGAAGGGAAAAATTAAAATATAATAACTGAATTAGAATTTCATTTTTTTTTTTTTTGGTGAAACATAGATAGTACAGCAAAAAGTACCTAATGTCCACTTGCACCGTCGAATATAAGTCTGACTTACGTCCAACTTAGCTTTGAGACTTCGTTTCTCTTGCACCGCAGTTTAAGTGCCTCATAAGTTATGACTATTTTAGCCCCGAATATTCATGGCTTAAGCAAGACTTCAGCCTGTCTCAAATATTCATGACGTCAAAAACGAACTTCAGTTTTGACGCGTTGTTTTCGATTGCGTGAATTTAATACTTATTATGGACAGAACTTTATTGAATGAAATTGATGATCTATATGAGGATGATTTCAACATCATTGATTATGACTTTCCTAAAAGTCTAGAATTTAATAGGGCTGATCACTACTACGATATGGACGAATTCGCATTTTTTTCGGCGATTTCGGTTGACCAGAAAATCTACTCTGCAACTGCTGAGATAAATTTAGGATAATTGAGAATTGCCTAGTGATATCTCATGTATGATGATGTCAAACCTCAAAGAAGGGAGTTTAAGCCTTGATGATTGTAGGAATGAGAAGAATGAACCCATCTGCTGATGGGTAGACATTTATTGGCTGTAGCCGATTTTATGAAAATCCACGAATCTACAGTATCAAGAATAGTTGTTCGAGTTTCAGTATTCATAAAAATGCCTCAGACAGAAGCAGAATTACGTTTCATCCAAACCCAATTTTACCAAATTGCTGGATTTCCTCGTGTTATTGGAGCTATTGATTGTACCCATGTAATTATTAATTCTACAGGTACTATTCACTCTTGTGAATGTGGAAAGTACTACTTCGATGATATTCCACAAGTGGAGAACTATGTCATTCAAGTTACAAATAATGAATTGTTGAAATCAAATCAAATCATTTCCTTCGAATAAAAAACAAAATAGGTTGTACTGTGTATTTTGATTTTTTTGATTGACATTTGTCAATATATGATGAACATAAATTAATATTGATTACTAGATGTTGATATCGTTATTTTATTTCAAAATTTCCTGAAACCAGTTCTTTTTTCAATAAATCTATCCAAATTCGATCTATCCCTACTGAACAATTGGCGAGATCATTAGCCTCATCCAACAAAATACAAGCTGACTCCTTGATTTTTCTTTTATAATTATCAGGTTCTGTCATCAAAATTTTTGTGCCATTCCAATCCATCATGTGATTGCCGGTATTGGAACATACAAGATCTGCTATCTGCGATCTACCAATATCTCTATTTTTTATGTTATTCTTATGTTCACGTTTTCTAATTTCTAATGGTCTTGATGTTTCTCCTGTATAAGATTTTCCACAAATACAGGGAATATTGAAAATACAATTTCTTGATTTTTGATTTTCATTCAAAGGTTTAGTTTTTGTTAATAAAGATCGTAAATCAGTTTTTGTTTCGAAAACAGTTCTTATGTTGTATTTAGAACCAATTCTTTTTATTTTTTTGAAAGTCCATGAACATAAAGAATCAAATTTATTAAAATTGGTTGTTCTTGACGGTTTGTTGCTGGTTCCTGATTGTTATTATCGTTTTGACTCAAAATTGTTCTGTCTAAATTTGAAATAGTTTTTTCTATGAAATTCGTTGGATATTGATTATCCTCAAGAATATCTTTAATGAAATTCATTTCGTATGTCAGTTGTCGATGAAATTAACTGCGCTCTATCATGAAGTGTTTTTAACACTTATTTGATGATAAGAATGAAAATTTAGATATCGATTTGTGTGTGTCTTTTTTCTGAACACACTTGTTTCGATTTGGAAATTTTCTTATAGAAACATCTGAAATGGAAAGTACATTATTTTGTTCCAACTCCATTATGAATTTTACTGTAGGTTCTTTATTATTATTTATTAACAAATTTAATATTTTTTTTCTCCAAATTCCAATGATTTACTCCTTGCTATATTATCTATGTTTTACAAAAAAAAAAACTCAGGTTCAATAAAGGTTTTGGTAGGTTTATGAGGTTAACAATAATTATCGAAATAAACATTTCATATAAGAATGACGTAATCTTCAATGATACGATGAAGTTCTTAAATTGCAGTTACTCACAGTTTGAACCTTTACTATTGCTTCAATTTGAATGAGATAAAAAAAATGATAATATCTAGTCATCTTGAATATCGAATCCGTATCTTTCAAATGCGACTTTTTTTATTATATAGGAAAAAATTTGACCTTGGAGAATGATCATTAATGGGCAATTCAAGTTCTGATATGGGCATAAGAAAAACTTTGCAAAGAAGACTCCATCGCTATGCGCATTAAAATGAGAGAAGAAAACCAATAACAGTAGGTTTTATGTCAATATAAAATGTGTCAGAATTGATAATGATTCAAAATCTAATCCATGGGCGCCCGCAGAATTTTTTCTCAAGGGGGGCAAAATAAAAATTTGTTTAGGAGTAGGACACATCAGTATTCCATTTTGCTCGAAAACAATAGAAAAATCAAGATCTCAGGGGAGGCTACGGCCCCCTGGCCCCCCCTGGCCCCCCTGCGGGCGCCTATGATCTAAACTGTTCACTAGATATCATAAATCGTTGATGCAATTCACCAAAAACTCAGTGCTGTCGTTTCGATAATGTCATGAGGGTGAGCAACAGATAAATTTGAAATTTGAGCTTATTACGCTGCACAGATACCTATGTACCAACATCCACCTAGGAGGCAAGCACAGTATGCTCCTGACGGCACCTTATTACCACCAACAATAAACAGGACAACAGAGGTGCTACACAAATCTCTTTCCGTTTCAGTGTGCTTGCCTGTTTGTTTATATGATCCACTGAGAGAGTCGCTAAGGAATATCCTAACCTGTTTTTTAGAAAAAACAACCCTTATCGAAACTACGTATTGAATTCGAAAACCTTCAAAGATTTTTTCAGTAAATAGGTAAAGATTCTTTCAGTTAAAAGGTCCTGATATGCTCTAGTTATTTGGGACAACAGAATCATGAAGCCTTACTACTATCCAACAATATCACAGTAATTGAAATAAGGATTTTTAATCTAGTTAATACCAAACAACAAAGGTGATAACATTGACTGCTCCAAACTTAAAAATTTAGAGAATACTATTGCATAATCTACGTCATAATGCAGGAAAAATAATTGCTACAATACAAACATAAAAACAAGTTGTTTCCTTTTTGGAAATACAAACTGTTGAAGGGGTACTTTGAAGAAGTCTCGAATGATTTCATCCGAAACGTTTATTCGTTGGAAATCTGTACAGTGCATCCCAAAGTCGCTGCAACTATTGGAGATGTCAAATTTTTAGTAAGAAATTTATGGGTGCTTTCAGTTTTTTTATATGTTAAATTTTGGAACTTCAGTGTGCTTTTGAAATCATTGCATTAACGGAGATACGGTGTATTTCTATCAACTATCTTATGATATTTTCAAGATGGAAACTGTCTGTAATAGATATTTTTACGTGAGCGTACACTAGAAATTTATATAGATTATCGTTTTTGAGTTATAACCAATTTTTTCAAGGGACACTCCATATTTTATTTTGTCATTAAATTGCAAATTTTTTCTGATTGAAATAATATTGTTATCCAAATATAATTTTCATAATTGAAATTAGGATTCAATCCGAAAATTTATTTTATTTCAACAACAAGAAATGAATGAGAACAATGAAAATGAAACTATTGTAATGACCACTAAATATCTTCGAGCCCTTTTATTTACAGAGTATACAGGGTAATTCACGAATAGGACTCTATCGAATATTTTTAGGAAAGACACTAGATTCAGGATTAAAATTCTAAAGCTGAGCTTCAAGTAAGAAGACGACTTCTCGTATATTCTTTGAAGGTTTTTTATTGCATAAATAGATTCTCCATTGAATTCTGAGTCTTTTTGATTCCAAAAGTTTGAATTTTCCCGAGAAAATTCTCTTTAAATGAGGAAATACAAAAAAAAATCTCAAAATTGAACTCTGTTCAAATACAGACAACTTCGAGGTTTTTTCATTAAAAATTCTCATTTCGGAGAATCTCCGAGAAGAAAGGCTAATGTTTTTTTTCAGAGAGCATGATTTTCAAAATATGATACAGGAGGTCACAAATTTTTTGTCACAATAAGAAGTGACGAAACATCAAAAAATCGTCTTTTGTCAAATTTGAACCCTAGTTTTTCGAAGCATTTTCGTAATCTTCGTCAAAAAATAATATGAATATTATTCGAGATATTCAGGAAAAACGATTTTATCTTCAATTGTCAATCTCATTCCGAATGTGTTTTTTTACTGGAAAATAATTAGCGGTCAAGTGAAATTTTTTAAAATCTCTGTTATCGAGAAAATATTTTCTTATGGTTCAGACGAGTTCAGTTTTTCCAAAGCTTAGGATAATTTCCGCAAATTCTTAATTCTGGAGAATTTCTTTTTTGTCATGGTGTGGAAATTTGAATTTTCAGTAATGCAATTGTTACATGTTCTGCTAATTCTTCTTTCAAAAGCATTAAAAATTATTACAAATTATTTTCTTCTGCATTCCTGAGAAGTTTTTACGTTGACTTAACTAATACTCACATTGAGAACTTTAAACCAATTGTTGCTCTCCTATTACAGAAGATAATTCAAGAACTTAACTCGTCTGAACTATAGAAAATATTTTCTCGATGACAGAGATTTCCAAAAATTTCACTTGGTCAATAATTATTTTCCAGTAAAACACACAATCGGAATGAGATTAAAAATTGAAGACGAAATCGTTTTTCCTGAATATCTCGATAAATATTCATTTTGGGATAAAAGTCTTGGACGCATGCTCCTATTATTTTTTGACGAAGATTTCGAAAATGCTTCGAAAATCTGGGATTCCATTTTGAAAAAAACGATTTTTTGAGGTTTCGTCACTTCTAACTTTGACAAAGAATTCGTAACCTCCTGTATCATATTCCGAAAATCACGCTATCGGAAAAGAAGCATCAGCCTTTCTTCTCGGATTTTTAATGAAAAAACCTCAAAGTTGTTTGGATTTCAACAGAGTTCAATTCTGAGAGTTTTTTTTCGTATTTCCTTATGTAAAGAGATTTTTTCCTGGAAAATTCGAACTTTTTTAATCAAAAAGACTCAGAGTTCAATGCAGAATCTATTTATGCATTAGAAAATGGGTCTTTCCATTTAGAAAACTTAAATTGATGTCACTTCCGGAAAAACCGGAAGTCCTAGAACCTTCAAAAAATATACGAGAAGTCGTCTTCTTACTTGAAACTCACCTTTAGAATTTCAAACCTGACTCTTGTGTCTTTCCTGAAAATATTCTATAGAGCCATATTCGTGAATAACCCTGTATAGAGTAAACAGCTTTCAAATTCCAAACAAAGCAAGAAACAATTCAAGTATAAAATTCGAATTTTAGTTATGAAAAGTACCTACTCCCACATACCAAGAAATATATATGATTTAAATCAGAAGAAATATGCAATTTAATAGTGAAATAAAATATAGGGTGTTCGCCAATGAATTTGATTTGAAAATACAGTTTTCATCTTGAAAATATCATAAGATCGCCATATACAGTCTCATTGAAAACGCAATAATTTCAAAATCATCCTGTAACTTCCAAAGTTTAACAGATAAAAAAACATTGAAAGCATCTTTGAATTTGTCAGTCACAAAAAAAAGTTTATATCTTCAACGATTGCAGAACCCTCAAGAGACAGTGAAGTTGGTATAATTCCATAGAATAAACTAAAAAAAAATTGATACTCGGAAAAGCAACAATTTCGTAATTGGCATTATTTCATCCAACGCCCAACAATGGTTTGTCCAATACATAAAATAAAAGGAAATCTAACAGGTTATGATATTTTTTAGGATCATCATAGGAGAAACCTGCATCAGTGGTTTTATAATTTGGCATTATGTTAATGTTAGCATAGGCAATTCATGTCAAATGTTAAAATGAAAAGAGTGATGTAAAAACTCATTCATACAACACTGTAGATGATAGAAAGAAAAACTGAGAGTTTCAAATTTTAAATAGTACAAAACACTCTGGAAAACTCCAAATAACACGAAGACGTCTTAAATTAACACCTTGTCTCACTACCCGTTTTCAAATTATAGCATACAGTTAGCACTACTACCTATAACGATTTTCTGTATTGTAGATATTAATTCTTCAGAGTTCATCCTATACGAATGGGAAAACTAAGAAATTACAAAAATTATTTTTACTATTGCCTTAATGAATAATGAGTTAAGTATATATCGTTTTTTTTTGGTCATTTTGTTCCTGAAAAATCCGATTCTAACACGAGTTCAATATTTTTAAAAATATTTAACATCCTCCTCATTCATTAAATTTAAACTTCAATATAAAACTGGGTATGAGGAAAGTTAAAATTTTTTTTTTTTATATTTGCAAATTTGAATTGATTTTACTGCGGGTGGTAGTGCCAACAGCTTCAGATATCTCTCTTTCCCATTTCAACGATCTGATACAACTTTCCCATATAGCTAGAAATTAATTTCTTCCACAGTATTAAAATTGCGGAATCTGTGTACCCGGAATTTTTTTTGCGACAGATTTTTCACGTAATCAGCACTCTTCAATTTGGCGCCGACTCTGGACTCACTGAAAATCTGCTGCTTTGAGGACATCTACAAGAGATATCATTTTATTTTCAGTTACCGCGGATCATAAAGTCCTTGTGCTGAACTCGAAAGTGAAAAAAAACTTTCAATTGGCAAGTTTCACTCGTATGGAAATTAATTATTGCATTCACTTTGTCGAATTCGTTTTATTTGAGCAGGAAGTGTATAAATATGTGCGTTTCGTGAATTGAAATTTTCTCTTCCTTTCCAATGCTAAAGCACCAACTTTAACTTGCTTCAAGTTATTTTTTTCGTTTTTATACACGTAGTTTTGGATTTCGATTCCATCCTTTGCCTTGATTTGTATTTTTAATAAGTCATGAAGTTGTTTATATTGTATATGTCGATGGCTAAGTTAAGTTTGCATACATTAATATTGACAGGATAGCCATTTTAGCCTCCTCTATGTGAAATATCGATTGGCCAATTGTACCATCTCACTGGGTGTTTCACTTACCTACAATATCATTTTTAGGGTGATCAGTGTCATCTTCAGTATTTTATACTCGAAAATCAAGTCAGATATTTAAATTTTGTGTAGATATTTGAATATATCGAGCTCTTGCTTACGAAAATTCCTCGGTATGATAAATTATCAACTATTTCTGTAAACTTAACTTAATTTTTTCATAGTATTCGTATCAAGATATCCAGGAACAAAAATTCATTCATAATAATCTTCCCTCAAACAGCATATTTCTTTTACGGTAGCCATGGAGACGCTGATTAATGGAGGATTAACTTTTAACTGAATCATTAAATTTTAATGAGTGTTCTTGAAACGGGCAGTCAAATTCATATTGATTAATTCGCCTTGACTGATAAATTTCGATTCCATCTGACCTATCATCCACAGTTCTTATCTATGTTATTATGTTTTATTCACTAGTATGGAAAACTTAGGTGTTGGAATTGTTGATTCATCTTTGAAATTAAGATGCCTGATGACAATTTTCGCTTCACTTACGATTCAACAATTTCAATCGATCTTTGAAGACAATAAATTCTCTAACCTTTGAGATGGTATAATTCGTCAATCGGAATGTCACATTTGGTGAGCTAAAGTGAGAGAAAAGGTAAATTTCTTCTAGAGATTAAATATAAACTTTTTAGGGTAATTAAAAAAAGAATTAATTCAAATTGATAATTCCTTTGTTTATTAGACCAGATAATAAGGTGCAGGATTTGTGAAAATCTGTTTTAATCGAAAGTGAAATCATTTTCTGAATAAGCCAGGAATTTTCGATAAGGTGGAGTGAAATAATACCGAAAATTCATACAAAAATCAAACAGGGTGTTTCATATTTGAAGTAATTCAGTATTTCGAGACATATTCATGTAAATATCTCAATTTTATCAGAATTTACTAAAAAGTCACTGTGTAATCTTCACCAATAAAACATCCTGTTTATTTAAAATTATTCTGAAATCAAATCTGAAGAAGTTTATTCACAGGGCAAAATTGCCTAAATTTAATAAATTGAAAGAACACAAAATAATATATCAATGTTTTTGAAGTTTCTATAAATTGAAATTGAAATATAGAGAGAGAGAGTTTATAAAGTTCTATTGGCAAATATCTGAATCGAGCTTTATGGTCATCTCAAACTAGACTTCTGATGCCTATTACGTTTTGAAACAACCATTACAAAACAAGAGAGAATATCAACAAAATATATGAAAATTAAAGTTCAAGAATAGAAGGTATAGAAGAAGGTTTAAATACTGCTGGGTTGAAAACTCCAGAATAAAAGAAAAATATCCAATATACTCAATTGTATTAGAATCGTTCCATACTGAAAAATGAAATTAATGAAGTTTAAATTTTATCAGAAAAACCGAAAATAACCCAGAATACTTCCAAGCATCACATATATGAAATTTACCAACATAAAAGAATTACACAGCGAATTTGAATACACTGCCCAAAAAAATTAACGCACATTCTGAAAATCTCAATTTTAATGAAAGTTAACTCTACATTGACTTCATAACTTATTTTTTATGTTTTCTCGGGAAGGTTTTGAACGAAACAAGACACATTAAATGGAAGAAAAATTCAGGATTTCACCGAATCTTATGTGAAAGAAGAGAAATAAACAATTTAATTTTCAGAATACTGAAATGCTGATAAGTGATTCAATACTTGGTATTTCCTCCCCTTGCGTTAATTACAGCTCGGCAACGACGTGATCTTAAAATGTTCTGATCTTATCCTTCCCAGATTTTTTCGAGTTGGATTCCTATGTCATTAAGAGTAGCTGCATGATTTTCTGAACTTCTCAGCCTTCTATTGAGGTTGTCCTAAACCTACTCAATCGGACTGAGATCTGGACTTCTTGCTGGCCATTCCATTCGGGAGACTTCAACCTCTTCAAGGTACTCCTGAACGATGCGCGCACGATGGGGTCTGGCATTATCGTCTATAAAAATGAAATTTTCACCAATGAATGGGGCAAATGGCACTACATGCTCTTCAAGAATGTACCTTTTATACTAATCAGCATTCATAGCTCCATTATCAACGACCACTAGGTCTGTGCGAGCAGTCAAAGATATTCCACCCCATACCATAATCGATCTTCCCCCGAAACCAGTATTCAGGAAATTGCACTGAGCATATCTTTCATGTGGACGTCTGTATACAAGGAAACGTTGATCACAATGGTAGAGGCAGAATCTAGACTCATCTGTGAAGAGAACTCTTTCCCAATCGGCCTCTTCCCGATGGATATGCTCTCTCGCAAAATCCAAACGCGCCCTTCGATGAGGTGGGGTAAGAGCTGGGCCTCTTGCCGCGACACGAGGCCTTGAATCATATTCTCTGAAGCGATTTCACATTGTCTGAGTGCTAATTTGCACCCCATGAGTTTGCTCAAGCTGATTTTGAAGGAGGCGAGCGGTTGCAATCCGTTGTTTCAACGAAGAAACTCTCAAGTAACGTTCTTGAATGGCAGTTGTTACCCGTGGTCTACCCTGTCCTGGTCTTCGGACATTCATACCTGTCTCCTTGAATCGCTGCAACATTCTGGACACACTTGTATGGGAAACTCCAAACCTCTCTGCAATTCGTGTGTATGTCCACCCTTCTTCTCGCAAAACTACCGCTGGGGCACATTCCTCTTGGGTCAAATTGAGTGTTTCGCGTTGCATAGCGATCGAGTGTAGAAAATTAAATGAAAGAAAAACTATTGATCACTAGAATTGATCGAGAACAACTGATTTCAGAATGGAGCCAATACATTCAAAATCTGATAATATCATCTGCATTGAAGAAAAACGTTGAAAGTGGATAGCATATGCATGCATAATTCTGATAAAAATAATTATCATTGAGAACAATTTCAGTTGTAGAATAAATTTGAGATTTCCATAATGTGCGTTAACTTTTTTGCGCAGTGTATATGCGACACCTGTAAATGGTGTACGGAAGCCACTCACTGGTGCAGAACCTTTTTGAATTTCGCTGCCCACTCGTAAATCAAAGGAAAAAGATATTGGAAGAATCAGATAACAGGTCTTTACCTGAAATATTCTGTTTATATTTGGCAGAAATTCGTAAATTTCTTGCAGTATTCTACGAAAGCAAATGATACTCTTCTTGAAAAAAGAATGAATTTCTCTAGAAAGGTTATAGAAATCAAATCTTGTCCCCCAAAATAGATTTTTTTTCAGATTTTTTCAGATTTGGTTTCAGAATAGAAACTTAATTTTTTATATTATTCGGAGTCGCAATTATAAATTCTCGGATCAACTAACATTGCCGATTTCCTGATATTTTAGATCGATGGCTTAACCATGAAGTTGATGCCTAAAAGATTAAATAAATTTTTGCGTTTTTTCGAACTATCCTTTTTCTGGAAACAAAGATGAAAAATTCGGAAACCTCTTGTTTTTTCCTTCTACGTAGCAACTCGTAATTAGATGCTCGCATGCGCTGCTGTGTCCTTACCGCTTTGCACTGCACCATACTGTCACTGTTACTTTTGTCAACTTTCCGAAATTTACTTCTCTATACTGTTGTTGATACTTTGACTCTCTCATGATTTTATTTAAGTCGTTCTCCTGGTAAGCAGCGGGCCACGCTTTCTCTATTACCTGGTGTTCTTCGCTTTTTCTAGATCTTGCAGAATCTCCAAAAAAAGCGAACCGAAAGGAGGGGGCGCCTCAGTTCGGACCTGAACAAGTCCGGTTACACCAAAAGCAATCTCATCTTTAAGGTAACCCGCTTCGGGCTTGCTTGGCAATGCGCATGACCGACCAGCGGCGCCTCTGCTTCCGCCACAGGTTCCACGAACCCCCCCGATCCCATCCCGTACCCGATTTGATGTAGAATTTGTTAAACTTGAGGCCGGTATGTTTACCTTCTCCACAGGTAGAATAACCATCAGAAAAGATTCCTGTAAACGTATATTCACCTGTCAGTGAATCGTGTAGAGTTCTGTAAACGTACATTCGTTTGTCGGTAAGGCGAATAGATTTCTATAAATGTAAATTGTCGGTCGAATAGATTTCTGTAAGCGTAGATTCACCCGTCAGTAAGGCAGATAGATTTCTGTAAATGTAAACTGTATACTCTGTAAATGTAAATTCTATCAGCACGAGGGGAAGTAATCTGTTAGCCTGGCCACTCACGTACAATTTCTACCGACAATTAAAACTCTACGTGAGTTGCTGGTCTTAGGATATTCTCACGGATAAATCCGTATCATTGTTTATGAAAAAAGGTTCGTGTTACTGATGAGATACTAGGAGAATCCTCCTGTTGTGATCATTATCATTGGTCATGTGAATTTATTTCGCGTACAAGTAGAATTCTGATACTGGAGTCTTTAGTAGGTTATTTCGACCAAGAACCCACATGCTATTAGATTTTGGGCCCAAAAGGGCCTCATACAAGATATGAGGCCCAAATTTGGAATTTCCAATGCGAACCCATCTTTTCATTGCAGATTCGGATTGAGCAGGAAATTTTTCACCCGAATTGGTTCGAACCAAAAAAAAATTTGTCAGTTTTTGAGCCCAATGCAATGGTTTCTGCTCAGAAATCCGGGACGTTTCTTCAGATCAGATTCTGGGTCCAAAAAAGCCTTAAACAAGATAAGAGATCCAACTTTGAAATTTCAAATTTTAGTGGGTTATTTTACATCCGAATTGGTTGTAACCAAAGGGACCAAAATCGATTTACCGGGAAAAATTACTAAGGACCTCAGTATTAGAATATGAATTTTCGCATTTCGGACTGAATGAAAAATGCTATATATGGACAAAACAATGTTGGTCAGATGGAAAATTTACCGCTCAATCCGAATCTGCAATAAAAAAGATAGATTTGAGTTTTGAATTTCAATGTAGGGCCTCTTATTTCGAATAAGGATCTTTTTGGCAGAAAATACTAGAGATGTCAGTATCAGAATTCTGATTTTTCATCTGTGCGAGAAATAAAATCACTGTTGCCAGACTTTTCTCTCTTTCATTCATTTGAAAATTAAGGAATTTGTTGAAGTTTTCATATCAATGCCTTCTGCATATAAGCAAAAGAATATACAGGGTTATTCACGAATATGCTCTATAGAATATTTTTAGGAAAGACACAAGATTCAGAATTGAAATTCTAGAGGTGAGCTTCAAGTAAGAAGACGACTTTTCGTATATTTTTTAAGGTTCTAGGACTTCTGGTTTTTCCGGAAGTGACATCAATTTTCGTTTTTCAAATGGGAAGACATATTTTTTATTGCATAAATAGATTCTCCATTGAATTCTGAGTCTTTTTGATTCCAAAAGTTTGAATTTTTCCGAGACAATTATCTTTAAATGAGGAAATACGAAAAAAAAATCTCAAAATTGAACTTTGTTGAAATACAGACAACTTTGAGGTTTTTTCATTAAAAATTCTCATTTTTGAGAATCTCCGATGATGCTTCTTTTCACAAATTTTTTGTCAAAGTTACAAGTGACGAAACATCCAAAAATCATTTTTTTTTCAAATTGGAACCCCTTTTTTTCGAAGCATTTTCGAAATCTTCGTCAAAAAATAATTGGAGCATACGTCCAAGACTTTTATCCCAAAATGAATATTTTTCGAGATATTCAGGAAATATTATTTTGTCTTCAATCATCAATCTCATTCCGAATGTGTTTTTTTACTGGAAAATAATCAGCAGTTAAGTGAAATTTTTGGAAATCTCTGTTTTCGAGAAAATATTTTTTTTTAGTTCAGACGAGTTCAGTTTTTCTTTATTTTTTGATGCTTAGGATAATTTCCGCAAATTCTTGATTCTAGAGAATTTCTTTTTTGTCATGGTAGGGAAATTTGAATTTTCAGTAATGAAATTGTTACATGTTTTGTAAATTATTCTTTCAGAAGCATTAAAAACTATTACAATTAATTTTTTACTGCATTCCTGAGAATTTTTTACGTTGACTTCACTGATACTCACATTGAGAACTTAAACCCAATTGTTGCTCTACCACTACAGATGATAATTCAAAAACTTAACTCGTCTGAACTATAGAAAATATTTTCTCGATAACAGAGATTTCCAAAAATTTCACTTGATCGCTAATTATTTTCCAGTAAAAAAACACATTCGAAATGAGATTGAAAATAGAAGACAAAATCGTTTTTCCTGAATATCTCGAAAAATATTCATTTTGAGATAAAAATCTATTATTTTTTGACGAAGATTACGAAAATCCTCCAAAAAAATGGGGTTTCAATTTGAAAAAAACGATGTTTTGTTGTATAGTCGCTTCTAACTTTGACAAAGAATTTGTGACCTCCTATATTATATTCTGAAAATCACGCTATCGGAAAAGAAGCATCAGCCTTTTATCTCGGAGATTCCCAAAAATGAGAATTTTTAATGAAAAAACCTCGAAGTTGTCTGCATTTCAACAGAATTCAATTTTGAGATTTTTTTTTCGTATATCCTCGGGAAAATTCAAACTTACTTTTGGAATCAAAAAAACTCAATGGAGAATCCATTAATACAATAAAAAATGGGTCTTCCAATTCGAAAAACGAAAGTTGATGTCACTTTCGGAAAAACCGGAGTCCTAGAACTTTCATGAAATATACGAGAAGTCGTCTTCTTACTTGTAGCTCACCTTTAGAATTTCAATTCTGAATCTTGTGTCTTTCCTAAAAATATTCTATAGAGCCATATTCATGAATAACCCTGTATAGTTTTCGTGTATCAAGTAAAACCATGAATCAAATCTGTTATTCAAGACGACTCCATCGAATCCTCTTCAAGCCTAGTTATTGGTCTTCCAGATGCATTGTAGTTGGTTGCAAGCTTCCCCAATCGGATTGAAATCGGCAAAAGAGGTGGTATAAAGCATGGTGGTCGATAGTAAACCCAATAGAGAAGCCACCAATCTTGCGCATTTGTGTACCATTTAAGGCGACCGCTCTTGTTCTTTCAGTAATGTCATTAAATGGCGAATACAACACCCACAATTTTCACAAGAATAAGTACCCCTGTTCAACCCAGAACTCGTCATCCAATTTTGCAGAACCCTTTCGAAAACATGGCTACAAAGTATCTCTTCTGTACCTGTTCAACTTATAAAGACTTTTTCATTTACCAGTAACATCAACAGTAAGTCAATAAGTTAAACAAAGGAGTAATTAACCTCATGGAGAAGTTTTATATACCGGCTCTCAGTTATATATAAATACTTAGATATCCCCTCCGTTAGTTCCAAACCAAGAAACGACATGACAATTGAGGTTATGCATCTGTCAATGAGAGATAGTAATTATGCAAGGTTATGTTGCTTCTAGGTATAAATATTCGAGGGGTTCATAGAAATTTTTTTTTTTAAAATTATTTTCATATCGTTCATGTTTTTTATGGTAGAACAGTACGAATTAATCATTTTAATTTCATTTGTCGAATAACAATATCTATAGGTTCTATTCGAGTAGAATTTGGAGTAGATTTGAAACCACAAGAAGAAAATTGAAGGATTTGGGAAAACTCTAGAGACTGAATAAAATATTGAACAGAACTTTCACCTAATGCTCATTTTAAACGAATATTTTTTCTTGCGACAGTTAGACCAAACATTTCAAGAACACCACTCTAATAGAAGTGTTTGTTCTTACTCGACCAATACAAGGTCGGCATCATGCTGATCTGTATCAGCATTTGGTCTATCTGAATTTCTTTATTAGAGAATTGGATACTCCTCAACATGCCCTGGATTAAATGAACAAAACTCCCACCTTACCTTTGACATCAGGAGTCGTGGTACTGCTTGAGCATGTCTCTTCAAACACGAGTCACCTTTGGAACAGAATTCGATGACAAAATCATCAAACTCTGCTTTCAAATTTCACCCACCCCCAACTCTTTAGGAAAAAGTTCGATAATTATTTAGCTGCATCGATTTCACTGCATGTTCCTAGTTTTGTTACTGCATGTTGCTTCTAATACTTTCACTTTCTTCTAGATTCTCATTTAACCGTCAAGAATTATGATCAATCCTGTTGATTCATTCAGATTCGTGGAAACTAAAC
This sequence comes from Hippodamia convergens, assembly GCA_038502775.1. NCBI lineage: Eukaryota > Metazoa > Arthropoda > Insecta > Coleoptera > Coccinellidae > Hippodamia > Hippodamia convergens. The sequence continues at coordinate 11,113,264 of CM076607.1, read as the reverse complement.
TTACGAAATGATACCTCATTGTCTCAATTCGAAGGTGCTGAGTACATTTTTTAGAAGTACCTGACACATGCTTTTAGAACCATGATTAGCTTATCCCTGCTTACATTCAGGCACAGCTTGCTGGCAGTTTGCAGAAAGTTTTCAAGTTTAGGTAGAAGCTGGAGGTGTGATAACTGCTGATATAGTGGGTTTCAAGATGGAGTTATGAGCAATGTCGAAACTATCTTGACGTATCACATTCAGGAAATGTTTGCTGAGGAACATTATATTTTTATAATACGATTATGTTAGCAAATGAGTTCCAGATATTTTGAAATAGTGAGAATGGTCTTGATCCTGAAAGATGACTGGGAATTTTGTTGAAAACAATGATGATTTCAGAACTTACTCAACCTAGAGAAATGTAGTAGATACAACGTTTGCTAGGTTAAAGCTCCTCTCTTCTTCAAAGTTCAGCGTCAATGGGTAAATAAAAGAGTTAACACCTTCGGTTTAACAGTTCTTGGTTGAACGATGTGGAACTAATGGTTCTTTCCTCAGAAATATCCAACATCAGTGAATTTGTCACTAATATAATCTCGGTTTAAGGTTAGGTAGTTGACTAGAAAAAATCAAGAACTATGAAGAACGCAAGTTGAACTGATTCACAATTATTATCTTTGAAATCTATGTATCTATCATCTAATGAGGCAACCATTTTCAGGGCAGATATCTCGAGGAAAAAAATTTATGAATTTGATTGAGTCGCCCCTCATATTTTGCTTCCAGGTGATTAAAAAAAAACTAGGGTGAAAAAAAATGCTTCAGTTTTTTTTTATATAAAATTGAGCTCAATCGATATCATATATTAATGTTAGACATTCAGGGTTATTTTTTAATTCGTATGACTTACGAAATTTGACAGATTACGAAATTTGAATTGATTTGATTTGAAAATTGAGAGGATTTGAGGTCAGTACTGACAACTACAAAACGAGAAATATAACTGAAAACAATGTTATAATGAGTTTCATTACAGCACTACTTTTAGTACTGTAATGAACTCATTACGATACTGAAATAGAGAAATGATTTTATCGAATGAAATGATGAGTAATTAATCATTGAAAAAATATTTGCAACTCATATATCAATAGAATTAAGTTTCTCCTTTATTTATTCGAAGGTTAAGGCGGTAGATCTAATGCTTGATAATCTGTAGTGCCAAATTTCCAGGGGTAGCAGAGTTCATTTTGAAAGTTAAGATGGCTATTTCTTTTTTTCTAGGTTAAATTGAAAAAACTGGTAAACAAAAAATATATTTTTTTGATCTAAAAAATCTGTTGTTCAAATTTATGTACAGGGTGATTGTTTATATTTTACTCAATAGCAGCTATCTCAGTTAATATTGGTCGTACAAAAACGTTTCAATGGACAAATTTGAAGTATTTTTCATGGAAATTCAGAATTCAGTACTAAAAAATTCATAAAGGCATCGAAAACCTGAAACTTTGTTGTGAACTATTGTTTTTTAAATGGTACACCCTGTATTTCATTTTTCTAATCGGTAGGCTCTTTCTTCTGATTTCAAATTCATATACTTTATGAAGGTTAATTTCAGCAGTGTTTGAAAAATATAGGTTTTTTCGTCTTTATCTAAGGCAGCTGTGGGAGGCCACTCGAGAATGCTGTGATTTCTTTATAGAAGTTCTATTCTATGGCCTACTGATAGTCCCTACTTAACAAGGAGGTTAAGTACACTTTTTTATGAGGATATTCGAAATATAAAGTGTATATGGCGCCTCCATAAAATATTAAAGAGATTAATGAATAGTTTAAGGCTTTCACGACCGGATATACTGGTATGAAAAGAGTCTTCCGGGCTTATTGGCCGTGGTCCATTAGGAATAATTTCACCTTCCTCTGAAGATGCCTACCGAAGTTGTAGGCGAAACGTTAGGTGAAATTATTCCTAATGGACTACGGCCAATAAGCCCGGAAGACTCTTTTCATACCAAAGAGATTAATTTCAGAATAGAAAAAGAAATAATTGAAAACCTCAATATATTCCATAAATGGTAAGGAAAACCCTTAAAAAATAAATTAAAAGATATCGACTGTGTGTAGACATGGTCATTTGTATACTTAATTCAACTTTAAGTTAATATATAAATAAAATAAATATCAGTTGTTTTTCATCCACGTTTCCTTTGAAATGAAGAAATAGCATCGTTATCGTGTGGCATTCCACAGCTGCTTTAGATTTAGAAGAAACTATTTATATTTTTCAAAAACTGCCGAAATCAACCTCAATAAAGTATATATATTCGAAATCAGAAGAAAGAGCTCTACCGATTAGAAAAATAAAATAGGGAAACAATGGTTCGTACTGAATTCTAAATGCCCATAAAAATACTTCAAATCTGCCCTCAAACGTTTTTGTACGACCAATATTAAATGAGATAGCTATTGAGTAAAATATAAACAATCACCCTGTACAAGTCAAAGGCTAACTTGTATGTGAAAGAATTAATCATAAACATAAAACAACCAAAATATGAAGAAAGTAATCAATGAAGGAAGAAAAAATATTTTCATAACTAAAATTAGATGTAATATTCTAATGGCCGAATTTCAAAACTAGACATAACCTATTTTAATTCAGAGTGATCATTAATTCAATCTTTTATAGAATCATACTATGCAAAATTTTTTATTTCCGGAAGAGAATTTGATGATAATAATAATAAAACCTACTTTTATCGTCAGACGAAAAACAAAAACAGGATTTATATGAAAAATTTTTATTTCAGAAGAAAACAGAAAAGTTAATATTTCAAGTGGGACACCCTATATTAAGTAACCAATGAACTATTAAACTTGAGGATTTGTAATATCAAATGATCAGCTCCTCAGCAGCAAATATTATGCTGTAGTTCAATTGATATGTTTCTCCATTTTATCTAGTTTGTCAAAAGTTCGACGAAATTTTCAATTAATTCTGAAAAAATTTATCTTGGATTACCTGCATTTTCTTATGACCACTAATAGTTTTCTATGAGGTTCACACAGCATCCCTTCAAACCTCTATGTTCCTGATATTATCCAATAGAACGTTATATTTCTAAAGATTTTCAGGAAACATTTTCAATACCAAGAATATCATTGAAATTCAGTAAGACAATATTCTGAAACTGAAATTTGTCATTGGGATAATCTCTAGAATTATGTTTCGGATATTCGTATTCTTTCTTCAAGTCGAAAACATTTGAGAGGATTTCTTAGGAATTTAATCCGGAAATAACAAATATCAGACAACAAAGAGCTCCATTACCGGAACAAGGGGTTCCTCAGAAGTTCGTTTGGAAATGATCCCTTACCACAACAACCTATTCATCAAGTCATTAGACTTATCCTTAACCTCTTTTGTGGGTTATCGAAAGTACCACATTCCTCAAGCTATCAACTTGAGTACCCCTCTCGAAGATTTATCTGTGTTGCAGGTAAAATAGGGAATTAGTAATGGATACCCACCCTTAACTAGGCACATGCCAAAAGATCTTCAAGAAGATAAAATCTACAATAGTATGAATCATATCTGTGAGAGCTATTTCGTGATAATGGATTGTTGAAATGACTCCACTACCACAAGACCATTTATATTTTTAACTTATCACTTTGTAGATACCTTAAATTGCACTTTACGATGCGGTAAATAGTGCATTTTAACTAATAAGCCCGTAAAACTTAATTATGAAATATATTTTATTTGTTTCTCATTTGTGAACGTCAGTTTCCAAAAACACAATATTAATCAAGAAAGTTTATTCTATCAAGTCACTAACTTGTAAAACTCTCCTTACTACTAAATAATTTGCTAGACATTTCGATTTTTTTGTTGACCGAATCATCGACATAACTCATCGCAATTTAAAATATCTCCACCCGAATCCGCAACCATAGTGGCTCCAGTTCTGCGAAAAGAGTGGCCGGTGTATAACTTCGGGTCTTTTAAACCTAAATATTTCGCTATTTGCTTTGGGACACCACCAATAGTGTGCTGGCCAGCATTAAGGGAAATGCACTTTCCATGTCGGTATGTCAAAAAAAATCTTAGGCTTTCTGTTCCACGAGGCCGAAGATTTACATATTTTCTGTATAACATGCAGGTCTTAAAGCTGCAGCCATCATCGGTTATGGTGAATCTTCTTGTTGTTAAATTATTTGTTTGCCGCAATGTCACAATAACGTATTTTTCCATATCTTCTACATCATTCATGTTTAAGCAGAGAATTTCGTCACATCGACAACATCTAAAAATCCCAAATATTGTTACAATTTTCGCCAGCAACCACTGGTCATCAAGAGCATGTAAAAGAAATTGTTCAGACTCTTCTTTACTTAATACCTTGGCCTTTTTTGGCGTGTAACGCTCATTGTTTCGTTTCAGAAACGCTATTACTTTTTGAAATCAGCAAATGACAACTAAACGTCATATTTTTCAATAAATTTTTCAAGGAAAACAAACCTGCGAACAGGGTCATTTTCTTTCATTTCCAAGCAGCTTTTCAGCATAGACCATTTTGCCCATAAAGTATTAGGGCTGAATCTAGCTGATAGTTGATTCAAGAAGACCAACAAAACATCTTCAGTTACCCCAATCACACAATTTTTGTTTTGCCACTTTTTGAAGTCGTCGTATTCTCGCTCATACCTTGAAGCTGATTTTGCAGGTAATATAAACTTGATGCTACACTGCTGGCTGCCTCAATAATTTCTTTTGGTACATTCATTTTCGCTTTCGCCAAAACAAATGTAAAGAAAAATAAACAGACATGTTCATGGCAACGCTTCCATAGCTTACGACATTTGCGACAAATTATTGAGATTTTTTTGGAATTTATCTAACCTTTTTACAAATGAGAAACAAATAAAATATAAAACAATACACGCAAGGTAACGGGTTTTACTGGCTCAAGGAGGTAACTGACTCGCCTGCGGCTCGTCAGTTATATCCTCCATTCGCCAGTAAAAACCCTCTTACCTTGCTAGTAATGTTATATACTATTATCTGAAATATGATATTCAATGACCCAAATTATCAACTGTCAACATTTTTTGTTGGAAATGGAATTTGAAATAATCAGAATGATAATATGTTCTACCTATATTGGGTTTGACATATATCAATTCTAATGTAATCAATATTATTTACACAATTTAAGAGCCTTAAAAAACTATGGCAATTATCTGGAACTCCATACGAGATCTGTCAATTTGTTTTATGTGAATGTGATATGTCGGAGAACGACGAGATTGCTTTGAGGTCTCTGTTGTTGATAATGTAGTCGCAGTTCGGACATCACCTGGCGCCAATTTTTTTTTACCTGATTTAGTTTATGTTACAGCAACGTATGCAGTTTGATTTTTAATTTTTATCATTGAAAGTATTTTGAAGTATGTAGTTGAAGAAAGTACAACGTGCCCCTGACTAGCACGATAGGTGTGTTGCGACAGAAAATTGACAATTTTTTGATGATCTAATCGTACAATTACAGTTCCTCAATATGGCGAGTGTCTTCATGCGGATTTTCAATCTGATCTGTATGATGTTGCTGATCGGGCATTGGTCCGGATGTCTTCAGTTCTTAGTGCCGATGTTGCAAGGATTCCCGCCGAACTCTTGGGTCGCCATCAACGAACTACAGGTAAAAAATTTTTTTTTAAATGTCAAGAATTTTTTAAATTTTTATTTCTGGCTTCGAATTTGAAAATGTTGAGTTCGATGTTGATTCTAAGAGCATTATGGTCAGTATTCCCGCGAACAAGAAATTTTTTCTGCTGGTTTATTGTTTAAGTGATAAGACTGTGATGCTTCTAAACATGAAAAATTGTCATGATAAATTCAATAAGTTGAGAGTTGATAGGGAAAGCCGAGACTTTTGACGATATGTGTACTTTCTGAAAGGCCAAGTGAATTCATTTGGTAAAATTTTAAATCCATGAACAAAAATATTCCAACTACTTTTGTTTCTGAAATAGAGGGCGAAAAAGAAAATGTTCACTTTTTGAGATATAATTATTTCTCAGGCACTGTACAGGGTTTTTCAGAATGAGGTTCCGTAAATTCGGGATCTTAATCCTCAAATGATTTTATGATATAAAGTTCCTATGAACTATTGATCTCTGACGTACTGTTTCTGAGATACAGGGTGTTGAAATTAAAAAAAATAATTGGTTTTATGAAATTATTTTCTACACCGTACACGATTTCTTTTTAAGTTTTGGCACGTTATGAGTACGCATTAGGATACATTTTTTTCGATACGAAATGATGTTTAATTTTCACCAGAGGCGTCCGTACGGACTTCTGTACGAACAAATTTGGTGAAAAAATTGGTACGCCAATGATTTTTTTGAAATTTTAAATTATTTTCGTAATCACCACATCATTAGCAGGAAAAATGGTCTCTTGAGTTTTTTACCTGCGACGAATACTTTCTGCAAAAAAAAAAAATAAAATGCAATTTCACCTAGGAAAGTTCCGAAATTCTTTGATTACTTCCAAAATGCAATTTCATCTAGGAAAGTAACGAAATTTTTGATTACTTCACGAAATTCAGAAAATGTGTTTTATGACGTACTGATAACCTTCTAAAACGCAAAAAAAATGTGAACCGTGCCGAAAATAATTTCGAAAAACATTATTTTAATTTCAACACCCCGTTTCTCAGAAACAATGCGTCAGAGACCCATAGGCCATAGGAAGTTCATATCATAAAATCATGTGAGGATTAAGATTCCGAATTCTCGGAACCTTAGTCTGTAAATTATTGAGTAAAGAAGCACATGCTGAATTTGCATTTTATTTTTTTTTTCTGAGAAAAAAGAAACCATTCTTACTCTGAATTATATGGTCATTTCGAAAATAATTTAAAATTTGAAAAAAATCATTGGCGTACAAATTTTTTCACCAAATTTGTTCGGACAGAAGTCCGTGCGGACGCCACTGTTGAAAATTACACATCGTTTTGTATCGGAAAAAATGTGTTTTAATGCACACTTATAACGTGCCAAAACGCAAAAAAAATCCTGTACGGTGTAGCAAATAATTTCATAAAACCAATTTTTTTTTTAATTTCAACACCCTGTATCTCAGAAACAGTGTGTCAGAGACCCATAGTTCATAGGAACTTCATATGATAAAATCATCTGAGGATTAAGATCACGAATTTACGGAACCTTAACCTGAAGCACTCTGTATAATATAGAAAAAAAAAATGAAAACTGCTTTTAATAGATATTTTTACGTAGAAGTCAGTGGTGTTTTCCAAAAAAAATTTCAGAGCACTCTTTCCAAGATTGAGCACAAACTTGGAATTTTTGAAATGGAACACCCCGTATATTTTAACCTCAAATTTTGCATTTTTTTCTGAATACATTGATGTATCACAACCTAAACTTCAATAAATTTAAGTAAAAAAAATTGAAATTTATGTTTGTTTTTCTAATAGTACGACATGAATTGTTTCACAGATGCATTTAATTATTCCTTTTTTTAAATGCCATGTGCCTGAAACCTCTTTATTTTATGATCTTTGAACAAGAATTCAAAATATCACTTGGTGAAAACGAAAAGAATGTAATATTTATATTGGAATTTCAAGGTGCTTGTTCAGCATTAATGCATGTATTAAAGATAAAGAATTCATGACCTACTATTGAAAAAACAAACACAAATTTGGATTCTTCTGATTTTTGAAGCTGAAATTCATAAAAGATTAGGTTGTGATACATCAATGTATGAAAAAAATGCAAAAATTTGACGTTAAAATATACAAAGTGTACCATTTGGAACATACCCAGTTTGTGCTCAATCTTAGAAACAATGCTCTGAAAAAATTTTTTAACTACGCTACTGACCTTTCCGTGAAAATATCTATTAAGAGCAGCTTAAATTTTTTTCTATCCTATACAGTGCCTGAGAAATAATTACATCTCAAAAAGTGAACATTTTCGTTTTCGCCCTGTATTTCAGAAACAAAAGTATTTGGAACTTTCTTGTTTGTAGATTTAAAAATAAAGATAGAGTGAGATACACTGCAGTCTCACCCAATTTATGACACATTGTACTGGAAGTATGCAATGTAATTCGATCAAATGTATGAATTAAAACTCATTTGATTTTATTCGCAATGCAGTTATTTAAAATGTTCATGGGATAACTATTTAGAAAGTTAAACCTAGGCATGATCAGGTACCTTCCCGAAAAATTTGAATCTTTAGGTCGAGTTTCATAAAAACTTAATTGTCTGATCAAAAAAGCTCACGTAAATTCGATCCAATCAAATCAGGGCATTTGAAAATTCAACGAATCTCGATGGTTCTAATCAACTTGACAGAGCTTGATCGAGCAATAAAAGTTTTATGAAACCCACATTTACTCTTGTATTCAATTTTTTTCATTTATTTGTTGATTAATGTAGTAATTGCAGATCTGATGGGAACAATGAAAATATTATTCGTTTATTGATTCATTTGAACTTATATTTCAATTACTTCGTATGTTTTGTGAGTCTTCAATTGAATAAATACATAAATGCAAAAGAAATCACAAGAATTACATAGACAAGAAGCAATATATAGGAAAAAACATAATTTGATTTTTTCTTGCCTTTTTGACATAAGTTACGTTGCAGGGAGCTTTCTGGCTTGAACAATACTCCTGGGCACTGTTCAAAGCGATGTCTCATATGTTATGCATAGGATATGGGAAATTTCCACCTCAATCCCTCACAGATATGTGGCTGACGATGTTATCGATGATATCTGGAGCGACCTGCTATGCCTTGTTCCTTGGACACGCTACAAATTTAATCCAGAGTTTGGATTCATCAAGAAGGCAGTACAGAGAAAAGGTACGGCTTGTTTTTCAAGTTTCTTTTTTTTCAGCAAGAGAAATTGCTGATGTATGATGGAAATAAAAAAATTTTTTTTGTTCTTACAATTGATTTGATGTCAGAATTTATCAAACCATGAAAAGTAGCCCATGAATTTCTTCCTTGAAATTTCATATCTTCAATGGTTGCAGAAATACGCTCATGGAAATTCCATAATTAAAAATGAAAATAAACTTGTTCTATGAGGTGTAAAACTTTGCTCCTACCGTTTTGCAATAGTTGGCTGTAGGGATAAGTGGTAGTTGAAATAAATGAATCTTAGATGTCATATAATAAGTATACTCCTCCACAAGAGTTAGGAATATTGTATTCAATCGTTTTGAAAAGAATATAAAATCTTCGAGAAAATCGCTGTGAAATCATTTAAAACTCAATAACAACTTGAATCGATCAGTACGAGACATTTTGTTAATCTGGTTGCCTTTTTTCTGAAGTTTGGTTATTTGTCTATGCTTCATGAATGTTCTTATCTTGAAGGAGGCTTCGATCAGAATTAACAAACGCTGAGGCTAATAGGGCTATCAGTCAGCCAAAGTGTGATATCTCGATTTTGGAATAGGTCCAGGGAGACAGGTTCCATGTTGGAAAGACCAAGGATTGGTGGGTGACGAAAAACAACACCTGCTCAGGATAGTTTCATCACCTTGTCGGCGAGAAGAAAGCCTACATCTACGTGTAGAATGCTTCAGAATACTCTTCAAAATGCAGTTGGGGTCAAAGTTTCCATCGAAACCATCAGACGACGTTTGAGGTTCTAGACGTCCATTAAGAGGAGTTCCATTAACACGTGACCATAAGCGTCAAAGACTGGAATGGGCAAGGCAACATATCAATGGGAACGATCAATGGCGTTGTGTCCTTTTCACCGATGAATCCAGATATTGACGGTTTTCAGATTCTCGAAGAATGAGGGTATGGACAATCCCACGCAAACCCCGTAATCGTCGATATGTCCAAGAAGTCCATCCATTCTGAGGGGGTAGTGTTATGGTCTGGGCCGGGATATGTTTCAACGGGCGCACAGATCTACACATTTATTTGTCTTGGAAATATGACCGCCTTACACTATAAGGTGCATGTCATTGACAATGTTTTGCCAAATTTTCACGCTGCTATTGGTGAAACTTTTCAATTTTCAGACGATAACGCTAGACCGCACCATGCAGCCATAGTTGAGAATGCGTGCGAGGAGCTTGGTATTCCACGTTTACCAATACCTCCGCACTCACCAATATTGAATTGCATAGAACATGCATGGGATATGCTCTAAAGAAGATTAGATAATCATCAACCTACCCCAGAATGCTCAAATGGTTTATGGAACCAAATTCCTCAAGAAATGTTCAACAACCTCGTGTGTAGTATGCAAAGAAGATGTCAAGCTTTTATTGATGACCGTGGAGGCCATACATTGTATGGATAGTCTTAAAATGCTTGAATTCTCTGGGAATAAAATTTCGTTATTTTACTCGATTTTTCTTAACCACCCTGTATACGCTGCACACCTACAGGCTAAAATTAATTTTATTTCCTGCCACTTGAATTTATATTAATTTGAATTTTCATCATAAAATCTCATTTAAACTATATTTTTTTGCAAATTAAGTCAATATCCTTAACTCATGTGGAGCAGTTTATTTTTAAAAATAACGACATCGAAATATTAGTCGATTTGTGTTTCCATCATTAAGATTTTCTTGATCATGTCATGCTTCTTAATCATGTCATGCTCTTTCTATTTCATACATTTCATCATTCGTAGAAAAGGCAATAATAGTATATTCTAAAACAAGTTGCAGAATGAGCTCCTATTCCAACACGAATGCGAAGTTCGAAAACGAGCGACGAAGGAGCGAGTTTTCGATAGCATGAGTGTTGGAACTGCCTTCTGCAACGAGTATTAGACGGTATTTTCTCTATTTCAGTCAATTTTTGTGAAATACTCTCGAAATTCAAATGAAAATTCAGATTAGTGACTTTTGTATTGTATCTTGGCAGTTGGTGTGACATACGAAATTTGACAGATCACGAAATATGAATTGATTTGATTCGAAACTTGATTCGATCGGACGTCAGTACTGACAACCATAAAACGAAAAATATAACTGAAAACAATGCTGTAATGAGTTTCTCTACAGCACTACTTTTAGTACTGTAATGAACTCATTACGATACTGAAATAGAGAAAAAATTTTTATCCTTCGCAAAATATTCGTAAAGTTCTGTACAACAAACTTTCTCATTTCTTTTTTGCTGACAAAGTTTATTGTGCCTATGCACCCATTTGGAAACCACGTTTTTGCAGATGATTTATTATGCTTCAAGTAAACATCAGGTATATCCGTAAAAAATGTGGTTTCGCCAAATAAGCTTTCTGACCCAACTAGGTAAACCATAAACCATTATATTGAATTTATGACACATTTCAGTCCAAATTGACAAGGTCTTCTTCGAATTTGGGATCATTTACAGAGATGCCTACCCCTTAATGGCAGATAAATCACTTCCGGACTTTTCGAAATTCTTCTGAAATATTTAAAGCTGGCTCTAATGGTCGAAATTTGAACACTTTCATTCCTTTCGAGTTTAACAGATGACCTATATTTCGTTGTTTCTTTTGAATCTTTCGAATCAATCAGTAATCGTGAATTTTTTGTGACAGGAGAAACTTGTGCGCAATAATGTGGGATTCAATGGAATTGTTAATAACTGTAATCGTCGAAAATAATAATTAATAATGATAATAAATAGCTTAATTCCATTCATGGCGTTCGTATAGATGAAAGCTATGCACATCATTACCAATTACTCACATAATAACAGAAATAACTTCCAATTTTCATACCATCAACATAATTCGAATGTTCGAACATTAAAGTGTCCATAATTCAGCGGAAATTGTTATTAATTACTGCTGGCATCTTGAAATGTGCATTTTGAAACACATTCTTGAAGCTATCGACTTTTCTTATCTACTTCAAGGCCAGTAACCGAAAATTATATGGATACTCTTGCCAGTGACAAAAGGAAAAACATTGTGTTTCCAAGAAAAAATAATAAATCGAAAAACAAAAAACTGTTTAATTTTACGGAGGCCACATCGAAAACATTTCTGAAACATAGATTAATTCTAAATAGTAATCGTCGAAATAAATACCATTTTCAATTCCTGGGCTCACAGATCTTTCATCATGAGTTTGGAAAAATGATATCAGATTTTATAACTGAGAAGAAAAATAACCGGTTTCGGTCTTATTTGGCATCATCAGTATCCGAAACCACTCAGAGATAAAATCTTCTATATTACAATTTATTAGTTATACGTAAAAGATTACAAAGTGGTGAAATCTAATAGCGTCAAAAGAGAAGTTCCAAATCTCCAATAAAATGCTGAAAAGAACTACGTACGTCGTCTTTCACTGCATGAGATTTTAGCAGTGACCCTAAATTAGGGAGTGAAAAAGGATGTACGAAAATCTTTCTAGCATGTGATGCGAAATGTGGAACTTCTCTTTTAACACTATTAGATGTTCCCGAAAACTTTATTTGGGTTTTCTTCCCAGCCTCTGAAACAAGAAACAATTTTTTTTTAATAATAGAAGAAACCCCCCTAGTAAAAATTTGAGCACTACTTTGTCAGGGGACAAAACTATACAAGAAGAAATTGTTGCCTAACAATGAACAAAAAGAAAACACTTTGAACTCTGAAGCGTAACGTTTCGGAGTCTGAATCAGACTCCTTCGTCAGACAATTTAAATTTTTCATATAACTTCGCAGAATCGTGACAATAATTTGATTTTATAATTGACATTTGTCAATATATGATGAACATAAATGAATATTGATTCAAAACTCCCTGAATCCAGTTCTTTTTTCAATAAATCCATCCAAATTCGATCTATCCCTACTGAACAATTGGCGAGATTATTAACCTCATCCAAAAAACTCCTTGATTTTTCCTTTATAATTATCAGGTTCCGTCATTAGAATTTTTGTGCCATTCCAATCCATCATGTGATTATTGGTATTGGAACACACTAAGGGTCGGTTTCATAAAACTTTAATTGTGCGATTAAAAAACCTTACGTAAATTCGAACCAATCGAATCACTCGTTTTGACATTTCAACGAATCACGGTAGCTCCAATTAATTTAACGGTACAAACAAAGTTTTATGAAACCGACCCATAATCTGCTATCTGCGATCTACCAATATCTCTCTTTTTTATGTTATTCTTAGTTTCATGCTTTCTAATTTCTGAATGTCTTGATGATTCTCCTGTATAAGATTTTCCACAAATACAGGGAATATTGTAAATACAATTTCTTGATTTTTGGTTCTCATTCAAAGGTTTAGTTTTTGTTAATATAGATCGTAAATAATTTTTTGTTTTAAAAACAGTTCTCATTTCTCAATTCAGAACCAATTCTTTCAATTTTTTCTGAAAGTCCATGAATATAAGGAATAAAATTTATTAAAATTGGTTGTTCTTGACGGTTTGTTGTTGATTCCTGATTGTTATTATCGTTTTGATACAAAATTGTTCTCTCTAAATTTGAAATAGTTTTTTCTATGAAATTAGTTGGATATTGATTATGGGGATTGGACTAGTGGAGACCCCGTTTGAAGATTCATCCAAGATGAGAAAATGTCGTCATCGAAGCTTAGCAGAGACAGACCGGTTTCGTCCTCCTTAGGGTGCTAACTTTTCCCTTGATATTGATTATCCTCAAGAATATTTTAAATGAAATTAATTTCATCATTTCGTATTGCAATTGTCGACTAAATTAATTGAGCTCTATCATAAAGTGTTTTTGGAATACCTGTTTTAACACTTATTTGAAGAGTAGAATAAAAACTTTTATATCCATTTGTGTGCGTCTTTTTTCTGAACACACTTGTTTCAACATGATTTGAGAATTTTCTCATCGAAACATCTGAGAAGGAAAGTACATTATTTTGTTCCAACTCCATTGTGAATTTTATTGTAGGTTCTTTATTATTGATATGATTGAAAAATTTGATCAATTCTTCTCCGCCATGTTGCCAAATTACAAAAATATCATCGACATAACGCCACCAAGTCCTTGGTTTCAGTGAATATTTTTTAGTTTGGTTTTCTTCAAAAAATTCCATGAAAATGTTACTCATTATTAGTGATGAAGGAAAACCCATAGCCATACTGAATTTTTGTTTGTAAGAATCAACATCTGATTGGAAATATGTCGAATTAGATGTCTCTACTTCGTTAAACACTGCGCAAAAAAATTAACGCACATTATGGAAATCTCAAATTTATTCTACAACTGAAGGTGTTCTCAATGATAATTATTTTTATCAGAATTATGCATGCATATGTTATCCACTTTCGTCGTTTTTCTTTAATACAGATGTTTTTTTCCCAGCAGGAATGAAAAAAGATGATATTATCAGATTTTGAATGTATTGGCTCCATTTTACAATCAGTTGTTCTTGATCAATTCTAGTGATCAATAGTTTTTCTTTCGTTTGATTTTCTACACTCGATCGCTATGCAACGCAAAACACGCAATTTGACTCAAGAGGAATGTGCCCAAGCAGTAATTTTGCGAGAAGGAGGGTGAACATACACAAGAATTGCACAAAGGTTTGGAGTTTCCCATACAAGTGTGTCCAGAATGTTGCAGCGATTCAGGGAGACTGGTATGAATGTCCGAAGACCAGGACAGGGTAGACCACGGGTAACAACTGCCATTCAAGAACGTTACTTGAGAGTTTCTTCGTTGAGACAACGGTTTGCAACCGCTCGCCTCCTTCAAAATCAGCTTGAGCAAACTCATGGGGTGAAAATTAGCACTCAGACAATAAGAAATCGCCTCAGAGAATATGATTTGAGGCCTCGTGTCGCGGCAAGATGCCCAGCTCTTACCCCAGCCCATCGAAGGGCGCGTTTGGAGTTTGCGAGAGAGCATGTCCATTGGGAAGAGGCCGATTGGGAAAAAGTTTTCTTCACAGATGAGTCTAGATTCTGCCTCTACCATTGTGATCGACTTTCACTTGTATACAGACGTCCACATGAAAGACATGCTCAGTGCATTTTCCTGAATACTACTGGTTTCGGGGGAAGATCGATTATGGTACTGGGTGGAATATCTTTGACTGCTCGCACAGACCTAGTGGTCGTTGATAATGAAGCTATGAATGCTGATAAGTACATAAGGAACCTTCTTGAAGAGCATGTAGTGCCATTTGTCCCATACATTGGTGAAAATTTCATTTTTATGGACGATAATTCTAGACCCCATCGTGCGCGCATCGTTCAGGAGTACCTTGAAGAGGTTGAAGTCTCTCGAATGGAATGGAATGGCCAGCAAGAAGTTCAGATCTCAATCCGATTGAGCAGGTTTGCGATAACCTCAATAGAAGGCTGAGAAGTTCAGAAAATCATCCAGCTACTCTCAATGACTTGGGAATCCAACTCAGAGAAATCTGGGAAGGATTAGATCAGAACATTTTTAGATCACTCATTTTGAGTATGAACCGTCGTTGCCGAGCTGTAATTAACGCAAGGGGTGGAAATACCAAGTATTAAATCACTTATCAGCATTTCAGTATTTCGAAAATTGTTCATTTCTCTTCTTTCCCATAAGATTCGGTGAAATCCTGAATTTTTCGTCCATTCAATGTGTCTTGTTTCGTTCAAAATTTTCCCGAGAGAACATAAAAAATAAGTTACAAAGTTAATGTAGGGTTCCTCCTAATTGAGAATGTGCGTTAATTTTTTTGCGCAGTGTACCACAGTACCGCAGTACGCCACAACTCATTGCTTCAAATATAGCAGTTATTTACGAAGACTTTGTCCCTGAGTGGTATGGGATACTGATGATGTCAAATAGGGCTGAAACCAATTTATCTCTCTTCTCACCTCAAAATACATTTTTTTACACTTCATCTCTCTTTCTTGAGTTTGAACAGACCATAGAACATTCCATTAAATCCACCGATCTAACTTGTGAAACCTAAAAGTATATTAAGCACGTTATTTATCTGCATGACGTAGGTGAAGCAGGTGGAGGAATACATGGCCTACCGAAAGCTCCCGAGGGAGATGCGCCAGAGGATAACGGAGTACTTCGAGCACCGTTACCAAGGCAAGTTCTTCGACGAAGAGTGCATCCTTGGGGAGTTGTCCGAGAAGCTGCGGGAGGACGTCATCAACTACAACTGCAGGTCTTTGGTGGCGTCTGTACCCTTTTTTGCTAACGCCGACTCCAACTTCGTATCTGACGTGGTTACGAAGTTGAAATATGAAGTCTTCCAACCAGGTGAGTCAGAAATACAGCAAAACACAACTCTATGCGACACCGCCGGCGTTAGCTGGAACTAAGCCCGAAACGAGTATTCGTTTCGACAGTTAGTACGTTAAAGCTGTGTTCATTTTTACGTTTTTATTGCGATAAAAAGAAATGCCTGAGAAAAAAACCGGGAAAAACACAAATTGTTGTGTTTATGGATGTAATTCTAAAAAATCTAGAAATCCTGGAGCCCATTTTAATTATTTTCGTGATAAAAATCAAAATGTTTACGTTACCAACAAACTAGAAATCGTAAAGGAAATTAATAGAAGTAAATCCTGGGAGCATGTTTTGATAATGAAAAAACCTGTATCTGAACATATTAGAGTATGCCCACACCATTTCCGACCAAAAGATTATAGAATGAAAACAGGCAAGAGTGGAAACTGATGTCAATTGAAAATAATGCTTCATATGTTTTGAATTATTTCAGAAACTTTCACTATGTAAACATTTCTGCTACTGGAGGAGAAAGCTGTACCTTCATGATACCTACCAAAAAAGCAGTTCAAGTCAGACATTTCAACTTATTGTTCAGATCGTTCTTGTACAATATTTTTCATTCTTATCGAAATAAACTACTTTGAGCCTACTTGATATTTCTGAATATATAGAAGTTTCAACAATTCAAGGAGCCTAGTTGAAAGTGAAAAAGTGCTGAATGCAGAAGGCCATATGATAATGTGCAATAAAACTAGGGGCAATCTTAGTGTGATTCACTTGATTGTTGCCAAAATTAACTTATGTTCAGCAACGATCGAATCTATATGTGGAATTTCCACAAAATTCCGAGAATTGGCAATTTTAAACAATAGACTATAAATATATGTATCAATTTAATACTAATATTGATAGTATTGATAATATTGATAGTATTGTCGTTTAGCAACGGAAAAGGTGCAATCAATCGATAGATAAGTTAAATATTCTTATTTTATTATAACTGCAGCCTAAGGCACAAGTGAGATGCAATAAATGAATAATACTTCAAAATCTACCGAGTAATGAATTCTTCAACATGATTAATCGATGATCACATTTTGTTCTGCATACATACGGTTCTCTGGAGAATATGCATCTTCATTAAAAATTGATCACCCATTTTCTTTTCATAGATTTTTTCCTTTCCTAAACAGAAAAAAATTATTAGTAGCCTCAATTAAATGAACTTATCGTTCATGCTGATGTTCAATTACATTACAATCATGTATTTTTTCATATTCTGTTAGGTCACGAACTAAACTTCAACCTTCTCTTAGTTTTCATCAAATATGGATAATCCTAATGTTTTCTGTTTTGTACATTTCATTGTTATGGAAAACAAAAAGAAAAACAGCAGAGAGAAAACTAAACAATGAATTTTACCCTCACAATCAGTAGAATTGTCAAGATATTTTTTAGTAAGTACAACTTTGTACAGTAGAGTAGCAGGGCTAGAATATGCTTGCAAATTCCAGACAATCTTGCTTGGTATGTGTATATAATCTTGTCAACCATCACACCATCATTTTTATAAGACATCATTTCCTCAATATGATGGGGTTGTCCTTGTAGAATTCCAATGTTTTTAAATAATTTGTTTTCCACATAGATTCAAATGATTGCATTGCAACACTTGTTCACCCTCTACACAGCATCTATGAGCATGTAAATATTGGAAAATTTCCTATAATTTGAGGAACCTTCAGTAAACATTTTGCCAGATGATCTGAGAAGCATTCAAAATTGAGTAGTGCTCACCACGATATTTTACATAAAATATAACAAAAAGCAGAATATGACCTATAGTTACACATACAATATAAATCACAGGATCCACAATAAGGGAAACAACTTCGATTATTGATAGTCAGAAAACGTTAAAACTTAAAAATCCCATAGATCCCAAATAGAAAGCTAATGTAAACATGAAACAATACTCGTTTCGGTAAACAGCTGATCGGCGAATGCAGTGCCACCATCGGTGATTATTTCGTCTAATACTATTCTGGGTGTTGCAGTTAATATAATTCTCATTTCAATACCTACGCTCTACACCTATGAATGGTCCGTTAGATGAGGTTATGTCACCGGAGATTTCATTATGATCTTACACTGAATCTGAATGACAAAAATGAACTTTCCAACAGAAGGTAATATTATCATCCCCTGTCTTTTTAATCTGAAACCGACCAGAAACGTCATAGCTAACCGTTTTTCGAAATTGAATCACCTCAGACAGCTGCCTTCGGAAGAGAAACAAGCAAAGAATGAGTCACGAAATGTTAACCAAGATGGTAACTTTCCTCGGATACTCAAGCAATGCAATCGACGACTATCCCTCCTTCTTTATTCAAAGGGTGAATAGTTATTCATGATACAAGTGCAGAAGGCATTGATATTCTTACACGAGTTCAAAATTCAAAAACGTGCCACGAAGTGGCGAGTTTTGGAATGAACGAGTGTTAGAATGAGCCTTCTGTACGAGTATCATACATTATTTTCTCTAATTCGCTTAATGTTTATCGAAATCAATGAAATATTGCCGTAAATATCTTTTAGTAATTTTTGATTTGAAAAATTTACTCCCCGTCAATAAATTCCGGACAGGCAAAATTTTTGTCAAATTCAACACCCTGTATCTTTTTTCGTGATGCTGCGATTTTGTTGAAATTTTCACGAGGTATAGCTGTGGGTCTTGTTATATTAACCTGAAATTTACTTTCCGAAAATATCTGTAGTTTATCCCTTATACAGGGAGAAACAAAACCTTGTTTCATCCCTTCCATTTCTAAACACCCTGTGGTGAATTTGAGGCGGAAAATTTGATATCATTAAGTTTTAATTTGAAGTGTGGTCCTTCCTTAACAAAATGTTTCTTGACTTACGTCAGTATCTACTTAAAAAAAAAGATGCACATTTTCAAAGAAAGTTGGTACATTATTTGGGCTATTTCCATTATCTATACTGTTGGAATTTACCGACGTTTCGGCAAGCATTCGTCCAAGTGTCAGAACAACTCGAGTTAAATGAGAATTTCCTACTTCAGTAGACTGTTAGTCAGAGTGGGTTGAGTTGCGGAGTTTGCACCTCTGACAGCTCGCGTTTGCATTCCCACAACTCAGTTGGATGGTATGGAGCGCAAAAGTCCAAACGGAACAAATTTGGCAAAGACCGATCCTTCTCAGGACCAACAACACCCTGATGACGGCAGGCGAATGCTTGCCGAAACGTCGGTAAATTCCAACAGTATAGATAATGGAAATAGCCCAAATAATGTACCAACAAATATTCCATTATCAAGAATATCTCGTTCACAATTTCAAAGAAAGTGTTGCATTTTTCCAATTTTTATAACAATTTAAAACATTACAATACTTAATCGACAAGCAAACATACACAAACATCTGAAAATTAATAGCGTGTATTTCCACCTCGCTCTCTCATCACTTCTACCATACGACGTGGGATACTTTCAATGCATTTACGAATTGCTTCTGGGGGAAGCAACAATTTCTGTTAATGCAGAACAATGCTAGGCCTCACGTTGCATGAGTTGTAACAGAATACTTTGAAGAGGCGAATATTCAACGATTCGTGTGACAAGCCAGATGTCCAGATCTAAATCCAATTGAACAGGTATGGGACATGCTAGGTAGACATGGTCGAAATCGGCAGCCCAACACCTTGCCCGATTAATGAACAGCCCTTCCTGAAGAACGGGAAAATATTCCCCCAGAAGCAATTCGGAAATGCATTGAAAGTATGCCACATCGTATGGTAGAAGTTATGAGAAAGCGAGGAGGAAATACACGCTATTAATTTTCAGATGTTAATGATATCAAATTTTCCGCCTCAAATTCACCACAGGGTTTTTAGAAATGAAGGGTATAAGACAAGGTTTTATTTCTCCCTGTATAACGGATAGACTACAGGTATTTTCGCAAAGTAATGTTCAGGTTGACATAACAAGACCCAATACTGTACTTGGTGAAAATTTCAACAAAATCGGAGAACCACGAAAAAAGATACAGGGTGTTGAATTTGACAAAAATTTTGCCTGTCCGGAATTTATTGACGGGGAGTGTATTGATGTTAAATAAATCCGAGACAGGAGGCCAACATGTCATCAATAAATATTACTGAAAACAGTGTTAGAATGTAATTAGAATGAAATATTCTAACATTGTTTTGTTCTACGGGATGTGCCGGAATGAACAGATTCGACACATAATTAGAGAAATTATATTCTGAACCAAAAAATTTTTCCTCCACCGGAGATTCGAACCCGAGGCCCCTCGTTTACGAAGACGGCGCTGTACCCCACCATCACCTTCAGTTTTCTCATTTCGACTTTTCTGTTTCAGGCGATATCATAATCAAGGAAGGTACCATCGGCTCCAAGATGTACTTCATCCAAGAAGGTATAGTAGACATCGTGATGTCCAACGGGGAGGTAGCAACAAGCCTCAGCGACGGCTCCTATTTCGGCGAGATCTGCCTCCTGACGAACGCCAGGAGGGTGGCTTCGGTCAGGGCGGAGACCTATTGTAATTTATTTTCGTTATCGGTGGATCATTTTAACGCAGTTCTCGAACAGTATCCGCTGATGCGACGCACGATGGAATCGGTAGCAGCGGAGAGGTCAGTGCGTTGGTTGGTATAACGAAACCGGACAGGTTTTATTGAATATTGTTTTAGTCATCGCTTTTATGTTGTATCTATTTGGGAGTGACTTAGAGTATATGTTCGCTGTTATGTGTCGCCTCTTCCATTTTCGTGTTGGATGGGTCTTCGGAAATGGTAATCGATGAGTGGTTTTTAGAGGTACCTACCTATTGGACGGGCTAGGTTAGGTTAGGTTACTTTCAGGTCCTTCTGTAGCCTTACCAATAGAGGTTATTTCCTATGGCACTCCTTCCCTGGATGGTCACTTTAATTTCTTTTTCAAACTAGGCTTGTAGTTTAACGTATGATCGGGTGATTGACAGGATGGCCCATAAGGCCATCCTCAGAATATCTAGAGAAGGCGCAGGTAATGAGAGAATTTGGTGTCAGAGAGTCTGGAGCTCTCTGAGTAACTACATCTCATCTGCGAACCTACCTAGTGATGTAATGGTCAAGAAGTAAGTACTGAGAAAAACTTCGGTACGATGCTATGCAAAAAAAGGAGTGGGAGCGGGAATACACCGACCAAAATTTCAAAGAAAACACTGTTGAATGGTATACAGATGGTTCTAAAACCAACACTGCAGCTGGCGCTGGGGTTCACGGGGCCAAAGCCAAGTGTGCACTATCGTTAGGCTCCTGTGTGAGTGTTCTTCAAGCAGAAATATTAGCAGTCGAAAGATGTCTAGACATTAATCTAGAGAGAATCTATCAGAATTGCGACATAGCTATTCACTAAGATAGTCAAGCTGCTATTTAAGCACTGAACTCCTATGTCATCGACTCAAAGTCGACATGGGAATGACGGATCAAACTCAATGAGGTAGGCAAGAAAAATAAGGTCTCTTTGATCTGGGTTCCTGGTCATTCGGGAATCACAGGTAACGCAGAGGATAATAAACTTGCCAGAGAGGGTGCTCGGAAACTACTCACTGGCCCAGAACCTTTCTATGGTATAGCAAAATGTACATATAAAAAGTGTTTCTGAAAAAGGAGAAAACTGAAGGAGAAACACTCTGGCAGAATCTCCCAGGGTTGGATCGCTCCAAAAAGTTCCTTCGGAATTTTGAAACTGCAAGATCCAAAAAATATTTGGATCTCAGTAAGAACCAACTACACCTCCTCACTGGCTTTCTTACAGGGCATTGTCGCCTCAGAAAGCACTTGCTGAGACTGGGCGTATCGGAAACTGACGAGTGTAGATTCTGTGGGGAGGAGGAAGAAACTCCTATTCACTTATTCACAGAATGCTTTGGCATTGTAAGCCAAAGGAAACAATGCTTTGGTCAAGAGACCTGTAGGAGTGAGGAATTAGCCTCACTGAAGCCTTTCGAGATATTGGATTTCATAAGATCTCTGGGACTAGAAGACGAGCTGTAAAGCTTTGTCAGGGGGCACAATAGACCATCAAGTCGCAGTGGACTGGAACCCCTTTTGAACTATTAACTATTAACTTATGATCCGAGAGTATTGTGAAAAGTTTCAGCAGTTTCAGCTATTAGATGTCTGAAAACTTTATTTGGGTTTTCTCTCCCAGCCTCTGAAACAAGAAACAATTAGAAAAATTTTCTTTTAAATAATAGAAGAAAGGCCCCTGAGTAAAAATTTGAGAACTAATTTGTCAGGGACCAAAACTTCACAAGAAGAAATTGTTGCCTAACAATGAACAAGAAGAAAACACTTTGAACTCTGAAGCGTAACGTTTCGGAGTCTTAATCAAACTCCTTCGTCAGACAATTTCTATTTTTCATACAACTTCGCAGAATCGTGACAAAATTTTGATTTTTTAATTGACATTTGTCAATATATGATGAACATAGATTAATAGTGATTACAAGATTATGATGTCGTTATTTTATTTCAAAATTCCCTGAAACCGGTTCTTTTTTCAATAAATCCATCAGAATTCGATCTATGGGCGAGATTATTATCCTCATTCAACCAAATACAAGCTGACTCCTTGATTTTTCTTTTATATTTATCAGGTTCCGTCATTAGAATTTTTGTGCCATTCCAATCCATCATGTGATTGCCGGTATTGGAACACACATGATCTGCTATCTGCGATCTACCAATATCTCTATTTTTTATGATCTTTTTTATGTTCACGCTTTCTAATTTGTAAGGGTCTTGATGTTTCTCCTGTACAATTTTTCACAAATACAGGGAATATTGTAAATACAATTTCTTGATTTTTGGTTCTCATTCAAAGGTTTAGTTTTTGTTAATATGGATCGCAAATCATTTGAAAACAGTTCTCATGTTGAATTCAGAACCAGTTCTTTTAATTTTTTCTGAAATTCCATGAACATAAGGAATCAAGTTTATTAAAATTGTTTGTTCTTGACGGTTTGTTGTTGGTTCCTGATTGTTATTATCGTTTTGATGCAAAATTGTTCCCTCTAAATTTGAAATAGTTTTTTCTATGAAATTAGTTGGATATTGATTATCCTCAAGAATATTCTTGATGAAATTAAATTCATCATTTCGTATTGCAGTTGTCGATGAAATTTATTGAGCTCTATCATAAAGTGTAACCAATAGAGGTTATTTCCTATGGCACTCCTTCCCTGGATGGTCCTTTTAATTTCTTTTTTAAACTAAGCTTGTAGTTTAACGTATGATCCGAGAGTATTGGGAAAAGTTTCAGCAGTTGATCATTCTTATAAAAATGTTTTTTTTGTACACTGTGTTCCCTTTCGGTTTTAGACTGCAATGTATCCCAGCTATTATTGACGATAGATGCATGTGGTTTTCGTTTCCCAGCATAATTTTTTTTTATAAAACTTTTAAAGCCACAAACAGAAACATTCCAACTTGCCAACATGCCATCTATAAGGACACATTAAAAGTGCTTATAATAGATATTTTTACATGAAAGTCAGTATAATTTTTTTTTAGATCACTGTTCTTGAGATTCGACACAAACTTGAAATTTCTTTTTTGTTTAAGCATAGATGAATTCAAAATAGTAATCATCAATTCCCAGGCTCAGAGATTTTTCATCATATGGTTGGAGAAATGATTTCAGATTTTGTTTGGCATCAAGGTTCCAAAGCATCTTAATCTGTAACTGTTGAGTCAATCTGAAAACAAAAATATTAGCAAACCGTCTTCGAGTAATAATCAAAACTACCGAATTACCTTTAGCTTAGTTTTGTAGCATATAAATTTTCTCGACACCAATTGATGAAACAAATTACCATTTCCGAAGTTCCAGCCTATACGACGTCATAGTAATTGGTTATGAGCTCACACTACACAGTCTCACACGTAGAACTTCTGGAGCTTTTCTGTATCCTTTCTATTCGGAAAGTACTGAATGAATATTCATTGTTTTCTGATTTATCGAAAATGTGTACAAGATCACACACACACTAGAACACATACGTAGCCCTAAAAGCGATGTAATTAACAAATTCAATAAAACACCCATACATACATACCTACATCTTTCACTCAACAAACACAAACTCATCTCACTCATTCCATAGTTGTCATGACACTCTACTCCATTCTTCGCATTCATACTCGTTTCATTCCACCTGCTTCAGTATCAATTGTGTCAACATGAAAATGTTTGTTTTGATGAAGCATTGATGATCGAAAAACTATTCATTATGAAGAATGACAATCTATCAACCTGTTTGTGAATGAATCCACTGATTTCAGCAGCTACATCTGTTAATCTGTTGCATCCAGTTTCACAGCTCGGTTCTTTGCTTCTTCTGAGAATATTTACCATAGTTATGTATTAGCATATTCTGAAACAAGTCACAGAATGAGCTCATATTCCAACACGAATGCAAAATTCGAAAACGAGTTTTCGTAAGCATGAGTGTTGGAATTGCCTTCTGCAACCAGTATTAGACAATATTTTCTCTATCTCAGTCAAGTTTTGTGAAATACTCTCTAAATTCAGATAAAAATTCAGATTAGTGACTTTCATATTGAATCTTGGCAGATGGTGTGACTTACGAAATTTGACAGATTACGGAATTTACATTGATTTGATTTGAAGATTGAGTAGATTTGAGGTCAGTTCTCACAACCACAAAACGAAAAATATAACTGAAAACAATGCTGTAATGAGTTTCATTACAGCACTACTTATAGTACTGTAATGAACTCGTTACGATACTGAAATAGAGAAATTTTTTTATACAATGAGAAAGTATAGATTTCAGAGAAACAAAACGCTCACTTTCATACAGGTGCAGATATTTTGACTTGGGAAATTCTGATTGGTAATTACGCTGTTGATTTTATTTTAAGTCAAAATGAAGGGAAAGATGAAAATTTTCAAAGCAATGAACTATTAAACTAAACTAAACTACCCATAATTGAAACTATGTTATTGCAGGGAATCGACATTCGTTGATTGATACAGGTTGAACACCATTCATAAGATTCTCTTATACTGATTGGAATGGGTCACTACTGAAAAAAATTACTCTTAAAATTGGAGACTTCACTATGTATATGATGCTCATACCAAGGGACTGTCCTAAGATAAAATAATTTATGTATGCCTTATAGACCAAGCAAATTAGACTTTTGCCTGGAAATAATTGGTGGAATTCTGGAAACTGTTTTAATCATTTATTTAATCCTCTAATAAGACTAGTTTGAGTTTTGCCACAATTTCCTAGTGGAGCGTATGTCGTGACGTTTGAAAAACCTCGAAATTTTCGGACTATTTTAGGTATTTCTCGAATAGCTCCTAAACTTAGCACTTAATCAGAAACTATGTTGTATTCAAAAAGGTTCCGCATTAAATTCTTCTTCTAAAAAGTATTACTATATTATATTTTGAACAAGTAGTTTTATCGAAATCATACATCGAAATATGGCAAATTTTTACACTTTTCGAAAAAACACAAAAAACAATATCTTTGGAACTCGAGCGTTAGAAGAAACTGTAATTGAATGAGAGTTGTAGACCATCAAATTGTGGTAAATACGTTACCCGCCGCCTCCCATCCACAATGTAAAATCGCACAGTAGATCATCCTATCGAGAATGCTGATCATTTAAATCGTAGCTAGTGCTGTTGAAGTTGCTCAGCAGTCCCATGAGTGTGTGGTTATTGTTGAGGAGTACACTGACCTTCTTGTAATTTTGACTGCTCCAGCCCTTATGTGCACCAAAATTTTTTACTAAAGCCTGGCAAAGGCAAGCAAGACGATAAATTGTCTCTTCTCCCTTGCACTACGAGTTATTCTCTGTTTCGAAAACCAACATATTTTTCCCGCATGTTTTTGGTGACTCGGTGAAGGACAACTGAAATTCCTGAAGACGTTGAAATTCAGCTAAATCAATTATAATAACAAATGTGAGTCTCATAAACTAATAACTAACAATACAACTCATTGCTAAGAACAATATATTACATATTACATACGTCCTTAGCGAGTTGTCAAGGTGCTGCTTCAGTTGGAGGCACAGAGGCAAGATTAAATGGGGTTTTGGTTAACAATTTTTCAAACATCTCGTACCACAATACTTTATATGCGTGAAATCATTTTCATAAAGGGCTTCCATGCATTTATTCCTGCTTCGTCGACCTTATCGGCAGAAGCATTAGATTTGCTAAACAATTCTGCTGCTTTCAGCAGGTTTGTGTTGATTTCAGACGTCTTTAAGAATTTCATTTTTCCTTTACCGAAAAGGATGACGTAGTGTCATAGCCATTAACTGCATTAAGAAATGATATGTTGTTTTTCGAAACATGTAGTGCAAGGGAGAAAAGACAACATCGTCTTGCTTGCCTGTGCCAGGTCCTAGTAAAAAAATGTTGGTACACATAGAGGCTTGAACAATCAAAATTATAAGAAGCTCAGTGTCCTCCCCAACATTATCCACGAACCCATTAAACTGCTGAGCAAATTTAACAGCACTAGCTACAATGAAATGATTAGCATCCTCAGCAGGATGAGCTACTGCGCGATTTAACAATGTGGTTTGGAGGGGTGGGGTTACGTTTTTATCACAATATGATGGTCTTCACGTGGAAATTCGGGCAAAGCTCAAACTACTCTTAGTAGATGCCTAAAAGAATGATTAAACAGTTTCCGGAACTCCACAAATTATTTCCAGGCACACCATTTTTTGAAGCTAATTTGCTTGGCCTATTAATGTTATCTTCCTTTCTTAATGGGTTTCATTCTACCACCATTTCTTTCAAAAATTATCGACCCTGGTCATGACCCCTTTTCATACTGAAAATATTCACATCTTTTTAGTCCAAGAGCTAGTGAACCTTTTGACTAACGGTTTGTCTGTAAGGCTAGAAATTTTTATAGCGATAGTTCCTAGTATGCTGAGGACGGAAATCATCGCCTGGCACCCCTCACCCCTGCACGTCATCAAGATCTATATCTTTGAAAGTATTAAAAAAATAAAAAAAATAAACTTGTTCCTGTAAGCTTGAAACTTTCATACGATTTTGTTCGTTCATTGTGAAGTTCAAAAAAAAATTGACAGGCGATTTCGACGAGCACAAGTACCTGCCAGGCGACTCGAAAAGGGTGTAAAATACGAACAAAAATGAACTTTTTTATGTAAGGCTGAAATTTATATATGTGTTCGTCTGAGGGAATGAAAAAATAAGTTTTATTATCAATCTTCATCATCATCTGATATGCTATCATTAATTTTTCATCATATAGTACAGTCGTTTCAAGCTTAGTACACTGTGTCTTAAATTGTTTGAGACTGCATTATATCTCAGCTATTATTGAAAATAGAGTCATGCGGTTTTCGAGACCCTGTGTGACTTTTTTGTCGTAAAAACATTATTATAAACATTATCATACTTTTTTTCTCATACAGGGCCCGAGAAATAATAACATCTTCAAAAAGTGAACATTATCATTATCGCACTGTATTCCAGAAACAAAAGAAGATGGAATATTTCTGTTTGTGGATTTAAAAGTTTTACAAAAAAGTGACACAGGGTTTCGAAAACCGCATGACTCTATTTTCAATAATAGCTGAGATATAATGCAGTCTCAACCAATTTAAGACACAGTGTACTACGCTTGAAACGACTGTACTATATGATGAAAAATTAATGATTACATATCAGATGATGATGAAGATTGATAATAAAACTTATTTTTTCATTCCCTCAGACGAACACATATATTTGTGTTTGGAAATCCTTCCTCCGAAGAGCCGTCCCGCTGATCGTGATGTCCTTCTATATAGAATATTCAGATACAACAATTTTATTTTATTTTTTTAACGGGGAGACAAGTTTTTTCAGCTGAGGTTTTTTCCCCTGGCTCTATAGTATCGTATGATACTGGTGATGAAAGTATCGTATGATACTATAGTATCATACGAAGAATGTTGTGGTACCCCGTTCCTTTTTTTTTACCTCAGCTTAGGTTCTTTTTGTTTCAACATTTATTGTATTATTTTAGCTCTCTTATTCAAAAGAATATATATATATAAATTTCAGCCTTACATAAAAAAGTTCATTTTTGTTCGTATTTTACACCCTTTTCGAGTCGCCTGGCAGGTACTTGTGCTCGTCGAAATCGCCTGTCAATTTTTTTTTTAACTTCACAATGAACGAACAAAATCGTATGAAAGTTTCAAGCTTACAGGAACAAGTTTATTTTTTTAATTTTTTGAACACTTTCAAAGATATAGATCTTGATGACG
The DNA here is from genome assembly GCA_038502775.1 of Hippodamia convergens. Classification (NCBI taxonomy): domain Eukaryota; kingdom Metazoa; phylum Arthropoda; class Insecta; order Coleoptera; family Coccinellidae; genus Hippodamia; species Hippodamia convergens. The sequence continues at coordinate 11,084,669 of CM076607.1, read as the reverse complement.
TGCAGGGGTGAGGGGTGCCAGGCGATGATTTCCGTCCTCAGCATGCTAGGAACTATCGCTATAAAAATTTCTAGCCTTACAGGCAAACCGTTACTCAAAAGGTTCACTAGCTCTCGTACTATTTCCTTCGAATTCTGTAGACAATGCTCGATTATCACGAATTCTTGACTAGGTAAGGTTGCTCAACACTGGTTAGGAAAAAGACACTCCCAACAGGGGTGGTAATTGCCAAACAACTCGATGCTTCATCAAACCAAACTATATCATCACATTAATCGCCCAAACTCAATGAAACGAATTATCTGTTTAGGTTGAACAAAATAGGAAAAAGCCCCAATCTGTTGTCCAATCGAGAAGAGGACCTGGGCAGTGAAAGCAAAACGATAAACGCTGTGGTAAACGCCCTAGCCAACGAAGCAGACCACGTGAACGTCTCCGACGAGTCCATGGTCAAACTCCACGCCAGCGAAAGAAGTCTCCAAGAGCTTGGACGCACCCTGCACAGGTTCACCCTACCCCGACCAAAATCAGAAAACAACTTCGCTTCTCAAGACATGCCCTTGACAAGAGGAAGCCAAAATAATGGAAGACCGTCATTTCACAAATCAGATACTTTTCAGAAGGAATCTTCGTTTCAATGACGTCACTCGACGCACTAGTGCTATCTGGTGACGAGTTGAACAAGCCGATAGTATTGCCTGACTTCGATCTAGCTCGCCATTGTATTGAGCACTCTAGAGTATCGTTATTCCCGATTATTGTTTACGACATTGCTCTCTCTTCTTGACATGATGCGTTTGGAAATTTGCTCATATTTTAAACGTAGAAATGATTTATGTTCTGACAGATCCGATGGAATGAAACGAAGCCTTTGACTGAGAATTTATAACTGTCTTTTCCTTTGAGTCATCCTCTGTTTGGTAAAATGAAGGTAATCAAATTTCACCAGAATTAATTTTTGTCGTAGGTATTCATTTTTTTCCTCTACTCTAATAGTAATTTATAAAACAGGTGCAGAATTATTTATCTCTTCTGTCTCATTCATTGGAATTTGTCCATAAATAAAGGTTAAGTGAGTTTCGCATTGAGATATGTCGACAGGCTGATTTGTTTTCTCTCTCAAAAATTTGGCAGATAATGAATTAATCGGTGAGGATCACATGTGATGAATATACAGGGTGTCCCACGGGGAACTTTACATACTCCTACCATATATAGGGTTGACCATCAGCATCAGACAATGGCCACTTATAAATGTCTCCTATCTTTCCTTGCCAATTTCAATCGACTATATTTCTGGTACCGTGAGCAGAATTCGATGATTTTTTCAGTATTTGGAACTCTTATCAGCATCTATCGGATTAAGTATTCAGAATATCATATTTCCAGTGCTGTACTCAGAAAAATCAATTTTGACTGCTGATGTGAAAATGACCACCCTATTGGCATATTTCTGCATTTTGTGACATGCATAAACACAGGAACATAATTCAATCATTCAAATTTTTGTCACACCCCTGAACGTTTCATAGTGTTCTACAGATCAGAAAAAGTTGGGAATTTGTCGAAAATGTTAACTTGCATCTTTATTCTGGGGATCATGTTCATTGAATGTACTCATAAAATTACAAAATTTTGAATTTGTGATGGTGAAGAAATTTTTTTGTCACTAATCTGCGTATTTGTAGAGCTCAGGTACGTAGCTAGAGGGTGCGCTAAGGGGCTGAAGCCCCCCCTTTCCGAAACTATCAAAATAGCATGAATCTGTGTTGAATTATACGTATAGACTGCTTGTAAAAAACATTTCATAATGATCGACCAAACCGAAAATAAATGTTCAATATTATTTTATTTACCATTTTTTCATCATTTTACATCTTGACTACAATTTATTGTAGGTATGTTGTCGATTCTTAATTTATGCATTCAAGAACACTCAGTAAAAAAAATTTTATAGACGAAATCGATATTGAAATCGTCGAAAACTCATAAAAAAATTATTGTTTGAAAAAGGTTTGTAAAGTTTACAAGCAGCTTATAACATAATTTTTGCTCACAGTAGATGCTCGAAGTTGAAACTACCAGTTTCTCATTTAAAAACTCACGTTGAGTGTGAAGCTCTGACAGGCCCGTAGCCAGAAATTCTTTTCGGGGGGGCTAATTTGGGTATAAACCTATTGGTATGAAATAATTCACGAGTCGATACGTATAATTCAACACAGGTTTATGATATTTTGATAGTTTCGGGAAGGAAGGCTTCAGCCCCTTAGCGCACCCTATAGCTACGTACCTGAGCTCTACAAATACGCAGATTAGTGACAAATTTATTTCCTCACAATCACAAATTCAAAATTTTGTAATTTTATGAGAACATTCAATGAACATGATCTCCAGAATGAAGATGCAAGTTATCATTTTCGACAAATTCACAACTTTTTCAGATTTATTAAATCACCATGAAACGTTCAGGGATGTGACAAAAATTTGAATGATTGAATTATGCATTTCGAATTAATGTAAAAAATTCAGAAATAGCAATAGACCAATAGAAATGGTAATTTTCACATCAGCAGTCAAAATAAATTTTTCTGAGTACGGTACTGGAAATATGATATTCTGAATACTTAATCCAATAGATGCTGACAAGAGTTCCAAATACTGAAAAAATTATTAAATTCTGTTTTACTGTACCAGAAATATAGTCGATTGAAATTTCGGTCAGAACGAATAAAACATCCTGTATATTGGTAAAGAAAGATAGGAGACATTTATAAGTGGCCATTTTGTGATGCTGACGGTCGACCCTATATATGGTAAAAGTAAGTTCCTCGTGGGACACCCTGTATATCACCATAATGAAAACGGTGCTACACTGAAAATTTTCTAACACGATTATGTTCTACTAAATGTGGCAGTGACTTGACACATCAGAATTAGAGATATCGTACCATTTCGAAAGAACTCAATGATTGATTCAAATTTGTCAATTCAACATATATTATGGCTGAGAGATATTGAATTAAAATTCATTATGAGTCTCTTTGAAATTGTAGTTCTCTTTTTGTTCACCCATTTAGACAAATGTAACATCCTGAAATTGATGTAGCAATTTGAATTTGATTACTTAATGGAAAAGTTTTCCAGTCTACAACTTCAGTAATACGTAACTTTTAATTTCTCAAATAGAACCCCTATGTTTTATCACATAAAGATTTTCCATTTGCTTGGACATGTATGAAAAAACCTATTTCCATCGGTCTTCTCTGCGGAGAAAACGAAAAACTTTTTAATGGTTGAGCAAATTGTTTTTCTCTGATAGATGAATAGAATTTAATTGTATCTGCAATTCAGTTAGGTAAAGAAGAAACTAATTTTTCTTGGAAACTTGAGTACCTTTTTTTTACCAATATGAGGATGAATATAATTAAAAATTCGACTATTCTTGTACCGTGAAGTTTTTGAGAATGCAGAGTACCATTGGTAGTGAGTATTAATTCTGTTGGACTCGTGAATTCAGCTTTCTCGATGGACTTGTTGAAGCAGCAAAATGTTCAAAATGCCGTCCATAACATGAACATACACAAGCTTCCCAAATGCTTCGAACACATCTTTTTCCTCTCATTTCCACATCGGGCACATAGACTTAAAAAAATTGTGGTAGCTTCATCGAAGTCAGGCTCATGATAACTCTCGTTACCTGAAGAGAAATTCCTCAAGGTATTTCTCATGTTGAACGAATGAAAGTACTAGTGCGTATACAAGTGCTTTGCTATTTCAATGAAGCAATATGTGAAAGGACACTAAAGCTAAAATTTTGTGCAATATTAGATTAAAATACCTTGATAAGTTAGCTTTAAATACTAGGTGCTCAATAAATTAAACAAAAATAGTGAATCTCACCTCATGGCAGTTGATTTGAAATTCGGCAGCGATATCATGAACATCTATTTGTTCAAAAACAAATCGCTTTCCACTTCTTTGGGTTACGGCATTGCTGGACCTTTGTATTTACGTTAATGTCGATTAGATGAATCAAAATTAGGCCTAAACCACGTTTTATAACAAATATATTATCATTAGTGATTTTAATCAAAGTTTAAACGTTCTTTCGTGAATTTTCCTTAAGATTTGGTATCTTTGGGTTTATTTTTTCTTGACAAAACATAGATGTGCCATTTTAGCACACCTGAATTGAGGAATTAGGAAGGACCAATATGTAAGGAAGTGTTGAGATTTTACCTGCATCAATTAACAAAACGAGATAACAAAAACAAACAAAGACTGTAAATTTTTGTCTGCTCCACTGAATTAATCTAAAAATATAATCAAGCATAAGAAAATTGTGAAAATTTACTATATTCAATCAGCCATTTGAAACATTTCTTTTCATTATAAGAGACAATAAAGACGCAAGAATGATATAAAATAACAGAATGAAATTATCTAAAAAATGACATCTACGTGAAGATTTTATTGATGATAACCGAGTAGTTACTCGACACATTATAAAATTCTATAATTTATTCAGTTTTTCAAGAGAAAATAAGTTCAAGGTTCATATCTTCAACATAAAATACAATCGAATTTTTTTTACTTTTGTTTAGTCTGATGAAGGCTTCATGTCAATTAATATTCATGAAACGATTGAAAATGAAGAAGATGCACTAAAGACTAAAGAATTTAGGGATTTAGGAAATGTCAATTGGGATATATAAACTTTTTAATATTTAATACATGAAACATAAATCCTCATATCAAAATATAAAAGAAAGTATATTTTCAACTGAACATAAACGTACTAACAATCAATGCAAAACGTACACAATAAATCGTAAGTTTATTAAATGCGCACACTTGTGACGATGTCGAATGAAAAAGTTTAAAATTCTTGTAAATGTAGGTATAAAAGACTGATAAAAACGCATTTTCGAGTTCTGGCGAATTTTCAATAATAATTTCGAAGTTGAAATTGACATGAAGTCCCTTACATAAGTTGCATAAACTTTCTCTCTTGGTATTTTCTTACCGCTGTGAACAATTTTAAACTTGTAAAATAATTTGAGAGAGACTACACTGTTAGCTGTGATCTACAATATGGAGATAAAAGTGACATTAAATATATCATTTATCTTATCATCTATAAGATATAATATGCCCTTACTGAATGATACGTTGGGAGAGCTTAGCTCATTCTGTAATTTCTTCTTAAGCTAAAATATCAGTCTTCATTTTTGTGAACCATATTTTGAAGACCGCTTATAGTTGTATAAAACCGTAGATATCCTACAGATGTCATTGATGATAGGTTTCTCCTCTTCATGAATCATTCGAGTGTAGGAATGAGCAAATTACAGAACTCTGCAAGACGAGGTTTTTTCAAAGCGGAAATGACCGCGTAGGGTAGGTCATTTGCTGTGCGTCTATTTTTTTCAAATATGTCGATGACCAGGAATAAGATTATTTTTTGTGAGGAAGAACAAAAACTCATTGAATCAAATATGTTGATTTCGATCCAGTCAAACAATATTAAGTTATACCTTTTCCGATGAAATTCTTGTTGGTTGAATTTCGGTGTGATGGCATTTTATTTCTGGTCCTTGAAATCAATTTTATTTGCAACGATCAAACCTGAGAAAGTTTTAGATACAGCGTGTATATTTCGAGCGTAATTGATAAAATATTAAGTTTTTATCGAAAAAATTCGAAAAATCAAAATAGAGCACCTATCAAGCACAAAATTATCAAATTGATACTTACGGAACCTTGTGCGCACCATGGTTTGTAATCCCAAACTATACAGGGTGTCCCACTGGGAGAAATAATAATTCGATCACTTGGCCTATATCTTCACACGAAATTTGGAAAGGATCGATTTATGATTTTTCCATAAACTTCTAATAGTCTAATTCTCTCGGTGGGACACCCTGTATAAGGTGTCCTACCGGGAGTGCCCACTAGAAGTTTATGGAGAAAGAATTATTCGATCAATTTCAAATTTTGTGTGGATATATAAGCTAAGTAGACCTTTATTAATGATATATTTTCAAATATCAATGACTTCCGCTTTGACCAGAAATGGTATAAACTTTCTTATCTTATTTCCAATGGAACATCCTGTATATTATGAGTTCTTTTGATAGATATTCGAATGCTACATTCATTTTATGTATCATTCCCTACAGCCATCTAAAGCCGTTTTGGAGTTATTCACTGTTTTGTGAAAAAAAAACTGAAAATTCAATGAAAAGGCGACTCAAAATCTCAGATCTGTTTTTTGAAATGGGTTACCGAAAAGATATTCGACGTCACTCAGTAGAGAATATAACGTACTGGGAGGTGAAATGAGATTGTCAAAGTTGGAATTCAAAAAAAAGCCAAAAACTCGATTTTTTTCAAATGGAAACCGTATTTTTCCACTCTCATATGGATTTGTAGGGTAAAAATAATTGAAGTCTATTCAGGGTTCCCTATTATCTAAAATGTACCATTTTCGAGATATTCAGAAATAACTGCTACGAGCTTAATATTATTATAATATGATCTATGTTCGCCCTTTCATAAAAATCTTTGACTTTATTGAGAATATTTTTCCATGCTTCTGTACTATTCCTCAAAACTTATGTCATTGTTCAAAGAAAACGACCACTAGTTTTTTTACTGCTCATAACGAAAATGACAAGTTATTTTTCGGAAAATATGACATACATATAGAAAGCTTAAATTGTAATGCAAAACTTATAAAACAAGTCATGAAACTTCCCGAACTTTTATTCAGATATATCAGAATAGGAAATTGAATCATAACACATTTTGAAAATTTCGTCCACCTACATTTTTCGCACCTTCTCGATATTTCTTGGTTAGTGGATTTCGTTATTCATTCTGGAACAGAATTCTGCCAATATATTGCACGATAAATTCTTCAGTTGGAACAAACCTGGATTATTTTGAATAAATTCATACAGATTTTTATGAAAGGGTGAACATAGATCATAATTGATACCTCACATATTATAATATGCTCGTTGCTAACTTCATTTCTGAATATCTCGAAAATAGTACATTTTAGATATAGGAAACCCTTAAAAGACTCTACTTATTTTTCCCTCACAAATTGAAATGGGAGTGAAAAAAATACGGTTTCCATTTGGAAAAATCAAATTTCTGCCTGTTTTGGAATTCAAACTTTGACACTCTAGCAGTTTTTCCTGAATATCTCGAAAATGGTAATGTTCGAATATAGGAAACACTGAATAAATTCAACATATTTTTACTTTATAAATTGAAATGTGAGTGGAAAAAATATGGTTTCCATTTAAAAAAATCGAGTTTTTGGCTTTTTTTGAATTTCAACTTTGACACTCTCATTTCACTTAAAAGTATATCAAAACGTTATTTTCTCTACAGAGTTATGTTGAATATCTTGTCATTAACCCATTTCAAAAAACAGATCTGAGATTGTGCGTTGCGCTTTCATTGAATTCTCAGTGTTCTAAAAGCCCCAATTTGTGAATTTTTTCGTAAAACAGTGAATAAATACATACATAAAATTAATGTGGCATTCGAAGATCTATCCGAAAAAGTCTTAATATACAGGGTGTTCCATTTGAAATAAGAAAGTTGATACCACTTCCAGTGAAAGCGAAAGTCATTGATATTCAAGAATACATATATCATAAATGAAGGTCTTCTTGGCTTATATCTTCATACAAAATTTAGAAATGATCGAATTATTATGACCCCATAAACTTCTAATGGGCACTCCTGGTGGGACATCCTGTAAAATCCTTCTTAGGTATGAAACAGACCTGTTCAATCGAACTGAATGGCATTTAAAATAAATCAAATTGAAAGGGAATTGATATTTGAAATCGACACCCTGTATACATGACTACAATGAGATGGAATTACTCCAATTCATTTGACAATTCTAGTAAATATTTTCCAGTTGATCGTTGCTTGCGTATTTAGCGCAAAAGCACAAGACATAGGTGAATCTATTAGTTAGTTCATATTCTTGTAAATTTCATTTCAACATGTGTAAATATGTAGAAAGTGCCTCTGAGAATTCTGGCGCAACTGTGTTGAAATAAGTTCCGAAATCGTTTCTTGTTTTATTTGTTGAAAACTTGTTTCCAGTTGATTAATAAAGCTTAATTTTTGAATATTTCTCATTCTGTTCGACACCTTTTTCCTGTTGCAATAATCTTTGGAGAGACTAGAGTTGCTCTCAATTTTTTTTAATTGCTTCTTACAATTTCTCCCAATCCATAAGAAGGGGTTAAGTCCCCATCAACACCCCCTCCGTACGCCTATGGGAGTGATTGACAAAATGAATCTTTCAGGAATAATGCTTGGTGCTTCAAAAACTAATAGTATATTAAGTTTAGAGAACGGTAAGGGCATTTTACCGATCGAAGACAATAGTTTTATTATTGTCTGAGATCGTTAGTCCTTAACGTTCAAGATACTTATAGCGTTTTTTGCACGATAATTTTTACTCAATGTACAAAATAATTATCTGACAAATTCATTTATTATTGGCTTTATCAAAACATTGATAAAGCCACAACAGTGTAGGAATATAATATAAGGCTTTGTCTCGGTGATGAACACTCAATAGATTGTCAAGGTGACAATAATCAATTGAATTTACTAGCGTTGAAAAATGTGCGATATAGAATCTTCGGAAGATAATGAAATTCAAGCAGCTTGGGAAATCGGCTGTGCTTCAGTTACTCCTGAGAAATCTAAAATCAGCTACGAGAGTACATACAATACTTTCAAGGAATGGATTCAGACTAAAGGCAGCCAAATCAATGAAAAAGTGTTACTGGCCTATTTTGATCGGAGAATAGGAAAGCTGAGATCGCCTGGAAGATTCTGGGCGGAATATTCAATGCTAAAGAGCACAATATTTTTGAACGACGGTATTGACATATCCAAGTCTGCAACGCTTGTAGCATTCCTCAAAAGAAAATCTATTGATTACAAACCCAAAAAACCTGCTGTTTTTACAAGAGAAGAAATGAATAAATTCTTAAGAGAAGTACCAGATGATATGTTTTTAATTATTAAGTTGTGCTTTTATTAATATAATAGTGCTTCATAAACTAATTATGTCCTTTCAGGTGGGAATGATATTAGGTATATCAGGGGCGTGTAGAGGAGAAGAGTTGTAAAACATGAGCGTCAGGGACATAGAAGATCGGGAATCATTTTTAATCGTGAAAATTCCCAACACAAAAACCAACATTCAGAGAACATTAACAGTCATCGATCGAGATAATGATATCAATTTCCTGGAAATATAAAGAAAATATTTCCGTCTACGTCCACAAAATGCGCACAGCGAGCATTTATTTTTGAGATATCAAAACGGAAAATGCAGTTATCAAGTAATAGGCAAAGGGACAATTGGAAGTTGGCCGTCAAAAATTGCAACCTTTTTGAATTGAGAAAATCCAAATGCCTATACTGGCCACTCTTTTAGACGCAATTCGGCCACATTTTTAGGTAATGAGGGAGTATATGTATTAGGACTAAAACGACACGGTGGATGGCTGTCTTCGAGTGTGGCTGAGTTACGTTGAGGATTCCAAGAAAATAAACTAGACTCAGCTGAAAAAAATTTTGCATACTACGGAATGTAGCGAGTTGCAACATGAAATGTTGAATTCAGCAGAGGTTTCTGTGAATTCGGCTTCTTCTCAATCCAGTGGTATTTCCATCAGCAATTGAAAAAATTGTACTTTCACTTTCAATATTAAATGAACTGAATTCAAATTGTTTGTGTCATTTCATTATTTCAAAGATTATTCAGTTATTTTCACTTACCGTTCGCTGAATGGTAAGTGATTCACTTACCGTTCTGTTTACCTTAGCAACCAGTAAAAATGATTTACAGATCTAGCAACAAACGCGGTAACTAACAAAATTCGTTCTATCGTGCAAAAATATTCTAAGTTACAAAAGTCTGTAGTAACTGCTAGCCTTGACAGATATTTATGATGAAGCATGTCAACATAAGGTTTCTCAATAAATAACCGCATCTTCAAGTTACCGGACAGTTCTGTACTGGTATAATTGGCTTATGGAAATCTTCATTTAGTAGAAGTACCCGATAACAATGTAATAAATAACCAAACCAAAACTCTGCCTGTTAAGGGTTACGAATACATTAGCACGATGGCAAACAGTGTTGACTTTCATTTATGACCAAGTGACGGAAGTCATAACTTTCCCTTTGTCCAGATAAACCGGATCAGATAATTTGTTTACAAATCCATCAAGAGAATTTGTTCCAATAAGAATAATTCAATCGAATGATGATGGTAGTTTGTTTGTTTGTAGAAAGTTCGACTTACCTACTAATAGGAAATGACCCTATTCGATGATTCCATTGTTGTTGAAATCAAAATATCTTCAACGTCATTCGTTGGGTTAGGTCTGACCGAGGAATTTCATGAATGAAACAAACTACTATGGAGCCAGGTAAGCTTCAAACTGATGTGAGCATCATATTCTGTTAATATGATAATAATAGATTATAGTTTTGTCGTCTCTCTTTGAATGAGGTGATCCAGAATAGTGTACAATTAAGTAACGGTCAGTTAATAACCATCACATGAAAGTTGCATACGCTTTTTGAGGTACTCACCCGGTGACTAGTTAAGCCGTAGAATGACCTATTGTAGTTTACACTGAAATGGAGAGTTTAAGCCCTAGACAAAGTGGTTATTTCACTGGAACTCAGCTAATCCATGACGAATGGTTTGAACCCTAGAAAATATGAAACCATCTCAGAGTTAAGTTTGAACTGTGGAGAATTGATTAATTAAGCTCTTCAAAAACTGTCACAAATTCAGGTCAGGAATACTAATTTGTCAACACTTGAGTTGTACCAGATTACACGATATTAGGTATGAAATTTGACATTGGTGACTCAGATTCAGATAACAAAATTCACGATTCAGTTTTCTGAAGGTTTTCTCTTCTTTGAATTTAAATATTTTTCGCTCGAAGTTGTTGCAATTCTTTCGTAAATTCCAGGTGTGCAGTTGAATTCATTATAGTATCAACTCACACTTTTTTTATTTTGTTGTTCACTGTCACTACGCTAATTGTTTAGCTTTTTCTACAGGTGATAGAACTAATCGTAATAAATCACACAATATTGCCAGGTATGCGGATTTTTGCACAATCTACAAGGTTTTCTTATTTTCTGCATATAAGAGAAAGTCTGTTCTTGTACAACTGCCATTAAAAGTGACAATTTTAATGACAGCAAACAATGTAAAAATTGATTGTTTACGTGGAAGCGTGTTGAAAATATTTTTAACATTAATGTTAAAAGTATTTTTAGCACTCCATTTTCTTATGATGAAATCAGATGAGGAAAATTCAGCAATTGCAAATTTTTGTTATCAATATTACTAATGAACATCAATATTAATCGTAAAACTAGAACAATCACTAACATTGATGGCCTGTGACGTTAGGGAGCTTCGGAACACATTATTAGAATCCTCAGCACCATCAGTACTTGTAGATACCGGAAGTACAATATTGGATGATCATAATCTGTTGAGGTTGGGAGAATCTTTTCAGCAATGACATTTCTATATGCGATGGAATGATCAACGGCTACCGTCGTAGACTTCCATCCACCAGGTTTTTTTATATCAATAATATTTGCTCCTGATTCTGCTAGCAATGAAGCGGAGGATCTTCGAAAACAGTGTCCTGTATATTGCTTTGGTTCTGGCAGTTTGAGAATTCGGCAATATTAGATGGAATTTTCCCAAATCAATTAATACAAACTGGATTGGCAGTGCATTTATTATTCATGTATTTCAGGAAAAAACGACGATGTTTGATGACAGAAGGGCGCAGTGCAAAGTACTTATAAAAATAGTCTACATACTTCCCAATAATATTGAAAGAACGACTGACTTTCGTTTTTATATTTGGAAGTTGTATAACCAATGATTTATTTGCTATTTCGATGTCTTCCACTGATAAATTACACAATTATTCACGCTGACAGGCTCCAAATAATCTGAAAATAGTAGCAACCATCAAGTTTTTCTCATCTGGTGCCTCCTTTATAAACTTTTCAACTTGTTCACGAGTGAGAATTATCGATTTTTTTGGACAATATCCTTCACTTTTCTGTTTTAAATATGCTATTACCTTAAAGTATTCACTAACATTCCCACCATTTTTAACAAGGGCGCTTGACTTTATCATTGAAAATTTGCTCCACAAAGTTGATGAACTCCATATTTTTTATTTTTCTTCTAAGTATGCCAGGAAAACCATTTCACATTTCTCAATTTACACCAGGCCAGAAAATTGTTATATGCAATATCGTAACTGCTGAACAGATTTTTCAGGTAGGAGTTCCAGATTTGCTCTTCTTATAGACTCTTCAATATCCAAAGGAACAACCAAATCGTCACTTTTATAAATAATTGGACTCTCGATAAACATATTAAGCAGTTAAAAATCCAAGAGGAAAATTGGACAGGAACGAAATTCAAATGACAGCGTCTTTTGTCATTTGTTAGTTATCATAACGTTGGCAACGTTTGCCATTCACAACAACCTTTTGATTATTGGAATATTAAAATGCATTTTGAAGTTTATTGTAATTGCAAATTCGCCCATTTCATTATCAAAATAGGGTAAGTGTACAAAAAACATTGTATGGTATTTGTGTTAAAAGTGATTTTATTTTGTTCGTGAAATTGTTCAATTCGCTCCGCTCATTTCACAAACTTTTTCACTCACAAAATAAAACGTCACTTTTAACAATGATATCATGAATAACTATTATTTTTTCTTGAAATCTGACCAGCACAAGTTGACACAATTGTTGCCAGTTGATTAAAATAATTTTCGACGCGAAAAATGTTTCCTGACTTTTTTTTCACTTTCGTAATTTTCCGGAAAATCTGAAGAATTTTTGAGGAAACATTCAGGGCACAGGACATCACGAATGTAGCACAAATTTTCTCTATTAATTTGTGAATATAAAAAACGAAAGTGCTATCTTTTTTTTTTAATTTCGTTTTTTCGAGAAACTAGTAAGACTGTAGACATTCGAACGTTACAACTCAGCTCCGACCTGGCCCCTAGTGATTTTTATTTGTTTCTCCATTTGTAAAAAGACTCAAGGGGAAGAAAAGTTCCGATCACAATTTTGTTCATTCTGAGGCGAAAACTAAAAAATATTTTTTTGATGCTGAAGAAAGATTAATTATTGATCTAATAAAAGTATCGAGTTTAGCTGTAATCATATTGAAAATCAAAAATAAATTCATTGTTTCATTTTATTTGAAACCCTTTTCTTTCAGTCCATTAACTTTTGGACCACCCCTCGTATCTACAAAACCTCTCTCCAAATATTTCCATTGACGAACGCAACTCCACATTCCGGCCATTTTTTATCTATCCTTTCCTCAGTTTTTGTTTACAGAAGAATGAAAGGCATAGCCGAAAAAATGATAATTCTGTTGTTTGTAGAAACAATGCTTCCATGATGTCGATTCAGAAAGAAAAGCACTCTCTTGAATCTACAATAAACTGAATGCTTTCTGAATCTGATGGGTTGTCTGGGTCAACTCGAGATGCTAATAAAAGAACTCGCATCAGATCTCAATCGAAATCTTGGGAAAAAGACGTATACTTCTGAAGCAGCTGTCTTCTCCTTGATAAAACTTTGTTGATTTTTTTTACTTGTCTGGAATATTCGAATAAAAACGAAGTTTTTATTGCAACGAAGTTGCAGTAGATCTTCGTCTGATGGAGTACGAGATGGTCCTGTGGCTTATAGTAACTCCATTTCACTCTACCAGCGTTCTATTTATTCGAAGTTAAATGAGAATCGTGGGCAAACTCTGAGCTCTTCCGATGTATGAATTATTAAGCCAGGATCACTGATTCCTTCCGGTCTAGTGATACCTATTGAGTTTCAATCGGAGATGAAAATGTTTGATGTACTACTTCACCAGGTTCAGGTTGTACAGTGTGGTCACCTTAATTCGTTATTAAGATCCATTTGAACGTCATCGTTATTTTCAGAATCATTACAAAATTGTCAGAGGGGTTTCAGGAAAAATAGGAATTGTTGCGATCAGGTTCTCACCCTCACCACATTTATTGAATCAGGGTTTGATAAGAACTTAAAAACAGGGACAGTATTTGTGAATTTATCACCTGCATATGATACAGTATGGAAAGATGGTTTAATTTATAAACTCTATCATCATTTGAAATGTGGAAAAATGTTTAGACTATTAGAAAATATGCTATCCGATAGAAAGTTCCGTGTTTTTGTCGATTATAATAGTAGTAATTTCGAAACTTTGAATAATGGTATTCCACAAGGTCCAGTTCAGCACCTCTTCTATTCAATTTATATTTGTGTGACATTCCAACTACTTCTTCGGAAAAATTTATTTATTGCTCTGGCTTCCCATCATTCTAATTTTCAAACAATAGAAAGTACCCTTTCCGCAGATTTGGATATGATGAAAAATTATTTTTTGAAGTGGCGTTTGTGCCCGAATGAAAATAAAACCAAGGTTTCATGTTTTCATTCGAATAATTATCAGAAAAATAGAAAATTAAATGTCACTTTAGGTTGTTCTCCCTTGAAATATAATTTCAATCCTAAATACCTGGGAATCAAACTTGATTCCTTTCTAAATTTCAACGCCCATTTAGATGATCTGCGTTGGAAGCTTGAAACTCGAAAGAATATCCTTCAGAAATTAGCTGGTTCTTCATGGGGCGCTGATAATAATAATAATAATAATAATAATAATAATATGTTTATTAACATGTTTAAATACAAATACGATGATGATGCAACAATACTTCGTACAGCAGCGCTAGCTTTGGTTTTTTCTGCTGCTGAATATTGTTGCCCTGTTTGATTAAACAGTGTACATGTGAAAAAAAAATTGATGCCCAACTAAATTTTTCTATGAGGATTATCACTGGTACTATCAAATCTACATCTACTCCTTGGTTACTAGTCCTCTCAAATATTGTCCCTTCCCATATTCGCAGAGAGACAAAAATTTTGAATGTTTGAAACAAATTTAATTCCTTTCCAAATTCATTTCCCATACTCACCTATATCCCAGATGATAAGGTCCCCCAGATTGAAGTCGCGTAAACCTTTTTGGTCAAATTTTCTAATTGATTTGAGTAGAAGCGACAAGGAAATTTGGTAATCTGAATGGAATGTATGCAATTTTTTCAATAAAGATCTTATTACTGATCTTTCCATCGGAGTTCCTGGTTTTGACCTTCCCAAAAGAATATGGTCTGTTCTCAATCGTATTAAAATAGGTCATGGACGATGCAACAGCATGCTCTTCCGATGGAATTCGGTTGAGAACCCTAGCTGTGAGTGTGGGGAAAATGAAAAGACTATAGAAAATCTTATAAATAGTTGTCCCATTCATAAATTTCAAGATGGTTTCGAGGATATACCCAAAGTAACAAATGCATTTCTGAAATGGATAGTTAATTTCAAAATAATTTAATTTATTCTAAATGATTGGTTTCTTTTCTGCTTTTGTCTTTTTTCATTTCAGATTAAGTATTGCGTGTCGTTTTGTGAAGAATCTGTTCATCTGAGGGATAATATGAAGAGGTTCTCTTAGATCACGCTGATGTATTTAAAGATTTTTCTGATATTCAATATTTTTATTGAATTTTTTTTACATGCGAGGTGAGGGTTATTTTCAGCTGAGGTTTTTCCCTTGCTTTATTTAATCGTACTGCAGACCTGTAATGGTTTTCTGTGTTGCACCAACCTCAGATTTGTACCTTTTTGTTTCAATATGTATTGTATTGTATGATTCAGCTCTCTGAATCATAAGAATATATATATTAGACTGATTCAAAAAATCGACTTTTTTTGATTTCACAAAATGCCACTCTAATTATCTTCAGGGTATCGACAAAAGACCAGTGTCACAGCGTTAAATATTAATATTTAGAGGTCGCTCATCGTTTTTTTATTTTTCCTACTAATAGCAGGGAAAAAATTTCTTTTTTCAATAAAAATACTTCGTTTAGAAACCAACAGACGGACCCCTTGATATCCAGCAGAATTTTTTTTTACTGTGAATTTTTTCAACAAAGGCGCATTCAGCCAACCAAATTTTTTTCTCGCTGATAGTTTGTTTCAAATGATTAATTACTCGAAAATGCGCATTTCATGAAAGCTCTCAAAAAATCTCAAATTTTTCAAAATGGCCAAAGATTCATAAAGAAGCATTCAACCTACTTTCAAGAGTTGGATCCCTTGCATTTCTAGTGTAAATATGGTAGGTAGGTGTATAATAATGCTGTTAATTCCAATGATTCTTGTTATTTTTGATGTATTACAAATTTATTCCATTCGCCGTAGCAGAAATAACTTAGCTAAGTCCAATTGTTAGATGAAGTGGAAGCACTTGCGAAAAACAGAAATAAAGTAAACGTTCCCAGAAAATCAGCAATGTTATCCTGGTGTTGAGAGAAGCTCTCAATTACTTTTTTCATGTATAAAGTAAAAGTTTTATTTCGATTTTCTCTGTTGAATAGATTTTTACACCCTTAACTCTGAAGGACACTTTGATGAACCAATTTCTGAATATGCTCCTGATATCGAAGATAAGTGGGTCTGTGATCGTGTTCAAAACAAAAATTGATATAAATAGGACATTTTCAATAATTTATGGAGAAGATCTGGATTCACCTGGCAAGGGTTCTTAGGTTCTTCGTGACCTTTCGAGATAAGAAATATAATTTTCAGCCTGTCGTCAAAAAATCTTCAGAAAGATTCCGAGAAAAGTTGCTGAATGGTTGTATTTATAGATAACCCGAAAGCGTATACAGGCCATTGTTGAAGACAAACCTCCGCACTTATTATTGCCGATGTGGGAGCCTCAACGACTTCACTAATGAAACATGGGTTGTAAAAGTTCGTCTGTTCCGGAAGGCCATCTAGCTGAGTGAAAGCTTCAGGAAAATGTGGTAGTCAGGATGATGGCTGGTGTGGATGTAGAGCCATCTGCAGCATCTGTTACGATTCCTAGAGTGTCGATGATGGGATCGCGTGAAACACAGTCATCACAATATTTAGAGACTTTTTTTGGAGAATCATTCAAGACTACAGCAGAAATAAAAGTCTAATCGATGTATTGCGTATAATGTGTTTAATTCTTGTATCTAGAAGCATTACTTACTTTCAGCGGAAAATTCAAGAATTGCACTTTTCATTTTGTTGCTTCAATAAGGAAATGAAATATTTTTAGGGTGAAATATGAATATATCATTTTTCTCAATGAAAATTTGATTTGATGTTTCATTTTTTCCTTGGGAGGTATAAGTGTTTTATGACATGTGACATATTGTTTCTATCAGAGTTATTGATTTTGTGAAAGAATTTTAATGAATGTGAGTAGATTCCTGTTGCTATACCAATGAATTGAAACATCACTAAGCGAAATGATGAAGTTGTCCAAGTTATAAATAGCACACATTTTGAGAGTTGACGTTATCAATGATACTTCTGTTGTTAATATGTAAATAACCTCTTCATGAGTAACGCAATTTCATCCCAATAGTAAACATTAATCCTTTGATTTATGGAAATATCTATTAGGTATTTTATAGCTCCTAAATCATGAACAGGCATATTATGTTATACATCAGGTTGAAGCTTTCAAATATTTCTTTTGAAGATGTGAAAATAAATTTGGATCGTTCCATTTTTTAAAATGAAGAAATACTTCAAATGTCAACTCATTGGAGCACGGCTTTTCCAGTTATAGTTCTCGAAATTTTTTATATCAGACAATAATACTACAAAAACTTAAAAACTACGGTGTCTAGTTTCCCTGCTACGGGGTGATTTTGGAATTTGGCCAATTATTATAATTACTTCGGCAGTATTGCAACTACGCTTTCAAAATTGAAACATCTTTGGTGCAGTTTTTTTCAGCAGTTTTTACAGGTTCTATTGAAATATTAGTTCCGCTTAAAAATTTGGGGAAATTAAAAAAAATGGAAACCATAGTGGGCTATGATTTTTTCGATAGACTTTTTCTATACAATTTCAAAATATACAGGGTGTACCAAGTTCGACGGCCGATTAGGCGTTTCTAGAGAACTTGTACCTATTTGAAATCTGAAAATTGGAATTATGATATTATTTGACATTATCTACCAAGCCAAAATGTTCTTGCAGTCTAACAACTTTAAGTTATGCAGGGAATGAAAAAAAAATTTCAAAATTTTTGTTTTGTTTTCGAATTGGATGGAGTTCTGAATACATTCGTACTAAAATCGTTGTATTCGTCAAAACACTTTCCAAAATGTCGAGAAAAAACTGAAGAAACAAGGGAGATAAGAGTATTCGGTGTCATGTTTGTTGTTCCTGTTCTAAATATCTTTAGCACACACCTTTTTCACATTTTTGAAGACTGTGGAAATATTACTTTTTTTGATTTTCGAAAAACTCGTCACAGGGTGTTCCAAATGTTGGGTCAAAAATTTGGCTCATAACTTTCATTTTTCAAATTAGAACCCTACTTTTTTATTATTGCGTTGAACTGTGCGAACAAAAATGATGGTTATGTTCAGCATGTTGGTTCTCCTAAAATTAATTTTCCTTGACTTATTCAGGATTTCCTGATTCCATGTCGTACGTAGCGTCAAATTCATAGAATCTGTTTCATATCAACAATGACTTGGTCATAGAAGATAAATTATTCCAATAACTCACTAGTGACATACCTCTTTTCTGAATTCATTTATCATTGTTGATATAAAACAGATTTCCTTAACAGAAACAGAAAATTATAAATAAGTCAAGAATTAGTCATTTTAGGAGCATCCTCATGTTAGAACATTATCATCATTTTCCTTAACAGAATCCAACGAAATCATGAAAAAATTGGGTATTAATTTGAAAAACGAAAGCTATGAGCCAATTTTGATCCCAAATTTTGAACCAACATTTGGAACACCCTGTGACTGGTTATTGTAAATTGTGAAATTGTACAATATTTCCACAGTCTTCGCCTTCAAAAATGTGAAAACAGTTTGTGCTTAAGATATCTAGGTTAGGAATAACAAACATAATACCGAATACACTTATCTCCCTTTTTTCTTCAGTTTTTTCTCGATATTTTGGAAATTGTTTCGACAAATGTAACGAATTGAGTATGAATGTATTCAGAATTCCATACTCAATCAAATTCGAAAACAAAAAAAACAGAAAACAAAATATTGAAATTTTTTTTCACTCCCTGTAAACTGAAAGTGGTCAGGCTCCAAGAATATTTTAGCTCGGTAAATAATGTCAAACAATAACATAATCCCAATTTTCAGATTTCAAATAGGTCCAGTTCTCCAGAAACGCCTAAAAGGCCGTCGAACTTGGTACATCCTGTATATTATGATATACCTCTTTCTTTGATATTGTGGATCAAAAAATTTTTTTTGAGAATTTTCGATATATAAACTCGAAAGTATATCATTATATATATTCTTGAAATTGTCTAAGGAAAGTCTTTCGAAAAATATCATGCACACTTTGATTTCCATCTGAAAAAAAAAATTTGCACAACTGCCATTAAAAGTGACACTTTTAATGACAGCAAACAATGTTTAAATTGATTGTTCACGTGGAAGCGTGTTAAAAATATTTTTAGCACATTTTCTTATGATGAATTCAGATGAGAAAAATTCAGCAATTGCAAATTTTTATTATCAATATTCAACAAACATTACTTATGAACAGTAATATTGATCGTAAAACTAGAACAATTACTAACATTAATGCCCTGTGACGTTAGGGCGCTTCGCAACACATTATTAGAATCATCAGCACCATCAGTACTTGTAGAAACCGGTTCATTATTGGATGATGATGATCCAAAATCTGTTGAGGTTGGGAGAATTTTTTCAGCAATGACATTTCTATATGCAATGGAATGATCAACATAGCCCTCGGCTACCGTCGTAGACTTCCATCCACCATGTTTTTTTATATCGGTAATATTTTCTCCTGATTCTGCTAGAAATGAAGCGGAGGATCTTCGAAAACAGTGTCCTGTATATTGCTTTAGTTCTGGCAGTTTGAGGAATTCGGCAACCAATAGATGGAATTTTCCCAAATGTATTAATACCAACTGGATTGGCAGTGCATTTATTATTCATGTTTGATGACAGAAGGGCGCAGTGCAAAGTACTTATGAAAATAGTCTACATACTTCCCAATAATATTGAAAGAACGACTGACTTTCGTTTTTGTATTTGGAAGTTGTATAACCAATGATTTATTTGTTATTTCACTCACAAAATAAAACGACACTTTTAACACTCATATGATAAATAACTATTTTAATTTCTCTAAAATTTGAAGCGGCACTGAAATTTCAATAGCACCGGTAAAAAGTACTGAAAATACTGGCCTAAAGATGTTTGTGTTTCGAGAGTGCGTAGTCACAATACTGAGGAAGTTATAGTGTATTATTATAATCGTCGAAATTCCAAAATCACCCTGTAGCACGTAGCATGGTAAATACACACCGAGCGACTTGCGGTATTCAGCAATTTATATTTCTCGAAAAAGGGAACACAACATGTCGATTAGTTTTTTTCTATCTCTTTTAATTTAGGATATGTGGTACTCAATCATTGAAATCTGACTCCTGTGTATATTAATTTATCAAACCTATATCAAACAATAAATTGTAAACTTTGTATTAATTCCTTTGGAAGTTGTGGATCCCAATTACATTCAATCCCGTTCAATGATTTCGACCCCATTTGGGACATCAAATTGGACCATCCCCGACAGAAATCGCCCATTCTTCCCATCCTGAACGCAACATAATCTCCGAGGTAATCCTAAATATCCCTCTCAAGTCGAAACAAGAAACGTGCTTCTGTCACGCACAGCCTCAAATTTTCTTTTTACTTCGAAATTCTCGAAAAAATGCAGAATAACAATCGCACCTTGTTATTCGCTTGGGGGGCTTGTAGTCATTCAGTCACAAATCTTGTTTTATTGCAATATTTACCGACGTTCAGAAACGTGACTCTACAACCAAATTCCAGCATCCCATAGTCCATTCACTGGTCGATGTTCAGTGCCTGTTTGTAGTTCGAAAGCTTGTAGTTTGCATTCGTTGGCTACGTTTGTTCCCTTCGAAAACTTCATTAATGAGTCAGCTTAATTAGCAACAGTCTTTCTATCTCAGCCATTGAATCTGTCAGGAAATTCAGAGAATCTGGTAGCTAATTAGAAATAAGTCGAACTGTGAAAGTGTTGGATGCTTTTGATTGGTGATGTTCGGTTGTGTCGAGTGAAGTTTAATGTTTTTTGTTCTTTATATTGCGCTTTGGATTTAAATCAACCATCCAGGTGAGCCCTATACTTATATCTACTAGCTGACCCGGCATACTTCGTACTGCCTCAATTGATTAATAAAAAAGCAGATTATTTCTATTCAGATTGATGAATATTATGTTTTGTCACAAATTGAATTTCTGAACGCAAACATAATATTTGAAATTTGACAACCAACAAATAGGTCGTTCCTTTATGTCGATCTATTCCTCGTATGACAAAGGGTATCCACCGTCATGCGATTTTTTGTCGTGCGATCGTTTAGTCGCAGAAATGAAACGCATACATTTAAATGGAATGCACGTACTTGCGACTGAATAATCGCCGCGACTAAACAGTCGCATTTTTGAAGCCACGCGTTTGTCCCAAATCAGAATGAGTCAAACTTGCGACAATTCAATCGCAATTCAGTTGCTGCCAAGGTTCGAACTCCTTGGGGGAGTGCGAATTTTTTTTTTTTTTTGGGGGGACTTTATAAGGTTTTATTGTTAATATTATTTGACTCGTAATAGTAGAGCTTCAACGCAATCGGTTTTCAGGAAAATCCATGTTATTACTGAATGTAGTTGAGATTTATTATTCGCAAGTGCGCGCATAAAATATTTTCGAATTTCTTTCTTGGCGATTGCGATTATTCAGTCGCGTGACAAGAAATCGCAAGTGCGCGCCTAGGCAAAGAGTTCATCATCCTATCTTTGTGAGTGAGGGTTACCTCTACGTGCGCGAGAACTTTCTTTACTTCGGTGATCCTTCCTGATAGTGACATTAAATTTGTGACAAAACATAATATTCATCAATCTGAATAGGAATAATCTGCTTTTTTAATCATCAATAGAGGCAGAACGAAGTCTGGCGGGTCAGCTGGTTTAAATATACAATTTAATATTATACTAAACTACTATGGTTTGATACCTTGAAAGTGGGCTTGAAATTATCGTGTAAATATGTGTTGCGCCAAACTGAGTTATCTGAAAGCAGCTGTTATATTTTTGAATATTGGCCAGGAAGTGTTTGGAATCATTTCCTATCCCAGAACCTAAGGAGCATAAGGGATCTGGTGGTGTTACCAATTGTGGCAATTTTACTTTGCCTTCAGCACGACAAATCCAGTAGATTCACCACTGTATTTCAACGCCTTACAATATTCACAAGTATTCGAAAAAGTATCTATCACAAAAGGTCAACTGCAAAAAGAGGTCATAACTTGAAATGTCATTTTAACAAATGATCGCCGAAGCTGATATTGACATAGATAACCGAACATGATGTTAATCGAATTATGTGTTAATTATTTATTATTAATTGATAACATTGTTGTTTTGTTCAAACTTTGCGTCGTCCTCACTTGAAGAAATTATTGAAATCGAGAAATAGATGTAATGATGTTATAAATAATTCAAATAAATTTCAAAACATCGATGTTTAGTTGTCAAAAATCGATGATCATCGAAAATCAATGATAATCGATCACCTCTATTTCTAAGGAAAAATCATATTAAATACCTTTCATTTTTATATTTTCTCACCCTTTAAACCTTCCCTGGAATTCCACAAATAAGTCAAGACCAACATTAGCCAAATTGGTCTAACCGTTTTCAAGTTTTAGCGTACCTAACGCAGCAATTCATTCTTATATATACAGATATGAATTATTTCAATTCAGAAAGCTAAAATAATACAATACATATTGAAACACAAAGATATCTAGCTGAGGTTGGTGTAACGCAGGAAAACCATGCAGGCCTGCAGTATGATTAAATGAGGACAGGGAAAAAATCTCAGCTGAAAAACAATCCTTACCTCTCCCGTGAAAAAAAAATATTTATTTAAAATATTAAATATCAGGCAAATCTTGAAAGACATCCGCTTTATCTAAGATAAAATCTTCATGTTATTTGTCTATGGACTCAGATAAACAGATCCTTCACAAAACGACTCGCAATTCTTAATCTGAAATGAAAAAAGACAAAAGCAGAAAAGAAACCAATTATTTAGAATAAATTTAATTATTTTGAAATTAACCACCCATGTAGAAATGCATTTGTTACTTCATGTACAGCCTCGAAATCATCTTGAAATGTATATATGGGATAACTATTTATAAGATGTTCTATAGTCTCCTCATTTTCCCCACACTCACAACTAGGGCTCTCAACCGAATTCCATCGGAAGAGCATGCTGTTGCATCGTCCATGGCCAGTTCTAATACGATTTAGAACAGACCATATTCTCGTGGGAAGGTCAAAATCAGGAACTCTGATGGAAGGATCAGTAATAAAATCTTTCTTGAAAAAATTGCATACATTTCAATCAGATTGCCAAATTTCTTTATCGCTTCTATTCACATCAATCAGAAAATTATATTTATATAGTCATGATTATACTCAATGCTTATTTATACCTATTAGTCTTCCGAATTTAGTATTTTCTGTTTTCTTATTGTACCCTGTGTCCCAAATTGGGTGAGACAGCACTGTATTTCAGCTATTATTGAAGATAGAGGCATTCGGTTTTCAAATCCACAAACAGAAATATTCCAACTTCTTTTGTTTCTGAAATACAAGGGAGTAAAGTGAATGTTCACTTTTTTGAGATGTTATTATTTCCAGGCACTGTATAAGATAGGAAACACTGAAAACTGCTGGCCGAGTTAAAAATTCACTTCAGGCCACTGTTCGTGCGATTGGGCACAAAACTGGAAATTTTCAGAGGGAGCACCCTGTATATTTTGGCTTCAAATTTTTGCATTTATTTTTCTGAATACATTGATGTATGATAACCTAACCTTCAATGAATTTGGTTGGTTTTTTTTAATAGTAAGACATGAAATCTTCCAGACATGTATAAAATTTTTACATTCCTACATAAAAAAATTTCAATATAAATATTGAAATTCCCTTCGTTTTCAACATTTTCAAGTTCATGTTGACGAGTGATATTTTGAGTTTATTTTTCAATATAAAAAAAAATTGGTTTAAGTCACATGGCGTTATAAAAAAATATTAATTAAATGCATGTGTGAAAGAATTCACATCCTACTATTAAAGAAACAAACATAAAAATATGGATTTTTCTTACTTTTGAAGCGAAAATTTATTAAAGGTTAGGTTGTGATACATCAGTGTATTCAGAAAAAAATGCAATAATTTGACGTTGAAATATACAGGGTAATCTATTTGAAAAGTAACAAGTTTGTGCTCAATCTCAGGAACAGCGCCCTCAAAAAATTTTTTAAATGCTCCACTAACTTCTACGCAAAAATATGGATTATAAACAGTTTTAATTTTTTTGTATCTTATACAGGGCCCGAGAATTACTATCTCCAGAAATCCACATTTTTTGTTTTCGCCCTGTATTTCAGAAAAAAAAAACAACCCCTTTATCCAAAATTAAAAGAAACTTGTTCTAACGTAAATCAAAGTAATTTTTGGGCCTCAGTAGCGTTTTATGAAGTTTAATTAAAAACTTCACATACTTCGAGACCGTATAAACCACCCCCTTTCAGCATAAAATGTGTGAAAATGGGTCTTTACTAATATAATTAATTAATTTCAATCAATTTTATAACAGTATTTCGGATCAATGTCAGTTTTTGTTCATTTTATTCTTCAACCCCTAAAAGCAACCCTTATCTGTTCAAAATAACAAAATGAAAATATCATTTAAACATTTCATTTATTCATCACTTTATTCTCGTGAAATTAACACTTTTTGTGTCAAAAAATTAATCTGATTCTGAGTGGCTGTCACCACTCTCAATTATTTCTTCATCTTTGACAAAGATTGGACAACTGTTACAAAAAAGACTCAGTTTTCTGCAGGTGCATGACGCATTTCATATTTTTTTGCACTTACAAAAAATTATTATCAACAATTTTTGTGGTGCAGGTGTTTCTTGCATTTTTGTGGGCTGCAAATATCTATTGGTACTATTCCAACCGCAATCAACTGAATTGAGAGCTTTTTTACCTATCCAAATTAGGTTGATGATTTTAGGCAAGCATAAATTTCATCGGCAGCCGTCGAATTTGGAATTAACGGTAATGGTTGTCGGAAGTCACCAAACAAAAGAATCAATGCGCCTTCAAAACATCCGTTTAGGCAACTCAAAATACACAGTGATTGTTTACATATATAATTGTAGAATGGAGATTTGTTCAAAACATTTCGTCAAAAAATTTTCCGGAGTGTTCGGAAGAAAGATAGGTGTAATAACACATGAACTCAGATGCGTTAATATTGTTAGAAAATGTAGTTCACCGAAATCAAATATAATATAAGAAGAATGATTTTCAATTTTTTTTCATTTTATCAAATTTTTCAGAGTTTTAATGTATTTTATGTTAACCCCGCCGAAGAAGAAACCAACAAAAAATCTTTCATAACAAACAGTTCATCCAATCTTGATTTATAAATGGTGTAACCAACAAAATGGTCGACTTAGTTTTATACATTAAGATTAGCTGAGATACAGTGTTGTCCCAACCAATTTGGGACATAGCGTACTCGGTTGATATTTCAAAGATCATTATTCTTCTACAGTCTAAAGTAAAGATTGGGTATTCAAAATAATACAGGGTGTTCCTAAATTCTTGCGACAGAATTCAGGGGGTGAATGCACTATTCAAATATGAGGTACATCTCTAGTTTTTTTGACAGTTAAAACGAGTCAACAACTTATTTTTTGAGCAAATGTCGTTATGACTTTCGAATCACATTGTATTTCAAGTGTCTCTCAGCCATGGAATGAATTATCAATTTCAGTGCAGTATATTTTTCTGATATCCTTTTTTTTATAGGTCATGGATTTTCGCAACTTCGAATATCTTAGGTCAAATAACCACAACAGGAGATACAATAAGGCCTACTATGATAATTCCTATGGAGAATCCCCTCAATACTCGATATATTCTGAAAAACGATCGAATGCTCACACTCTTTCGGAAAATCTTGAGGATTCGACATACTTCTCAATGACACCAAATAGTAGCGAACAAAACAATATTTCTATCCGATGTGCATCAAAAAATTCCTACTGCCATTTCAACACGGAAGAGATAGAAGAATCATGTGTAGACAGTTTACTCGAAGATAGCAATGAATCTCACTTTAGCATTATTAAGGAAGAATTATCTGCAGAACTTCCAGAATCTTTTGCATCAGTTGAAAGAGAAGATGAAGGAAACGGGTATTTTCAAAATTCCAAATCATATGAGGAAGATGACCTGACAAGAGTGTCAATAAAAGTGCATTCCGAGTTGTATGATTTCGAAAGAAACTCCACGATACAAGAATTGAATGTTTCAGAGTGTTCTTCGCAAGATGTGACATTATTTTCAATAGATTCTTACCCTGCGGTTATGCCTGAAAACAAGTCGGTCGAAGAGGAAAACGATGAAGCCATAACGATGATGGAATTGCCCAAACAAATTGGTTTTTCCATACCCTAAACCCATTTTACGCAGAAAACGTCACCTAAAACCCTCTTTGGAATATTACATTGCTCCAATATTTCCTTACTGTCGAAAGGATTATTTCAAAGAGGAGGAAAAAAATCAAGCTGAGGATATCAGAAATATCATCTCGAGGCGATTTGGCCGCGAGTTTCAAGAAGCTATTCGAAAAGTCAGTCACTCTTTGCATGGTAAACGTGACGATTTTCCATATGATCCAGACGACAAGGTTAGTTTTTTATTCAACCAGCTCGTTTTTGCCTTGATTATTGCATTTTTCTAGTTTATGGGGTGTGCTTAGAGCAAATCCAGTATTTGTCCAATAGATAGCTGTAATGTTCTCGATTAATAACCTTCCAACATGTATTATGTTTCACATCTCTTTATAACTAATACAGAATGAATTCTTAGGAGTTAACGGAAACACACATATGACATATGAAAACACAATGCGTATTTCACATTCTAAATAAATAAAGGTCACATTATTATAAATTTTGTAGTTCATACATCACATATCTTTCACCAAAATTTTCGACACAGCAAAAATCCATGAAACCCAAAAAAACTATAGATTATAAAAAAAACTCAAGAACTAAATCTATCTGGTTTTCTCCGGAATCTTTTAGATTCAACATCAATAACCTTTTCCTGTTCTTTTGAATCAGGCGGTTTGAAAAACTCATCCAATCTTAGATCCTCTATGCTAGACATACTATTTTCATCTGAAACATTGTCTTTTATATTTTCTTCCATGTAGACATTACTAAAATCTAATATTTGATTCAGATTCCGGTACCAATATTTGCTCAGTTCTGATATGTAAATTAACTAAGTTCGAGTTCCTATCTTCTCCTTAATTTTCGTGAATCTGCGCAACTGTTATCAACATCTTTAGAAAACTATTACGAATAAACTGCTCCACATGAGTTGGGGATATTGAATAAAATTGGATAAAAATATAGTTTGAATGAGATTTTGTGGTGAAAATTCATATTAATATGATTTCAAGTTGCAGGAAATGAAATGAATTTTAACCTGTAGGTCTGCAGCGTATACAGGGTGGTTAACAAAAATCGAGTAGAATAACGAAATTTTATACCCAGAGAATTCAAGCATTTTGAGACTATCAATACAATGTATGGCCTCCACGGGCATCAATAACAGCTTGACATCTTCTTTGCATACTACATACGAGGTTGTTGAACATTTCTTGAGGAATTCGGTTCCAAAAACGGGGCAGAAGCTCTCTCAGATCATTTAAGGATTCTGGGGTAGGTTGATGATTATCTAATCTTCTTGAGCATATTTGATGCATGTTCTATCCAATTCAAATCTGGTGAGTGTGGAGGTATTGGTAAATGTGGAATACCAAGCTCCACGCGCACATTCTCAACTATGGCTGCACAGTGCGGTCTAGAGTTATCGTCTAGAAATTGAAAAGTTTCACCAATAGCAGCGTGAAAATTTGGCGAAACTCCCAATAGTGTAGGGCGGTCATATTCCCAGAACAAATGTGTTGATCTCTGCGCTCGTTTAAACATATCCCGGCCCATTACATTACACTACCCCCTCGGAATGGATGGACTTCTTGGATATAGCGACGATAACGGGGTATGCGTGGGATTGTCCATACCCTTATTCTTCGAGAATCATCAGTGAAAAGGACACTACGCCATTGATCGTTCCAATTGATATGTTGCCTTGCCCATTCCACTCTTTGACGCTTATGGTCACATGTTAACGGAACTCCTCTTAATGGACGTCTAGAACCTAGATTCACCTCTCTCGAACGTCGTCTGATGGAAACTTGGACCCCATCTGCATTTTGAAGAGTGTTCCGTAGCATTCTGCACGTAGATGTGGGCTTTCTTCTCGTCGAAACGGTGATGAAACGATCCTGAGCAGGTGTTGTTAGGCCACCCGTTAGTATTCCGATAGTCCTATTAGCCTCAGCGTTTGTTAATTTACGTCTTGGCATTTTCAGAAAACTCGTTTCAAATCGAATCCGTTGATAAACTGATTCCATTTCAAAATAACAACATTCATGAAGCATATGCAAAGAACAAAACTTCAGAAAAAAGGCGACCCGATTGACGAAATGTCTCATACTGATTTTTATTGGATCGATTCAAGATGTTATTGAGTTTTAAATGATTTCACAGCGATTATCTCGAAGGAAGATTACATACTTTTCAAAACGATCGAAAACGATATCCCTAACTCTTGTTGAGCAGTTTATTTCATTTATACTGTATTCCCTATTTCTAGTGCCTTTATAATATTCTTTATATAAATTTTACTTTCTTTCAATATTTTTAATAATTACGACATCTACCTTCTTATTTTCATCAGTGGGAAGTAAGAGTAAATCAAACGAATGTCGCAATCTTCTACCGAATAAAAGTTCAGCAGGGGCCTTATCAGTGGTACAATGCCTGAAACACATATAATGGAACAGAAAATTTTCTAAATAAGAACTAAAATTGCAGTTCTCCCATTCTACCTTCTAGGGCATTTGATATTGACATCTTAATAATTCTAACCGAGTTTTCAGCCCTGCCCATTAGTTACAGGTCCTTGTTTCAATTTAATTCCATTTCGATTCAAGTATTATATGAACTCCCGAGATCAAAAATAGGTTGCATTATCCGATACCAATGTTAGAGGAAAACCAAATCTCGCAAATATGCTTTGTAGAAGTTTTATGGTTATGAGACTGCTTGGATTTCCAATTATAAAGGATTCGACCCATTTCGAATATGAATCCAGCAAAACAAATAAAATGCTCCACAAGAGTAAGGGATATTTTTATTTATTTATCTTTATTACATCCAACAGGCAAATGCCCAGTTACAGGTGTAAACAAGTAGCAAATACATACATGTATGACAATACCCCAAGCCATCGTCAGCCGAGGCCAAACCAGAAAAAGCACAAACAACCAAAAAAAAAAATTAGTTTCTTATCAATAAATACAATTGCCTCCTAAACTGAACAATACTAAGGAAAAACATATCGACTGAGGGCAACTCATTCAAGCTTCTGCAGATAGATGCCACAGGACTATGAAAGTGATGTTGAGTATTGGAATCACTAATTCTAAAAGTTAAATTTGCTCTGGATTTAATGCATTGGAATTTAAAAGAGATAACAGATACATCGAATCAACTTGACCATTAATTAATTTGAACGCAAAGATCGCACCCATAATTTCTCTCCTCTTTCTCAAACTTACGAAGTTGAACTCAACCAGTAAAGAGTTATAGTTGTAATGCCGAATAGGGTAAACATTGTGTTTTTTGTAGTACAAAAATTTCAAAAATTTTTTTGTACAGATTCTAACGCTATTTTGTATTTTTCGTGATTAGGATTCCACAGTAATGAACAGTATTCAAGTTTGGGACGTACCAGACTGAAATATACTGACTGAATAGCTAATATGTTCGAAAATTCCTTGCAATTGCGCAATACGAAAAACAGAGTTGTATTAGCCTCACAAATAATTTTACCAATATGCAAGTCAAACGAAAGCTTGTTATCGTATTCAATCGTTTTGAAAAGTATGTTGTCTGCGAAAAAATTGCTACAAAAATATTTAAAACTCGAAAACAACTTGAATCGATCGAATAGAAATCAGTAGTAGACATCTCGTCAATCTGGTCACTTTTCTCTGAAGTTTGGTTCTTTGCATATGCTTCATGAATGTTCTTATGTTGGAATCGAATCAATTTATCAACGGCTTGGATTTCAAACGAGTTTTCTGAAAATTCCAAGACGTAAATTAACAAACGCTGAGGCTAATAGGGCTATTGGAATGCTACAGGGTGGCCTAACTCAGGTTGTTTTGGCGGAAAGGCTCCAAGTCAGCCAAAGTGTGATATCTCGACTTTGGGAATAGGTTCAGGGAGACAGGTTCCGTGTTGGAAAGACCAAGACTTGGTGGGCGACGAAAAACAACACCTGCTCAGGATCGTTTCATCACCGTTTTGGCGAGAAGAAAGTCTACATCTACGTGTAGAATGCTACGGAATACTCTTCAATCTTCAAAATGCAGATGGGGTCCAAGTTTCCATCGAAACCCTCAGACGACGTTTGAGAGAGGTTCTTGACGTCCATTAAGAGAAGTTCCATTAACACGTGACCATAAGCGTCAAAGAATGGAAAGGGCAAGGCAACATATCAATTGGAACGATCAATGGCGTAGTGTCCTTTTCACTGATGAGTCCAGATACGAACGATTTTCAGATTCTCGAAGAATAAGGGTATGGACAATCCCACGCATACCCCGTAATCGTCGTTATGTCCAAGAAGTCCATCCATTCCGAGGGGGTAGTGTTATGGTATGGGCCGGGATATGTTCCAACAGGCGCAAAGATCTACACATTTGTACTGGAAATATGACCGCCTTACATTATAGGGAGCATGTTATTGACAATGTTTTGCCGAATTTTCACGCGGCTATTGGTGAAACTTTTCATTTTCTAGACAATAACGGTAGACCACACCAATGCCTCCGCACTCGCCAGATTTGAATTGCATAGAACATGCATGGGATATGCTCCAAAGAATATTAGATCAACCTACCCCAAAATCATTAAATGATTTGAGAGAGCTTCTGCTCCGTTTGTGAAACCAAATTTCCCAAGAAATGTTCAACAACCTCGTGTGTAGTATGCAGAGAAGATGTCAAGCTGTTATTGATACCAGTGGAGGCCATACATTGTAATGATAGTCTTGAAATGCTTGAATTATCTGGGAATAAAATTTCGTTATTTCACTCGATTTTTCTTAACCACCCTGTATACGCTGCAGACCTACAGGCTAAAATCAATTTAATTTCCTGCAACTTGAAATCATATTAATATGAACTTTCATCACAAAGTCTCATTTAAACTATAATTCTTCGCAATTTTAGTCAATATCCCTAACTCATGTGTTTATGTTTTACCCCTAAAATGGACAAGGTTTTGGAAAATCGAGTGGTAAAGATTATGTTGTCCAAATGTTAACCCTCGCGCTCTTCTAATTGAACACGGAAATTAGCCATCATCGCTGGAAAGAAAGCGGCTATTCCTGTGCGGATATTATGCTTTAATTCCTTTAAGTTCGTTGTTTGTTTGCATACACTTTCTGTTAAAGTTATCCCTATAAAAAGTTATCAATAGGTGTTAGTTTGAGGACTCCTCGGGGGCTAGTTGATAGTGCCATGACACTATCACTTCTTCCGGGAAAAAAATTATTGACAAGATCAAGTGGAAGGTGTGGCAGGTGGCACAATCTTGCTGAAAATATGTTTCCACATTAAAACCCCTCAAACTCTTGCAGCTCTGGAACCAAAAAGTTTCTTAACATATCGCAATACCGTTTACTGTAAGTTCTTTCCTTCGTCAGTCTCAGAAAAAATATGGGCCAATCATGCCTTCAGCAGACATGACAGCCCAAACAATAACCTTGGGGTCGTTCATGTTTCTGCCTTGGATTTTCGTTGGCACAGAAGCGGCAGTTTACGTTCTGCACGATATAAACCTTCCGCCGTTACTATCGTGTCACCATTACGATAATAGACGCAATCAAACAGCTCATTGTTCCTCCAGGTACGCTTCCATCGTTAAGAAATCCTCAAAGAGTAGAGTAACAACGTATGCATACGCTACCCCTCCAAACCTCTACGTTGCTTGGTCAGCGCAGATACAAATAC
This sequence comes from Hippodamia convergens, assembly GCA_038502775.1. Classification (NCBI taxonomy): domain Eukaryota; kingdom Metazoa; phylum Arthropoda; class Insecta; order Coleoptera; family Coccinellidae; genus Hippodamia; species Hippodamia convergens. Next base: position 11,052,085 of record CM076607.1, on the reverse strand, counting down.
CCCCATCCCTTTCTGGACACTGTATACGAAAGGCTCATGCGTGAAATTTGTGCACTAATTTGTCAGAGGCCAATTTCTTCTTCTCAACCAAGAAATTAATGGTGTTCTTGACATTTTTGTCCCTCATGAAATTGGTGGAAAGGTATCACACTTTTACTTCGATTTAAATTTTTTATTTGTTTCTCATTTTCAAACGTAAGTTTCAAAAACACAATATTAATGAAGAAAGTTTATTTTATCAAGTCACTAACTTGTAAAACTGACAGTTAACCTGCAAAATTTTAACAAGTTAGTAGTATTATTCACATTAGAAAATTTTGTTTTATCGTCATATATATTGAAAATCATGATACAATTGTTATTTCCAGTGAAACAAATTTTTGATGATGAAAGAGTTGATACTGATGATGATGAACCATCTGTTGACTCAGAAACTTCTGAACTCGATGACTGCAGAACATTTGTACTCTCCTTACTACTAAATAATTTGCTAGACATTTCGATTTTTTTGTTGACCGTATCATGACATAACTCATCGCTATTTTGGTGCTCTTCCACCCTCCTGCACACTTTAGTGCTAAAATATCTCCACCCGAATCCGCAACCATAGTGGCTCCAGTTCTGCGAAAAGAGTGGCCGGTGTATAACTCTGGGTCTTTTAAACCTAAATATTTCGCTATTTGCTTTGGGACACCACCAATAGTGTGCTGGCCAGCATTAAGGGAAATGAACTTTCCATGTCGGTATGTCAAAAAAAATCTTAGGCTTTCTGTTTCAGGAGGCAGAAGATTTACATATTTTCTGTATAACATGCAGAGCTTGAAGCTGCAGCCATCATCGGTTATGGTGAATCTTCTTGTTGTTAAATTTTTTATTTGCCGCAATGTCACAATAACGTATTTTTCATATCTTCTACATCATTCATGTTTAAGGAGAGAATTTCGTCACATCAACAACATCCAAAAATCCCAAATATTGTTACAATTTTCGCCAGCAACGACTGGTCATCAGGAGCATGTAAAAAAATTGTTCAGCCTCTTCTTTGCTTAATACCTTGGCCTCTTTTGGCGTAATTTTCGTTTCAGAAACGCTATTACCTTTTGAAATCTGCAAATGACAACTAAACGTAATATTTTTCAATAAATTTTTTGAGGAAAACAAACCTGCGAACATGGGCATTTTCTTTCATTTCCAAGTAGCTTTTCAGCATAGACCATTTTGCCCATAAAGTATTAGGGCTGAATCTAGCTGATAGTTGATTCAAGTAGACCAACAAAACATCTTCAGTTACCCCAATCACACTATTTTTGTTTTGCCACTTTTAGAAGTCGTGGTATTTTCGCTCGTACCTTGAAGCTGATTTTGCAGGTAATAAACTTGATGCTACACTGCTGGCTGCCTCAATAATTTTTTTTGGTATATTCATTTCCGCTCTCGCCAAAACAAATGTAAAGAAAAATAAACAAACATGTTCATGGCAACGCTTCCATAGCTTACGACATTTGCGACAAATTATTGAGATTATTTTGGAATTTATATAACCTTTTTACAAATGAGAAACAAATAAAATATAAAACAATACACGCGAGGTAACGGGTTTTACTGGCTCAAGGAGGTAACTGACTCGCCTGCGGCTGGTCAGTTATATTCTCCATTCGCCAGTAAAAACCCCTCCTACCTTACCAGTAATGTTATATACTATTGTTTGAAGAGTCTATAAAAACAATTTACCGATTCATATCAGAATCTCACAACCAACAACGTGGACCTTTTTCAGATGAAAGCAGATAGTCGCGATCAGGAAGACCTGGCAACGCTGAGTGGCTCTCAATTGACTCAACTCTTGACCATGCCCTCCAATAAAGGAGGAAAATTCAGAGCCAGAATAAACGCGATGATCGTAGAGGAAAATGAAGTGGAAACGTTTGTCGATGACAAAGCAAACGCTGGACAAGAGGATCATGTTCTGGATCAACAGGATGCTATCATTTCCCAGGCAACCAAAGCGTTGCAATTCTGCGTCGAAAATAAGAGGTTCGACAGGAATCTGATCCGCTTAGAAGTGGAACGTGTGATATTGAAAGCAAGTGAGTTTTTAATACAGGGTGGTCATTTGAAAACGAAACAGACGAGATTACAGACGAAATAAATTTTTTCGATAGAAATGCTTGGACAGGTCGATTTCTGTTTCGAGGGGGACAATTTAAGATGTAGGTTACGAACGCATAGCGCTTCAACCCTTGCAACTACAACCCTCACCCCCAATTTTTGAATAGGGAAGATGGGGTGAGTGGTACCTCATTTGAAAGGTATTTTTATACTGATTTCAGCACAGTAATTGTTTTTTCATTTTATGCATTAGTTCTCGAAATATTCATGCGTTAGTTAATTTTATCACTTAAATAAATTTTTTGCGAATAATTGACATTTCGTGCTTCCGAAACACCAAAATTTCCGTACTTTGTATTTGAAATTGCAAAACATCTACCACTGGGCAAATGAAGTCATACCGTACGTGTTGATGCTGTACTAGGGTCAGATGTTCGACTAGCTGTTTTATTCACTGAAATAATTCTCCAACTGTACGGTATCAGAACGATTTGAAGTATTGATCTAAGAAATAAGACTTTTCAAAGTAAAGTAAATAATTTATCAAAAGCTCACATCAATTAATTAAATATTCAAATTGTTCACCATTAGCCTCCATACAATGAAATCAGTTTTGTTCGAAACGATGGCGCACATTTTGCAGCATTTCTGGAGTGATTTGACGACATTCGTTCACTATACTTCTTCTTAAATCTTCTATGGAATCGGGCTGTGTAGAGTAAATTTTACTCTTCAAGTGGCCCCAAAGAAAGAAATCTAGTGGTGACAGATCTGGCGATCTGGATGGCCATTCAGTGGGACCCCTTCTTCCAATCCACCGATTTGGAAATCTTTGATCCAGATATTCTCGAACTGGTAAGGCGTAGTGTGGAGGAGCTTCATCCTGCTGAAACACAATCTGATCTTCCACATAATTTCCAGCATTGTTTTCAATAATTTCCGTCAAAATTGGATCAATGTGATTTTCCAATAAGTCCAAATACATATCTCCAGTAAGATTACCAGGTAAAAAGAACGGGCCGACAATGTTGTCACCAAATATTCCAGCCCAAACATTGAGTTTTTGTGGTTGTTGAGTATAAACTTCGTGGAACAATCTCGGATTAGCATCGGCCCAATAACGACAATTGTGTCGATTTACTGTGCCGTTTAGAAAGAACGAACACTCATCGGAGAAACAAACATTGTACAGATAATTGGGATTAGCAGTTACTCGTTCACTCATTGTATCACAAAATTCTACACGACGGTCAAAATCATCTTCGTTTAGTGCGTGTGAAAAATGGATTTTGTAAGGATGGAATATATGATGCTTCAAAATATTTGCAATTCGAGTTTGTGTAAAACCAGATTCATGTGCTAGCTGCCTCGTACTCGTCATTGGATTCAGAGCAATCTGTCCAAGAACAGCTACTTCAGCTGCTTCATTTCTTTCCATGTTTCGTTTTTTATTAGCCACGGACCCGGTTTCTTGAAACTTTGACACTAATTTCAAAACATACTTCCTATTAACATGTTTATCTAAATGTCGTTGATTGAAGAATTGTGCGGTTCTATTCGCACATTGATTGTTTGCAAAAAAAAGTGCAATTATTTCCACCCGCTCTGCAATTGAATAAACCATGTCGAACAATGAATTAGAACACATACAAGTCTCGATTCAAAACTAAGAATAATTCACATGTCAAAGAACCAGTAAGACAACTTAATGATCTGTTCGTAATAAATAAAAAATTATCGATTCTCATTTTTTTGAAAAAGATATGAATTCAATAATCAACAAAATGAAAACATTATTGAAGCCAACTGAGAAAACACTTCATAATTAAGTCGGAAATCGTTTCACGAGTTAGGACTGGAATATTTCTGTGGCATCATTAATGATTTCATTTTCTTACCTGGTAATCTGATTAGAGATATGTACGTATTTGGACTTTTTGGAGATTTCTATCGATCAAGTGTTACCGCATGTTATTGGAAATACTGCAAATTATATCGAAGATAATTTAGAGTGAGTTTCAGGAAGATTGAGCTCCTTCGCAATACGCTTTGTTTGTTCGACATCTTGATTAAAAATTTCTATGTCAGTGGATTGGAGGAAGGAAGCCACAGTCATGGTTGTTTTGAAGCACAAAATGTCGATTTTTCACAAAAAAACACTACAAGTGCCATGAAAACACCACTTCATTTTCAAATGCTTAGTTGAGAATATTTCGAGAACTAATGCATAAAATGAAAAAACAATTAATGTGCTGAAATCAGTATGAAAATACCTTTCAAATGAGGTATCACTCACCCCATCTTCCCTATTCAAAAATTGGGGGTGAGGGTTGTAGTAGCAAGGGTTGAAGCGCTATGCGTCCGTAACCTACATCTTAAGTTGTCCCCCTCGAAACAGAAATCGACCTGTCCGAGCATTTCTATCGAAAAAATTTATTTCGTCTGTAATCTCGTCTGTTTCGTTTTCAAATGGCCACCCTGTATTTACTAGCTGACCCGGCAGACTTCGCACTGCCTCAATTGATGATTAAAGAAGCAGATTATTTCTGTTCAGATTGATGAATATTATGTTTTGTCACAATTTCTGAACACAAACAAAATACACTGCGCAAAAAAATTAACGCACATTCTGAAATCTCAATTTTAATGAAAGTTAACTCTACATTGACTTTATAACTTATTTTTTATGTTCTCTCGGGAAGGTTTTGAACGAAACAAGACAGATTAAATGGAAGAAAAATTCAGGATTTCACCGAATCTTATGTGAAAGAAGAGAAATGAACAATTTTCAAAATACTGAAATGCTGATAAGTGATTTAATACTTAGTATTTCCACCCCTTTCGTTAATTACAGCTCGGCAACGACAGTTCATACTCAAAATGAGTGATCTTAAAATGTTCTGATCTAATCCTTCCCAGATTTCTCCGAGTTGGATTCCTAAGTCATTATGAGTAGCTTCCCCCGAAACCAGTAGTATTCAGGAAATTGTACTGAGCATATCTTTCATGTGGACGTCTGTATACAAGGGAACGTCGATCACAATGGTAGAGGCAGAATCTAGACTCATCTGTGAAAAGAACTCTTTCCCAATCGGCCTCTTCCCAATGGATATGCTCTCTCACAAAATCCAAACGCGCCCTTCGATGGGACGGGGTAAGAGCTGGGCCTCTTGCCGCGACACGAGGCCTTAAATCATATTCTCTGAGGCGATTTCTTATTGTCTGAGTGCTAATTTGCGCCCCATGAGTTTGCTCAAGCTGATTTTCAAGGAGGCGAGCGGTTGCCAACCGTTGTCTCAACGAAGAAACTCTCAAGTAACGTTCTTGAATGTAACTGAATGTTACCCTTGGTCTAACCTGTCCTGGTCTTCGGACATTCATACCTGTCTCCCTGAATCGCTGCAACATTCTGGACACACTTGAATGGGAAACTCCAAACCTTTCTGCAATTCTTGTGTATGTCCACCCTTCTTCTCGCAAAACTACCGCTTGGGAACATTCCTCTTTGTCAAATTGCGTTTTTCGCGTTGCATAGCGATCGAGTGTAGAAAATCAAACGAAAGAAAAACTATTGATCACTAGAATTGGTCGAGAACAACTGATTTTAGAATGGAGCCAATACATTCAAAATCTGATAATATCATCCTTTTTTATTCCTGCTGGGAAAAAACATCTGTATTGAAGAAAAACCTTGAAAGTGGATAACATGCATGCATAATTCTGATAAAAATAATTATCATTGAGAACACCTTCAGTTGTAGAATAAATTTGAGATTTTCATAATGTGCGTTGATTTTTTTGCGCAGTGTATATTATTTATATGTATATAGCCGAAAACGGCCCCAACGATTTTCATGAAAGTTATAAATTAGGGGTTTTTTGGCCCAAGAAATCGATTTATCAAGGTCTTAGGTCCGAGAAAAACTCAGAAATATGAATCAGAATCGATTCAAAATCATTATGACGTTTCCAAAAATGCGATGACAAGCAGAGCGACTCACAGATAGATTTCATTCCCTATGTTTTCGAAAATCAGTCAAAATGCCTACGAAATTGAGATTATCCACAAGCTCAAGTTGTGGCTTTCGTGGTTATTCCGAAAGGACAAAAACTGAGGAACAGATTAAACAATAACCGCGGTCATTACATGCTTGAAATCGATTTAGGTGTTGTGGTTTGAATATTATATATCAAGTGATGGAAAACTGACATTCTGTGGTCAGATTCGATGTTGAGATATATTCTGCAGCAGTAGTGGCGAAAATCAATCAATTATGTCATTTCAACTCACATGTTCACTTGAAAATGGACCATTTTCAAGACTTTTGAACTACACTGCGCAAAAAAATTATGCATGCATATGTTATCCACTTTCAACGTTTTTCTTCAATACAGATGTTCTTTCCCAGCAGGAATAAAAAAAGATGATATAATCAGATTTTGAATGTATTGGCTCCATTCTAAAATCAGTTGTTCTCGATCAATTTTAGTGATCAATAGTTTTTCTTTCTTTTGATTTTCTATTCTAGATCGCTATGCAACGCGAAACACGCAATTTGACCCAAGAGGAATGTGCCCAAGCTGTAGTTTTGCGAGATGAAGGGTGGACATACACAAGAATTGCAGAAAGGTTTGGAGTTTCCCATACAAGTGTGTCCAGAATGTTGCAGCGATTCAGGGAGACAGGTATCAATGTCCGAAGACCAGGATAGGGTAGATCACGGGTAACAACTGCCATTCCAGAACGTTACTTGAGAGTTTCTTCGTTGAGACAACGGTTTGCAGCCGCTCGCCTAGTTCAAAATCAGCTTGAGCAAACTCATGGGGTGCAAGTTAGGATTCAGACAATAAGAAATCGCCTCAGAGAATATGTTTTAAGGCCTCGTGTCACGACAAGAGGCCTAGCTCTTACCCCAGCCCATCGAAGGGCGCGTTTGGATTTTGCAAGAGAGCATATCCATTGGGAAGAGGCCGATTGGAAAAGAGTTCTCTTCACAGATGAGTCTAGATTCTGCCTCTACCTTTGTGATCGACGTTGCCTTGTATACAGACGTCCACATGAAAGATATGCTCAGTGCAATTTCCTGAATACTACTGGTTTCGGGGAAGATCGATTATGCTATGGGGTGGAATATCTTTGACTGCTCGCACAGACCTAGTGGTCGTTGATAATGGAGCTATGAATGCTGATAAGTATATAAGGAACATTCTTGAAGAGCATGTAGTGCCATTTTCCTCATACATTGGTCAAAATTTCATTTTTATGGACAATAATGCCAGACCCCATCGTGCGCGCATCGTTCAGGAGTACCTTGAAGAGGTTGAAGTCGCTCGAATGGAATGGCCAGCAAGAAGTCCAGATCTCAATCCGATTGAGCAGGTTTGCGACAACCTCAATAGAAAGCTGAGAAGTTCAGAAAATCATCCAGCTATTCTTAATGACTTAGGAATCCAACTCGGAGAAATCTGGGAAAGATTAGATCAGAACATTTTAAGATCACTCATTTTGAGTATGAACCGTCGTTGTCGAGCTGTAATTAACGCAAGGGGTAGAAATACCAAGTATTAAATCACTTATCAGCATTTCAGTATTTGGAAAATTGTTCATTTCTCTTCTTTCACATAAGATTCGGTGAAATCCTGAATTTTTCTTTCATTTAATGTGTCTTGTTTCGTTCAAAACCTTCCCGAGAGAACATAAAAAATAAGTTATAAAGTCAATGTATAGTTAACTTTCATTAAAATTGCGATTTTCAGAATGTGCGTTAATTTTTTTAGCGCAGTGTATTTGTGTTTAGGGGATATTTGTCTTCAGTCACTACAATTTGTCCAACTTATGAAATATAATTTGATAGTTACCTTGATAACATACATCGGAAATATGAAAATAAGTTCATTCATTTTTTTTTGGAGCTTTATAGCGTCTGACGAAAGTTTTGGCCATGGAAAATGTTTGACACTTATGATACTATTTAAGAAATAATATTCTACAAAACATTCATGAAAACCAGCCATGTGAAAATAAGTTACGTCATACAGCTCTGGGATCTTGGACTATTAAGTTTATGAAATTTCGTAATTTTCCAGGTACCACGAAAGAAATAATCGAAATCCACAATCAATTCGGAAGATCCGAAGATCCAGAAGACAAAAGTGGCTTCGTCAGCCTTTCCAACATCAAAATACGATTGAAAAAAGTCAAGGAAGCTCGTGACACTAGATCACATTACGTGTGCATACTTCATTGCGGTAAAACTGTATACTGCTCTAACTTGATCCACTCGAAGAGTCATAGAAAACTGAAAGTACCTGAGGCATATCACTTCAAGGATTTATCGCATGATTTCAAAATTGGCATACGAGTATATGTCATTCATTCCAGAGCTAGGAAAAAACGCCTCAATCTCATGAAGGTAAGGTATGTTTTTATACAGGGTGGCCATTTGAAAATGAAACAGGCGAGATTACAGACAAAATAAATTTTTTCGATAGAAATGCTCGGACAGATCGATTTCTGTTTCGAGGGGGACAACTTGAGATGTAGGTTACGGACGCATAGCGCTTCAACCCTTGCTACTACAACCCTCACCCCCAATTTTTGAATAAGGAAGATGGGGTGAGTGATACCTCATTTGAAAGGTATTTTTATACTGATTTCAGCACAGTAATTGTTTTTTCATTTTATGCATTAGTTCTCGAAATACAGGGTGGCCATTTGAAAACGAAACAGACGAGATTACAGACGAAATAAATTTTTTCGATAGAAATGCTCGGACAGGTCGATTTCTGTTTCGATGAGGACAACTTAAGATGTAGGTTACGGACGCATAGCGCTTCAACCCTTGCTACTACAACCCTCACCCCAAATTTTTGAATAGGGAAGCTGGGGTGAGTGATACCTCATTTGAAAGGTATTTTCATACTGATTTCAGCACAGTAATTGTTTTTTCATTTTATGCATTAGTTCTCGAAATATTCTTGACTAAGCATTTATAATGAAGTGGTGTTTTCATGGCACTTGTAGTGTTTTTTTGTGAAAAACCTTTCAAATGAGGTATCACTCACCCCATCTTCCCTATTCAGAAATTGGGGGTGAAGGTTGTAGTAGCAAGGGTTGAAGCGCTATGCGCCCGTAACCTACATCTTAAGTTGTCCCCCTCGAAACAGAAATCGACCTGTCCGAGCATTTCTATCGAAAAAATTTATTTCGTCTGTAATCTCGTCTGTTTCGTTTTCAAATGGCCACCCTGTATTTCGAGAACTAATGCATAAAATGAAAAAACCATTACTGTGCTGAAATCAGTATAAAAATACCTTTCAAATGAGGTATCACTCACCCCATCTTCCCTATTCAAAAATTGGGGGTGAGGGTTGTAGTAGCAAGGGTTGAAGCGCTATGCATCCGTAACTTACATCTTAAGTTGTCCCCCTCGAAACAGAAATTGACCTGTCCGAGCATTTCTATCGAAAAAATTTATTTCGTCTGTAATCTTGTCTGTTTCGTTTTCAAATGGCCACCCTGTATAATATTTTGCGAATAATACAACAGCTCAGGGAAAATTAACTGAAAATATAGGCGATGGAAAATAAGCACTACGCACCCTAGTGACAATCTCAGTAACTACAAATGTTGACATAGTTCTTGTTCTCGTGCTTTGTATTTGTGCGTTTAATGTGAATATTTGTGTTTTGAAGTCATTTTAGATAGTATGAATCGTTCGAATCCCTATTGTTCAGTTCTTCCTGAGAAAAAAAAAATTAGATATCAATTTCCATGCTTTCCCTCAAGCTGGTGATAAATATCGTGTTTTCGTAGAAGGTCAAATTGGGGAGGTATGTATTGATGGATCGACAAAAACCTTGGCAACTCAAACCATTCACAGGAAATATAAAATTATGTTCCCTGCATTATATAAATGACGATTATAGCTGATGTGTATTATTGTTACAATACCTTACTGATCGTCTGTATCACGTTGTCAAGAGTATTCCTAGAAAATATTCAATACACTAGTATTAGTTATACTAATGTTTATATAGTTTTTGCTGTTCACTTTTAGTTTAATTTCTTGGGTTTTTTTTCTGTAGGACATGAGGGCTTATTATTAGCATTACTTTGTTGGGACTGGTAAATTGCAGGGTAATGTGGAATCAACAATTCAGGTAGGTAAAAAACATTTCAACTGAAGTATATTAGTCTTACAAATAACATGAAAAATATTTTGAAATAAGTAGGTACTCCTTTGCCACTGTTAATAACTTTTTTGTTAGAGTACCGTTGATGTTCCATTTTCATCATTTCACATTATCATCAGAAGAAACATTAAATATTAAATAGCATGTAGATACATTTCAATACTGCCTTAGGTACCCTACTGACTTTGACAAAAATACTTACACTGTATTGTAACAAATGATTATTCCTTGCGCCTTTGCCTTCACAAAAAGTGATAATGTGTACACAGTAACACACTGCTTCACTATAGAAGTCAAAAAAGTTTTCATATTGAATGTAAATTCAAATTTCATCGACGCGCGAATATGCACATAAACAATACAACGGAATATTTCCCTCCTGTCAAAAACTTCATGTAGATAGAATGCAATTATCGAAAATTACAGCGAATATTTCCCTCCTGTCAAAAACTTCATGTTGATAGAATGCAATTATCGAAAATTACAGCGATAATTGCATTGTAGAGAGCGAAAGATCCCTGCGATAATTGCACCGCTGGTATCCATAGCAATTTCGGGAAATATTCCCCTGAATTACACTCGTGCATCAAAATGACCTGATAATTCTGCATTCCAGAGTGTTGTCTTTGAAAAACTGCATTCGGTCATTTTCATTTTTGGAGAAAGAGCCCTCCACCTTCGGTGTCGGGCTCTTTCTCCAAAAATGAAAATGAACTCATGCAGTTTTTTGACAACACGCTGTCATGCAAAATTATCGGTAATTTTGATGCACTTGTGCAATTACTTCCGAATATTTCCCTCCTGTCAAAAACTTCATGTAAATAGAATGCAATTATCGAAAATTACGCGAATATTTCCCTCCTGTCAAAAACTTCATGTAAATAAAATGCAATTATCGAGAAATACAGCGATAATTGCATTGTAGAGAACGAAAGATCCCTGCGATAATTGCCCTGCTTGTATCCATAGCAATTTCGGGAACTCCAATGTTAATATTTATGGTTCTACTACTTGCCACCTTGGAGCTGCGATCTTAAATTCCATCGCCTATTGTCTTGAAGGACATCTACGTGATCTCAAAAATCAACCAGTAACTCTTCTATAGATAGAGAAAAATAGGGTCTCCACCAATATACCCAAAATTCCTTATCTGAAATGAAAAAAGACAAAAGCAGAAAAAACAATTAAATACATAATAAATTAAATTATTTCCGAATTAACAACCCATTCCAAAAATGCATTCGTTACTCCATGGCGTAGCCTCGAAACCACTTTGAAATTTGTAAATAGGACGACTATTCATGAGATGTTCTATTGTCCACACTCACATCTAGGGCTCTCAACGGAATTCCATCTGGAAAGCATGCTATTTAACGTTCATGCCCTATTTTTATGCGATTTGGAATAGACCATATTCGCCTGGGAAGGTCAAAACCAGGAACTTTAATGGAAGGATCAGTAATTAGATATTTGTTGCAAAACTTGTATGCATTCCATTCAGATTGCCAAATTTTCTTGTCGCTTATATTTATATTGATTCCATGTGAACTGTTGTTTTTCAAATGGCACACCCTGTTTTTTATTTTCCTAATCGGTAGACCTCTTTCTTCTGATTTCAAATATATATACTTTGTTGAGTTTATCTCCGGCATTTTTTTAAAAATGTAGATATTTTCTTCTAAATCTAAGGCACCTGTGTAATGCTACACGAGAACGATGCGATTTTTTTATATCAAAGGAACCGTGCATAATGAAACAGCTGATATTTATATTATTTATTTATTAACTGAAAGTTGAAGTAGGTTTTCAAATGAACCCTATTCATTCCTAGATAGAGTCAATATCTTTTTTTCTAAGTTTTTGAGGATTTTCCTTACCATTCATAGAATATATTGAGGTTTTCAATTTCTTTCTCTATTCTGAATTTAATTTTGCGGACGGGCCATATACACTTTGAATTTCAAATATCCCTATAAAAGAGTTTCCAATGATGTTAAGTAGGGACTATCAGGAGGCCATATAATGGAACTTCGACATAAAGAAATCACAGCAATACCGAGTGGCGTTCTACAGCTGAATTAGATTTAGACAAAAAACCCTATAATTTTCAGAAACTGCTGAAAATAATCTCAATAAAGTAAAGATATTTGAAATCAGAAGAAAGAGATCTACCGATTCGGAGAATAAAATACAGGGTGTGCCATTTGAAAAACAACACTTCACCTAAAATTTTTAGGTTAACGATGCCTTTATCCATTTCTTGGTACTGAATTCTGAAAGCCCATAAAAAATTCTACAAATTTGCCAATTTAACCGTTTTTGTAAGACCAATAATTGGGAAAGCTATTGAGGAAAATATAAACAATCACCCTGTACATCTATTTTTTTTATATATTCAACCGAACAGGCTAACAATATTCAGCCTCATGAAGTACCAGCTAGTTTCTGAAGGACGTTATTTCCAATTTTAATCTTCAAACTCAGACTAGCTAAATGGGCTTTGAAATATAGGTAGGAATCAATAAAATAGAATTGAATTTATGTTGAAACCTCGATTTCATTATCATAAAGGAACAAACGTCACTTCGAAGAATAATTTTTCAGAATTTCTTAATCTACGGAAAGGGTATTTTTTATCTGGCGTTTTATGCTCTGAAGATTAGAACGATTGGAAGCCATTGATAAATCGAAAACAGATGCATTTCTTAGGATAACTCGCCAGTTTGCCGGCAACATGTTCCAATGTTCCGGCAAACTGACGAAAATCTGAACAAGTTTGGAGTTGACGATTGATCATCCATTTTCCTACTTATCGTACGAAGATGCGATGACAGTCCTGTATAGGCGCTCTTCTTTTTTCACGAGTGTTTGATTCGAGTTTCAAGGTCGACAGACGTTCCCGAGTTGATCTCAGTGAGCATCCAATCTGGGACACCCTGTAACATAAAACTTTTATCAGAGAAAGCTGGAGCAAACGAGTGTTCGAAGAAAGCAATGGAAATCGGATATTTCCAGATTTTTTGATCTATTTCCACACGAAGTTATATCGGATAAATCAATTTTCTATGAAATCCGTTCCTGAACAAGTGGAAATTCGAACCTTGTATGTTTTTGAAACAATCGTAATTTCCGTAAAAATGGAACTCAATTCTGGATGCTCGGATTATATCCTGGAATGGATTTCTGTGAGACAGAATCCGATTCGCAATTCAAGAATCCATATCGGGAGCTTCTCGAATTCCAATCGAATGATTTAACGCCCATTATGTGGCATGTAGACAAGGAGATATGGGGTGGTACCTAAGGCATCGAACCGAAAACTCTGTCAAAATGAAAACGATGCCCTTTTTCACTAACAGAACAAATACCCCAGCTAGCACATTATGAGATGTTTTGGGATATTTAGAAAATGCTGGCATGAGGTTTTTTTTTCGAGACGTGATAGGTAGTTCCCAAAGAGGTCTCCGAAAGCTAGTAGGAATCTTTAAATTCTTCTGATCTGTGCCATCTCGGCAATTCTTTGTTTGCCTACTAAGAGGTATTGGCGAGGTGAAAGAAATGTTAACTTGTGGATATCTTCTCTAAACATCACATAATAGGTGTACAACTTTGCTTTCACCGTTTTTCAATAGCTGGTATTCTCCAGACGTTACTCCCTTCGACTATCACTTGTTTCGATCAATGGCACACGGCCTGGCTGACTAACACATTCGCTCTTATCAAGAAGTGAAAAATTGGATCGATTCGTGAATCGATTAAAAAAATGACAAGTTTTTTCAACGCAGGATTCTTATGCTAATCGAAAGATGGAAGAAAGTAGTGGACAATACTTTGAATTATCAATGTTCAACTAATTTTCTGATAACAGAAGGGCGCAGTGCAAAGAATTTATGAAAATAGTCTACATATTTCCCAATAAAACTGAAAGAACGACTTACTTTCGTTTTTGTATTTGAAAGTTGTATAACCAATGATTTATTTGTTATTTCGATGTCTTTAACTGATGAATTACACAATTCTTCACGCCAACAGCCTTCAAATATACGAAAATAGTCGCAACCTTAACCATAAAGTATTTCTTATCTGGTGCCTTCTTTATAAATTTTTCAACTTGTACACGAGTGAGAATTTTCGTTTTTTGGGACGATATCCTTCACTTTTCCGTTTAAAATATGCTAATACCTTAAAACCATTTTTAACAAGGGTGCTTGACTTTATCATTGAAAATTTGCTCCACAAAGTTGACGAACTCCATATTTTTTATTTTTCTTCTGAGTATGCCAGGGAAAGAGTTTCACTGAAGTTCCCTTCTACTTTTTTCAATTTACAACAAGCCAGGAAATTGTTATATGCAATATCGTACTGCTGAACATTTTTTAGGTGAGAGTTCCAGATTTGCTCTTCTTGCAGGCTCTTCAATATGTAGGGGAACAACCAAATCGACACTTTTATTAATAATTGGACTCTCGACAAACATATGAAGCAGTTTAAAACCCAAGACGAAAATTGGACTGGAACGAAATTCAAATGACAGCGACTTTTTCCATTTTTTAGTAATTATAACGTTGGCAACGTTTACCATTCACAACAACCTTTCGATTATTTGAATATTAAAATGAATTTTGAAGTTTATTGTCATTGCAAATTCGCCCATTTCATTATCAAAATAGGGCAGTTGTACAAAAAACATTGTATGATATTTGTTTTAAAAGTGATTTCATTTTGTTCGTAAAATTGTTCAATTTGCTCCACTCATTTCACAAACTTTTTTACTCACAAAATAATACGTCACTCATATCATGAATAACTATTTTCTTACCTTGAATATGTGGTCACTTCATACAGAGTTGAATTTTTTGTAAATATTTTTCCCCTCATATCTTTTCAATAAAGCGCTTGGTCTAAAATCAATTGACAAAATATCCTCAAAATAGTTTAAAGAATAACCTCTTGAATTTTTGCCTCGTATATTCATTTCTGACTTTATATAATTGCAGACCTTTGGGATGCTGCTGAAAACTTTTTTTTTGTCTTCGACTCCTCGATCTAAGCAAGAATGCACTGGGGATAAAATGTTCGAATTATGTGGCGATTTCACCATCGCAAGGAACAAGTTGTGTCCGAAAGAATTCTTGGTCAAGAGGGCATCTTTGAGGAGTCATTTGTCTGGTGAAATCAAGTATGACCTTGATACTGGTATCGACCTCAAGTACGACATCAGCAACTACCTTTTGGTGTGTAGAGATGTGTGCTATGGTGTTTGGAAACGACAATGGTGCGAGATCAGAGGTTCACAACTGAAGTTTTGGGAGGAATCTGACGATGGGGATCAACCGAACGTGGTAATTGATCTCTCCAGGTGAGTTTGAACCTAAATGAATATTGAAAAAATTCTCATCAACATTTATAAAAAAAAAATATTTATTGTATGTTTGAGAACCTACTAACTTTGAACACTTTGATTCAATTTTTGATTAAACTTCTTCAGAATTTACTCTCCCAGTTTCTGGAAAAATAATCAATTAGAAAGGCTCCTGCTAAACCCTGTCAAAAAATTGTGGCCCAACAATTAAACAAGAAAAAAACACTTTCATAATATGAGGAGAATTGTTATTAAACTCAATATCAAAACCGCTTCCAAAACACAAAATGATTTAAGACATAAACTAACCAAAACGAAACCATTGAATGCGAAACAAAACTAAAAAAATTGTGTTGACATTCCACCTTTAGGGATCAGAAAGCGTGAACATAAACATAACATAGAAAATAGAGATATATTGGTGGATTGTTAATCAAAAAGAAATTTTTTCAGGTCTCTCTTGCCTAGGATTGCATTCGCTGATGGATGTATTTGTTCTCGAGAAAAAAGTTTGCACCTTAAAATGAAAGCCGAAGCCTCTAACAACAATGTAGCATACGAGGACATTTATCTCTCTTCTGAAAACGAAGAAATACTCTCTGAATGGAAAATTACGATAAACATCATCCTTTATAATTTAAGTAATTGGGGTTATACCGAGTTTTTATAAATTATTGTAACATCACGCTGACCTCTGAGGTTTTTTCAGTTTGCCGTTTTATATGCAGAGTCTTCACGTTTGCAATATTGTATTCATTGAAATATTTCATGAAAAAAAAATAAATAAAATGAAACGGCGAAATATTGAAAGAAAAAATCTCATCTTAGAAGTCAACAATAAGTCAACGTCAACTGGGTTTGTTACAATCTTTTTTAAGACCCTTTATTTATATTTTATGTACAAAGAGTGTTAAATATGAGTGAAATATGAAGCTGTGATATTTTGTAGTCATCAATGTGAAAATAAAATAATTTTGATATGTATCACTTGTTTTTTACTGGAGAAAATAGAGGAAGTCTTCACCTGAAAAAAACCACATAAAAAGCATACCCAAGTGAAATCTTCACTGATGACCGGCTTTTTTGATACAGTGATGGTTTTTTGTTGACAATTCAACTGTGGGGGCAATTTTAACTGAAAATTCTTGCATATTTTTTTTAACATTTATAACAAGCAGTCCTCCATATATATATATATCAATTTTCAAACCACTAGCATCAAAATTGGCGAAAGTCTCATACAAACTTATACATCCCCTGGTTCTAAGGGTTGGGGGGTGAAAATTTCAAGTTTAAGAATTTTTCCGTTGTTTGTGTACTGAAACTAGTTCACATACCAAATTTCAACTTGATGGAACATCGTAAAGTACCCTAACAGTTTTTATGATCATCAGTGAGTGAGTGACTAAATCGGGGGTTTTTAGATATCCCTAAAATCTGAAGTGAACGAGCTATGCACTTGCAACTTGGCACGTTTGATGAGTTTAGTACTTGCATTATATCCTGAAAATTTTGGTCATCTACCATGTTCCAAACTCAAGTTATGAGAGTTCAAAAATAGGATGAAATACTTCGCTCGTCTTACCAGTTTTTCACTTCTCAAAAAGAGTACCTATAAGTACATAATGCATGCAAAATAATCTGTTACCCATGAAATAGTCTTGCCAAATACCATTCGGACATCTAATTTTTCCTCTGAAAAAAAAATGGAAAAATCACAATGCAAATTATGTAATAATGAAACATGTGTGCGTTATTTTGCTAATAGAATTACGAATTTATTAGATTGTCATAATTGGGCCTCTTCAAAAACTATTTATGAAACATCCATTAGGTTAACCAGTAGCGAAACCCGAAATAAATTTTTTTTTGGTACTGCCTGCCATTTTCCCATCAGAAGAGCCCTTTCTGTTCGTCTGAATACGATAACATGACATTTCCAGCATATTCATTCGTCTCTTAAATTAAAATTGTTTGGAAAACAAAACATATTGAATAGTTTGGACATTGCTCATCGCAAATTTGTAAAGAGTTTCACAGATACGGTTAGGGAAAATCGTAATAGGATGAATGAAGCAATTGCTTCTCAAGCACTATTCACGTACTGTTATGCACATAAATTGAAATTAATTTTGTAAAATACGACTAAGAAAGTCAGTGTATGTCCCGTATTTTTTCGAATTTCCAATGTTTTTCACTATATACAGGGTGAGTCGGGAGGAACGGACCAAACTTCAGGTGTGTATTCTATAGCTCGAAATAATATAAAAAAACCCATATGTTGTTATCCGATTTTCATTTGTTCTCAAACTATAGCGTCATTATGAAAAACAACATTTTCTATATTAAAATGGTTTCATTCATAGCATTATTTTAATAAATGCATAAAAATACCGCCATTAACCTCGAAACACATTCGTCTGCGAAGGGCTCTCGATGTTTTTCTGATTGATTCGTGCTTTTCTTTGAAAAGCAATGCGTCGAATTAGAGCATCTCGAGTGTCAACTTTAACTTTGTATACCTCGTTCATGAACCAGCCCCACTAACAATAGTTCAATGGTGTGAGGTTTGGAGAGATCTTGGAGGCCAACTAATACGACCACAGCGACCAATCCATAGTCCGAGAAACTCTTGATCTGAATATTGGTTGACCTTATTTAAATATTCTAATTACCCTATAGTTTGAAAACAAATGAGAATCGGATAACAACATATGAGTTTTTTGGAATTATTTCCACCTGCAGAATACCCACCTGAAGTTTGGTCCGTTCCTCCCGACTCACCCTGTATTCTTATGAAAAAGAGAGCTAAAATAATACAATAAATGTTGAAACAAAAAGTACCTAAGCTGAGGTGAAAAAAGAACAGGGTATCATAATATTCTTTGTATGATTCTATAGAATCATACGATACTCTCAACACTAGTATCATGCGATACTATACAGCCAGGGGAAAAAACCTCAGCCGAAAAAACCTGCCTCCCCGTAAAAAAAATAACATAAAATATCAAATATCAGGAAAATCTTGAAAGACATCAGTGTGATCATCTTCATGTTATCCGTCGATTGGCTCGGAAACACAGATTCTTCCCAAAACGACTCGTAATTCTTAATCTGAAATGTAAAAGACAAAAGCAGAAAAGAAACCGATTATTCAGAATAAATCGAATGCATTTTCGAAATGCATTTGCTACTCTAAAAAACATCAACATTAAGATTTCTTGGCCGAATAATGTTCGGAGGTTTATAAATATTTATGACAAAAATGTCACAAAATTTGAAAGAAATGAAAAAAAAACTCCATCAATTTCCCCTTTCCGAATCTGTTGAAAGCTACGAAACTGATAATTTTTCAACATAACAAGCTAAACTTGTAAAAAATTAATTAATACATAACCTTCCAACTGTCCTCTTTCACGAGGATTTTTTTTCTGTTGCCGTGTGGGTTTCTTGCAGAAGAATCTCTTTGATACCATGTTCATCAGCTAATTTGGAGACATAATCACACTTGTCTTTCGAAATTCCTTCGATATTCAAATTCAAAATCCACAAATTGTTGCTCTCTGGCCGTGAGGGTTTTTTCAAACCGGATACGACCTTTCAGGTGATGATTTTTCGGCACTTCAGATGTTTGAAGACCGCTACGGGACCCCAATGAAAGGCAATCATCCCCCATAGATAAACCAAACATGTTATAACACAACAGAATATTTTTCAGGACCAAAAACTAAGACATATTACGAGAATTGTCATTCTGACAATGTTTTTCACTGAATCTACTAAATGAATCTGGCCGAACCACACCTTAAAGGCACGAGCCGCCACTGGAAAAGAGTCTCGTAGTGCCGAGACTCCCTATATAACTTCTTAAAGAATCAGATTATAAATCATGCAGTTTTTGTTGGCATTAAAAACCTTCCCGACTAGACGAGAAATTGCAAACTGAAAACTTCTACCC
Source organism: Hippodamia convergens (assembly GCA_038502775.1). Lineage (NCBI taxonomy): Eukaryota > Metazoa > Arthropoda > Insecta > Coleoptera > Coccinellidae > Hippodamia > Hippodamia convergens. The sequence continues at coordinate 11,032,460 of CM076607.1, read as the reverse complement.
GACAACAACCTGTAGAACACCAAAATGATGGCTACTAGTTTTTGTCAACCGCACCTACCTGAAACAAAGGAAAAACTCCCGTTATATCTTACGCGAGGATAACTTCAGTTTTCGAACGAAAGTATCCTAGGAGATCCCTGAAACGAACGAATTTATGTTCAAATTGAACCGCTCAATGTGAAAACGAGAAATTCAGTTGATAAATTCGAAAACTTTCAGGCGCATACACAGCACGTGTAGGTATTTTTGAAACGATATCCAGAAATTGGAGTCCCCATATGCTCCTGGGGAGTGAACAGCTCAAATACTTCCTGAAGAGACGCTCCTTTCTTAATAAAGAATTCAAATCATCTTCGTCGTAACTGTCACTGAACACATCAGACTTATTACGAAATATTTCAATTTATCCAGCAATACAATACAATGATTGTGTTCAAGTATGAGGAAACTTAAATGGAAACATTTCCTAGTATGTTTGGAATAAGCAAGTACACTGCGCAAAAAAATTAACGCACATTCTGAAAATCTCAATTTTAATGAAAGTTAACTCTACATTGACATTATAACTTATTTTTTATCTTCTCTCGGGAAGGTTTTGAACGAAACTAGACACATTAAATGGAGAAAAATTCAGGATTTCACCGAATCTCATGTGAAAGAATAGAAATGAACAATTTTCCAAATACTGAAATGCTGATAAGTGATTTAATACTTGGTATTTCTACCCCTTGCGTTAATTACAGCTCGGCAACGACAGTTTATACTCAAAATGAGTGATCTTAAAATGTTCTGATCTAATCCCTCCCAGATTTCTACGAGTTGGATTCCTAAGTCATTAAGAATAGCTGGATGATTTTCTGAACTTCTCAGCCTTTTATTGAGGTTGTCCCAAACCTGCTCAATTGGATTGAGATCTGGACTTCTTGCTGGCCATTCTATTCGAAAGACTTCAACCTCTTCAAGGTACTCCTGAACGATGCGCGCACGATGGGGTCTGGCATTATCGTCCATAAAAATGAAATTTTCACCAATGCATGGGGCAAATGACACTACATGCTCTTCAAGAATGTTCCGTATATACTTATCAGCATTCATAGACCATTATCAACGACCACTAGGTCTGTGCGAGCAGTCAAAGATATTCCACCCCATACCATAATCGATCTTCCCCGAAACCAGTAGTATTCAGGAAATTGCACTGAGCATATCTTTCATGTGGACCTCTGTATACAAGGAAACGTCGATCACAATGGCAGAGGCAGAATCTAGACTCATATGTGACGAGAACTTTTTCCCAATCGGCCTCTTCCCAATGGATATGCTCTCTCGCAAAATCCAAACGCGCCTTCGATGGGCTGGGGTAAGAGCTGGATCTCTTGCCGCGACACTAGGCCTTGAATCATATTCTCTGAGGCGATTTCTTATTGCCTGAGTGCTAATTTGCACCCCATGAGTTTGCTCAAGCTGATTTTGACGGAGGCGAGCGGTTGGAAACCGTTGTCTCAACGAAAAAACTCTCAAGTAACGTTCTTGAATAGCAGTTGTTACCCATGGTCTACCCTGTCCTGGTCTTCGGACATTCATACCTGTCTCCCTGAATCGCTGCAATATTCTGGACACACTTGTATGAGAAACTCCAAACCTTTCTGCAATTCTTGTGTATGTCCACCCTTCTTCTCGCAAAACTACCGCTTGAGTCAAATTGCGTGTTTCGTGTGCATAGCAATCGAGTGTAGAAAATCAAACGAAAGAGAAACTATTGATCACTAGAATTGATCGAGAACAACTGATTTTAGAATGGAGCCAATACATTCAAAATCTGATATCATCTTTTTTCATTCCTGCTGGGAAAAAACATCTGTATTGAAGGAAAACGTTGAAAGTGGATAACATTTGCATGCATAATTCTGATAAAAATAATTATCATTGAGAACACCTTCAGTTGTAGAATAAATTTGAGATTTCCATAATGTGCGTTAATTTTTTTGCGCAGTGTACTTTGAAGCACAAGATACGAGGAAGTAAGTGTAGGAGACAGCTGGGCAAAATGAATTTTTTTGTGCCACATACCTTCTGTATCTTGTCATTCGAAAGATAATTTTTTTCTGAATTTTTTTTCGGAACACAATTTCATTTTCATTTCTAACCGTCAGCGATCTCCAGCGTGTTTTATGTTAATTCTATTCCGTTTATTTTTTTTTTGTATTGTGATAGTATTTCTTCATTAGGAGACATAAATATGGCTTCGTGTCTTGAATTCAAGAAGGCTAGTTTTTTACGAAATGTGCCTCTTCAAATTATTTAAATTAAATTTCGAAGTCGACAAGAATGGTTCATTTAATTCCTCCTTCATTTGGGTTTTGCAGCGCAGTATGAATTCATAAAACGCGTCAGCACCTACATTTTTCCTACATATTATAATTCATTCGAAGGTTCAACATATCTTCCGTTCACCTTGTCCTATTTCCTGAATCGAAATGAGCACAAAAATGAATCAGAATGCGAGATGTTTCAAAGTTTGAATAAAACATGAAAATAATCCATGCATTTCTTGAATAAACAGTCAGTTTTGAATTGGAGATCTTGTAGCTACTGTTGATCTTTGACTGGAGAGAAGCAAATAATGCAATCATCTCTTCATCGCAGCAACTCACAAGAAGAATGAACACGAAAAATGCAATTTTAATTCACCTTCTGAATAGAGAGGAACAAGGGAATCGGAAATACCATAGCGAGTATTGAACATTCCTGTTCATTTCCTCATGATTTTCTCCCATGTTGATGTTAAATGAAAGATGAGAATGAATGGAAATATTTTCACAGGAAAATCAATCTCGCTCTGATCATTATGATATTTTGCATATACCCTTACATCGTACCTGAAATATCGGGACTTTGGAATTGTACAGGAACAGATGATTTTTTGTTCATTCAAAAAGACGGAAAATGAATGAATGTAAAGAATGGAAAATGAGGAACAACCTAATTTGAATCGACTCCAAACATCGAGATAGCACGAACGGAAATTTGAAACATGAAATATCAATTCAAAATTGGCTTCTGAATAAACTGCTCCACATGAGTTAGGGATATTGACCTAAATTACAAAAAAATATAGTTTAAATGAGATTTTGTGATGAACATTAATATTAATATGATTTCAAGTTGCTGGAAATAAAATTAATTTTAGCCTGTAGGTCTGCAGCGAATACAGGATGGTTAAGAAAACTCGAGTAAAATGATGAAATTTTATTCCCAGAGATTTCAAGCATTTTGAGACTATCAATACAATGTATGGCCTCAACGGGTATCAATAACAGCTTGACATCTTCTTTGCATACTACACACGAGGTTGTTGAACATTTGTTAGGAATTTGGTTCCAAAACGGTGCAGAAGCTCTCTCAGATCATTTAAGGATTCTGGGGTAGGTTAATGATTATCTAATCTTCTTTGGAGCATATCCCATGCATGTTTTATGCAATTCAAATCTGGTAAGTGCGGAGGTATTGGTAAATGTGGATCAAAAAGCTCCTCACGCGCATGCTCAACTATGGCAGCACGGTACGGTCTAGCGTTATCGTCTAGAAATTGAAAAGTTTCTCCAATAGCCGAGTGAAAATTTTGCAAAACATTGTCAATGACATGCTCCCTATAGTGTAGGGCGGTCATATTCCCAGGACAAATGTGTAGATCTGTACGCCCGTTGCAACATATCCCTGCCCATACCATAACACTACCCCCTCGGAATGGATGGACTTCTTGGACATAACGACGATTACGGGATATGCGTGGGATTGTCCATACCCTTATTCTTCGAGAATCTGAAAATAGCCAATTTTGGATTCATCAGTGACACTACGCCATTGATCGTTCCAATTGATATGTTGCCTTGCCCATTCCAGTCTTCGACGCTTATGGTCACGTGTTAATGGAACTCATCTTAATGGACGTCTAGAACCTAGATTCACCTCTCTCAAAAGTCGTCTGATGGTTTCGATGAAACTTGGACCCCATCTGAAGAGTATTCCGTAGCATTCTTCACGTAGATGTAGGCTTTCTTCTCGCCGAAGCGGTGATGAAGCGATGCTGAGCAGATGTTGTTTTTCGTTGCCTACCAAGCCTTGGTCTTTCCAACACGGAACCTGTCTCCCTGAACCTATTCCAAAAACGAGATATCACACTTTGGCTGACTTGGAGCCTTTCTGCTACAACAACCTGAGTAAGGTCATCCTGTAGCATTCCGATAGCCCTATTGCCTCAGCGTTTGTTAATTTACATCTTGGCATTTTCAGAAAACTCGTTTCAAATCGAAGCTGTTGATGCACTGAATCCATTTAAGAATAAGAACATTCATGAAGCATATGGAAAGAACCACACTTCAGAAAAAAGGCGGCCAGATTGACTAAATGTCTCATACTGATTTTTATTGGATCAATTCAAGTTGTTATTGAGTTTTGAATGATTTTACAGCGATTTTCTCGAAGACTACATACTTTTCAAGACAAGACAAGATTGAATTCGATATCCGTAAATCTTGTGGAGCAGTTTATTAATAATAACCTTCAGTATATTATTATTAGTCAAAAATGACAACTAAACAGGTTGAATGAATGAAGGGTATCAATGCTCAAAGGTGGGATGCTATCTCATTTTTACGCATATTATGCTCTTATGGGTGAAAACGGATATTTGTCGATTAAATTTTCAATTTACTTAAGAATAATGCATTTGTATCGTTAAAAATCTGCTTTTTTAGAAGCTTTAAAGATTCAAATATCTCGATTATTTCAAATATAAACCATGTTTAACCAAGGCAATAGACTGATGAGTATATCTGTTTTGAAAATGATCGTGAATAAACAAAACATTTAAAAATTATGATTGCATTATACACAACGAAATTATTGTTATTAACATTTCTTATGCGAAAATACACTGTTTTTTTATTCTTCGACATCGCTTACTCCTGGGTTGCGTTCATAAACTTACTCAGAGTAAGCTCCTCTTACTCTGAAGCGTTCACAAACTTGCTTTGTCTTCCTCGGAGTATACTCTGTGAGCGTTCATAAACTTCCTCTGAGTAAGCTCTGGATACTCTGCTATTTGGGAGAGTAAACACATACTCTGACAGTTATGACGTACGATTTTCATTCTGTCCTGCTCCCGCAGACTTTTCGAAACTTGAATATTTTCGAATAAGTATTTATTTCTAGTTTTGTTTCATTTCAATAACGAAATACGAAACAATTAATTTTTCACGTGAAACAACTATTCTGTGAAATAAAGAAATATAGGAAAGAATCACTTTAATGATTAATAAATTTAATGAAATTGCTAGCAGTGAATTAACGAAGCTCGAAATGAACTTTACCGAGAGATAATAGTGAAGAAAAAAAGAGTTTCTCCCTGTATTGCAGAACCTAGAGTGGCCCGTTCAAGTTCAAATAAATCGAGACATGGAAAGTCCCACAATAACTGTTTTTTGTACCTGATTTGAAATCTACGTTGATATTTTGTTATATTCGAGAGTTTTGATCTGTCAAGATTCATTCATATTTTGCTTTATCTTTCATACAATATTTTTTTAACTTCTTTTTGTTAGCTTCCTCAAATGAAACTATTTCTTGTTAAGAAGTATTTAATTTTTTTTGGCGTAGAGTCAATAAAACAACAAAACATGTAATAACATTTTTTATTTTCTGCTTGCATGAGAAGATTATAGACAATAATATCTTTTTCATTGTTTCTGTCTCATTAAAGGTAAGTCAAAGTCCTGAGAACATTTATCAGTTTCCTCACAATCATCAAAAAAACACGGTTGTGCTCTGCTTTTCAAATGAAAGAAAAATGGACTATATTGCGAAGACACAACTGAAAATGTACGACTAGAGAGAATTTTTTTCTTAAACTTCTATTATTCATTCATGATAGCAACAATTCAACATAAAAATGATATATAAAAATTGTATATGATGCAAAAGTATTATTCATAACCTATACACATGTTTGAATTTTGAATGACATTTGTCAGAGTAAGTTTGTGAACGACGAGTGTGGAGTAAGGACCGAAGTATATTTCTGATCATATGGCCATACTCTTACTCTACTCTCTGAGTAAGTTTATGAACGCAACCCACTGGTGTCGCTGATTAATCCATTTACGTCACCATTTTGATTCTGAATAAGGATATTTTCCTATGTCGCATGATAAAATTTGAAACGTGGTAAGGTCAAGAAATTCCAGTATTGAGATTGATATATTTTTGTGTATTTTATTTACTATATTATCTATCACAAATTTTCACATATATTATGTTTCAATGACATTCAATGAGCTTAACACTAATATGGCTTGTTTCCACTGCTGATTCATAGGACTATTCCTTCTTTCTTCAATTCTTCACTGTACTTAGTTACGTAGATCTTCTTAGGGTCGTATTTGGCCTCCAATTCGTTCCACCATTCACGTTTGTTCTTGATGAGATGACGAATCATTTTTCTGGATCCTTCCTTCTGGGCTGCTGTGCATTTCATGCATTCGGTCTGGAGAGCATCTACTAAGTTATCTGAAGAGAAAAAAGGAATTTAGAAATAGGGTCCAAGACAACAAACTTGAGGAAAGCACTCAAGCTTCATTTTCAATTCATAATACAAGTTGGAATGAGCCAAATAGTTATTTTTGTATCTAGTGCGCGAAATGCTACTTTAGTGATCGAGAACTGATTTTTTTAACGAGGCGCATCCGAGTTAAAAAAAAATCGAGATCACCAAAGTATTTCGCGCATGGGATGCAAACAAAATTTTTTCTACAAACGTCCAAAATATTGTTCTGAAATGAGTAACATGCACAGCTTAATATGAAAAATAGTTTTGAACTGGATTAAATTGTTTTACCAAATTAAGTAATTAATGTAATTATGGAAATAAAGTGGCATTTGTTTTCAATTATTTCAAAGTGACAGTTCTTGATAATTATTTTGGAGTGACTTTTTATTTGCGCCAATTTCGTGTGTGATATTTATAACTGTAAAATAATGGAAATTTCGGGCGACGATGAAGTAAGCAGTACCCCACCTAACTTGACAGATGCGGCCAATTCAGTAATTTCAAATCTTTCACCGGAGAAATCGAGGCGCCAGTATGAAAATGCATATCAGCAATTAAAAGAGTGGTGTGAAGAAAATAAAGCCAGAAAAATATCCGAAAATGTGCTGTTGGCATATTTTGCAGAGAAGTCTAAGAAGCTGAAGTCCTCCACGTTATGGGCAATATATTCTATGTTGAAAGCAACACTCAATGTTGAAAAAAATGTGGATTTTAAGAAATTTACCACGTTGGTTCCATTTTTGAACAAATTGTCAGTTGGAAACCATCCTGATAAATCTAAGGTATTGACTAGAAAGGAAGTTAAACAATTCATAATAGAGGCAGATGATGCAACCTATTTGTTGGTTTAGTTAGATTTTTGATGATTGTTTTATGTGTTTCTTAAATTACTGATTTCCTTTTAGGTTGTTTTAATACTGGGTATTTCGGATGCTTGCCGCCGTGAGGAACTCACTAAAATGACGGTCGATGACATTGAAGATAAAAATTCCATTTTGATTGTTAAAGCACCCGATACAAAAACGAATATACAACGAATTTTTACACTTGAAAATTTAGATTATATTGACATTTACCAAAAATATGCGGCTCTTCGTCCAAGTTATGCTACTAGTCGCCAATTGTTTTTGAAGTATCAAAATAAGTGATTCTTAAATAGTATTGGAGAAATGCCTAGCTTGATAGCTGAACACCTAAAATTAAGAAAACCTGATGCCTACACGGGCCATTGCTGTTTTCGGAGAACATCAGACACACTCCTTGCTAATATGGGGGCCGATATATGTATTTTTTAGCGACATGGAGGATGGAAATCTTCGACTGTGGCCGAAGGATACGTGGAAGATTATATCAACAATAAAATTCAAATATCAAATAAAAAATTTAGACTGCGAAATTTCAGGATCAAGTGCTGTCACCTCTACGGCAGTTTCTTGCAAATCAAAAATAGATAGTCTTCCAACTCGCAAAACAACGATATCACGAGCTGAATCTGAGTTATCTGATTTAGGAATAAATATTGGTTCGTGCACTGGCTGCACCATTAATGTTAACATTGTAAATAATAAATAAAATTAGGTAGTGTTAAATTTTCTCACAATTTGAAAGCCTTAATTATTGTTATACATAGATAAATAAATGATTTCTTGGAGTTTTGCTTGATTGAGGAACATAAGTTAAAATATGAAAATCCCATATAGTTTACATGCAGTGTGCGAAGTAAGTATTTCGCACACTACTTCACGCACGGTGTCATGGTAACGATGGAATATGAAAAATAGCGTCATTTCGCATATTGTTATCAATGCGCGAACCTTGACATTTTTTGACGTTTGTAGAAAAATGTAATTTTGTCAATCCGAAATATCTTTCCTCATTAAATGTCAATGCTGCTGTACAATCAGATTGAAAAAAATCTACGATACTGATAATTCTCGAACAGATTGATGAAATCAAAATCTGATAATTCTTCATCAGACTGAAAAAAAAATTTTCGAAAAAAATTGTTGCCTAAGAAAAGACGAAGTCTACCCATATAGGACTTTTTGTCAGTACAGTTTGATAGGGAAAATCTACGATTTTGATAACTCCTAATTAAATCGGAAAAATCTATTTTTCAGATAATTTTCAATCAGACCAAAACTTGAGGATTATGAAATCATAGAATTCATCCAGACTGAGAACATTTACTTTTGTTATAATTCTGAAAATCCTTGATGAAATTGAGAAAATGTACGATTCTAGTTAGTGCAAGAATCTTCGTAGAAGCATTTCGATTATTCAAAACTTTTTGAACCATTTTGTGTCAGAGGGTAAGAGTAAAATCCATGAAAAATTTAAAAAAAATATCCGTTTTCTTAGAATAAATTTCGATCGTTATTTACGTTTGAAAAGATCGTTTTTTTTGTTTTGACTTTTTCGCGAAGTTTTTTCGTCGTACGTCGAATTTCAGCAGAATATATACATATTGTTCTATCAACCAAGTTTGTCAAAAAAATTGTTAGTTTTTTGGGACAACACACAATACTTTTCTGACTCAATTGAAATACAATAAGAGTATTAAAACTATTTACTCACTTTTTAATTCTAATCCATCAGGTCTGCATCCCCCTTTGTCAAGCAAACAGTCTACGTAGTTTTTGAGGAGACGATCATTCCTGATCACAGCATCCAGATCGATCTTGTCGAATTTGTCTTCGTATGTATCGGCTCTCGACACACACACAAGACCCAAGAACAAAACAAGGACTGCTGAGTATTTCATTTCGATCAACAACTGAAGACTGAATGAAAATAATAGAAACCAACACCTTTATATACGAAAAAGGTCAAGAAGAATCTTCGACACTTTGATCTTGAATATTTCCATGTTGCCCATTGACGCAAGTTCATCACCAAGAACCCGTTTAGCGGGTGGTCAATCAAGTATTCCTTCCGAGTCTTCTGGGAACCACGCGAATATTATAAACAAGATCTCTTGAGTTCGGCAGAAATTCGATTTAATGGAAATTTGGACCTTGGGAGATTCGGACGATTCGGAATTATTTTCCCTAGCTGAATTGTAATCAACCTATTTTGAATCTGTTTTGACGAACGTAAGTGGAAGTTACTCAACAAGGAACGACAGGATGAAAGTCAACCTACATCCCTAGGAAAATAATAACTCGAATTGCCTTCTGCAATGAATATTCGACGATATTTTCTCTATTTCAGACAAAATTTGTTTTGTATTTGGGTTTTGATCCGGTATTTGACAGATTACGGCATTTGAATCGATTTGATTTGAAAATTGAGAGGATCGGAGATCAGTACTGACAACCACAAAACGAAAAACACACTGCGCAAAAAAATTAACGCACATTATGGAAATCTCAAATTTATTCTACAACTGGAGGTGTTCTCAATGATAATTATTTTCATCAGAATTATGCATGCATATATGTTATCCACTTTCAAAGTTTTTCTTCAATACAGATGTTTTTTCCCAGCAGGAATAAAAACAGATGATATTATCAGTTTTTGAATGTATTGGCTCCATTCTTAAATCAGTTGTTCTCTATCAATTCTAGTGATCAATAGTTTTCCTTCCGTTTGATTTCCTACACTCGATCGCTATGCAACGCGATACGCGCAATTTGACCCAAGAGGAATGTGCCCAAGCGGTAGTTTTGCGAGATGAAGGGTGGACATACACAAGAATTGCAGAAAGGTTTGGAGTTTCCCATACAAGTGTGTCCAGAATGTTGCAGCGATTCAGGGAGACAGGTATGAATGTCCGAAAACCAGGACAGGGTAGACCACGGGTAACAACTGCCATTCAAGAACGTTACTTGAGAGTTTCTTCGATGACACAACGGCTTGCGACCGCTCGCCTCCTTCAAAATCAGCTTGAGCAAACTCATGGGGTGCAAATTATCACTCAAACAATAAGAAATCGCCTCAGACGATATAATTCAAGGCCTCGTGTCGCGGCAAGAGGCCCAGCTCTTACCCTAGCCCATCTAAGGCCGCGTTTGGATTTTGCGAGAGAGCATATCCATTGGGAAGAGGCCGATTGGGAAAGAGTTTTCTCTTGTATGCAGACATCCACATGAAAGATATGCTCAGTGTAATTTCCTGAATACTACTGGTTTTGGGGGAGGATCGATTATGGTGTGGGGTGGAATATCTTTGACTGCTCGCACAGACCTAATCGTCGTTGATAATGGAGCTATGAATGCTGATAAGTATATAAGGAACATTCTTGAAGAGCATGTAGTGCCATTTGCCCCATAGATTGGTGAAAATTTCATTTTTATCGACGATAATGCCAGACCCCATCGTGCGCGCATCGTCCAGGAGTACCTTGAAGAGGTTGAAGTCTCTCGTATGGAATGGCCAGCAAGAAGTCCAGATCTCAATCCGATTGAGCAGGTTTCGGACAACCTCAATGGAAGGCTGAGAAGTTCAGAAAATCATCAAGCTATTCTTAATGACTTAGAAATCCAACTCGGAGAAATGTGAGAAGGATTAAATCAGAACATTTTAAGATCACTCATTTTGAGTATGAACCGTCGTTACCAAGCTGTAATTAACGCAAGGGGTGGAAATAGCAAGTATTAAATCACCTATCAGCATTTCAGTATTTTGAAAATTGTTCATTTCTCTTCTTTCGCATAAGTTTCGGTGAAATCCTGAATTTTTCTTCCATTTAATGTGTCTTGTTTCGTTCAAAACCTTTCCGAGAGAACATAAAAAATAAGTTACAAAGTCAATGTAGAGTCAACTTTCATTAAAATCGAGATTTTCAGAATGTGCGTCAATTTTTTGCGCAGTATATTATTGAAAACAATGCTGTAATGAGTTTAACTACAGCACTACTTTTAGTATCGTAATGAACTATTTTTCGTACCTCGCGTTCTCTTGTTCTTACGCTCATTATGAAAAATGATGCTTTTCCCAATGGTTGCACAAATAACTCTTGTAGCCATATTACATGATTTCTGCCACTTCTGTTTGAAATAATACACTGGGAATTCAAATTTTGTTTGACTCCTCTCTCTAACAGAAACCAAAAAATCTTCTGAAAGGCACCAAAAACTGAAGGCTATAGAATGAAAGAAGATAAGAAATTTAATGAGACAGCCAGACTGCAACAGAAAAAATTCTTTTGTCTCCAGAAACTTTTGTATCGCTTTAATTGGAAGTGAAAACTTGCTCTATTTTTGGGGGCATCATTTTCTAACGGACTTCTGCTATACAAGCCATTGTTTTTCGGAAATTCATACAGGGTGGGTCATCCATAACTTCCCACCCCGAATTTTGAGCTTTGGGATGGAATAACGAAAAACTGCTCAGACAGGTCAAATTTTGTCGAAAGGGGGACGAATAAGGGTGTTCAAATGAGTTTGATATCACTACCCCTTTAGCTGCAACCCCTAACAGCTCTCATTTTTGAATAGGGAAAAGGGGTCGAGCAGCACCTCGTTGGAAATGCAATTCAATTTCCTGCATGGATGTATTTTTTGTCATCGGTTTATTATTGTACAGAGTGACTCAGTATTCCATCAAGCCTTCCAGCCGCTACCACTTAGAGCAATACGCTCTTGCAGGTAAGTGAATTACCTTTTCATCAAAGCTATTCGACCTTTTATCTCTATTCAAAAATAATTGCTTTAAGTGGTAGTGGCTAGAGCGGTAGTGATATCGAATTAATTTTTTGACCCATCCGAGCGTTTTTTCCCTCTCAAAGATCCATATTCGGCATGTGAAAGTTATTGATGAAATACTGAGTCACTCTGTATAATAATAAAGCTATGAAAAAAAATTCACCCATGCAGGAAATTGAATTACCTCTCGAACAAGGCGCTGCTCGACCCCTTTTCCCTATTCAAAAATAAGAGCTGTTAGGGGTTGCAGCTAGAGGGGTAGTGATATCAAACTCATTTGAACACCCATTTTTGTCCCCCTTTCAACAAAATTTGACCTGTCTGAGCGTTTTTTCGTTATTCCATCCCAAAGCTCAAAATTCGGGGTGGAAAGTTATGGCCCACCCTGTATATGTTCCGAATTCCTTATCTTGACTTGAAAATTTAGCTGAAACTTAAACAGGAATTTTATGAATTATCACTTAAATGCAATTAAGAATCCACTAGAAACTGTCTAAAAAACCAAAAACTTCTGGAAAATTTGGCAGAACAGTAACATCTTCTTCTTCCAAATTATATACGGCAAAAAAAAATTGAGCACATATTTCAGTAAATCCCAAGGTAGAAATATCCCCTAACGTCCATTCAACAACAGACAATAAACTTCAATATTATCCTGAACATGCCCAGACTACTTATCTGAAAGTTTCATGTCTTTCTGCAAGTAGTTCGAGAAACGTGGAATCAGTTAAGGGAATTCCATTATCCTGTAATTTTCGACGCGAAGAGAGTTTCGAAAAAGACGTCTGCCTTTCTCGTTATACAATTACTTTCGCTCAGACGAGAGTTGAATTGGGGAGGGGGGTATTCACACAGTTGAAAGACCCCCAACACCCTTGAAAAATCTTCCAAATGTTGTCTACAAAGTATCTTGCTTTATTTTGCATACTTTCAATCACTTTTGGGGTGTCAAAAAAAGATTTACTTGAAGAGAATTCAAAACAATTCAAAATCTCGGCAAAAGACAATAAATAATAAAATTATCACCAAAGGGTTAAAAATCGTATTTCGAAAAACTTGAAGCATGAATTCGTCCGGTTCCTATTCTCTTGTGACAAGTGTGCCATGCAAAGGGAGATTTGAATTCTTTAAAATAACTTATAGTCCCAGTTTCACAGTCGAAGGTTAACTTTTGGTTAAGGAAATTTTGTAGGTTAGGAGTTTTACAATCCCACGAAACGTGGATAACTATCATTTAACTTAACCAACACCAAAAGTGTGGGTAAACCTGAAGTTAATTCAAGAACCATAGAATCAAGTCTATGTATATAACCTAAAATGTTTGTCTGATTCGAAAATTAGTGTTTTAAAAAAATTGATTTCTCACTAGAGATTTGTTAATATGGATTTGATTTCAACGTTTTTAGCAGTGATGGAGAGGAATGTCGTAGACCTGAAGTGATGCGTCTTAGATCAAATTCATTTCGAAATTAACGACGATTATGATTTTTTTTTAAGAGTCAGATTATCGAAAAGCTGCGTTTTATTATTTATTCAGCGTATGCTGAATATTCTAAACCAAATAGAACATTGGATAGCTCGTCCAACCAGAAGGTAATTAAAATGCCAGGTCCCCGAGGTGCATAGGTGCTATTGACTGCACACATAAAAATTCAATTGCCAGAACTATTTAGGAACCATCAACAGTTTCTTTCCTTGAATGTGCAAACTGTAACTGATCCATCTCTGAAAATTACAAACATTGATGCAAAATGGCTATGGAATTGAGCCTTATACAGGGTGGCCATTTGAAAACGAAACAGACGAGATTACAGACGAAATAAATTTTTTCGATAGAAATGCTCGGACAGGTCGATTTCTGTTTCGAGGGGGACAACTTAAGATGTAGGTTACGGACGCAAAGCGCTTCAACCCTTGCTACTACAACCCTCACCCCCAATTTTTGAATAGAGAAGATGGGGTGAGTGATACCTCATTTGAAAGATATTTTTATACTGATTTCAGCACAGTAATTGTTTTTTCATTTTATGCATTAGTTCTCGAAATACAGGGTGGCCATTTGAAAACGAAACAAACGAGATTACAGACGAAATAAATTTTTTCGATAGAAATGCTCGGACAGGTCGATTTCTGTTTCGAGGGGGACAACTTAAGATGTAGGTTACGGACGCATAGCGCTTCAACCCTTGCTACTACAACCCTCACCCCCAATTTTTGAATAGGGAGGATGGGGTGACTGATACCTCATTTGAAAGGTTTTTCACAAAAAAACACTACAAGTGCCATGAAACCACCACTTCATTTTCAAATGCTTAGTCAAGAATATTTCGAGAACTAATGCATAAAATGAAAAAACAATTACTGTGCTGAAATCAGTATAAAAATACCTTTCAAATGAGGTATCACTCACCCCATCTTCCCTATTCAAAAATTGGGAGTGAGGGTTGTAGTAGCAAGGGTTGAAGCGCTATGTGTCCGTAACCTACATCTTAAGTTGTCCCCCTCGAAACAGATATCGACCTGTCCGAGCATTTCTATCGAAAAAATTTATTTCGTCTGTAATCTCGTTTGTTTCGTTTTCAAATGGCCACCCTGTATAATCACACCTTAAGCTAATACAAGAAAACCTTCTGAAGTCTCATTCAACAAATCACACATTTGTACAAGAAATCTCGTTGAGAGAAAGATTGTGTAGAAACGTCGCTTTCTGGCCCTTGTCATGGGAATGCTTGTAAAATTAAATACAGCTCAAGCTATATTAGTGGCTACAGTCATTCTTCATAATACAGCATATTGTAGAATTCACTAGTGATATTAATCTTTTAGAATTTCCTATTCGAAGGCGTAATGCAAGTACCTCTTCTCCAGATACCTCCATTAACATGTATTTTAATAGATTGTAAATTGGAGAAATAATTGATCATATGTACAATAAACAAGCTGAGGAAATATTTATTTGAATAAAATATGATAATTAATTATATTAAACTTGTACATTTCAATCATTGATTTTGAAATTTTAATATTCCTTTGACGTCTTATAAATTCGTTAATGCGTCCGATCTGATATTTGAATCAAAAGAACCATTATTTTCTACCAACTTAAGAAAATTTACACAGAACCCATAGTTACGAAACCTGAATCGGTAATATTATTTTAAAACGCCAGGTACGAGTTAACCATCGAGTGTCGATAACCTAACCATAAAGGTTAACCTTCGATTGTAAAACTGGCCCATAGAGTTTCTCATGGCAATAACAAAATTTCTGCGAGGAAAGTAAAAACTTTGGATTTTGAGGCTTGAAAGCAAAAGCAATATATTCTGAGTACGGCCCTGAAATCATGGATAATTCACGAACCGTTTGAAAGAGCTTTATGAAGTGAACAAACGCATGAAATTTGATCGAAATCGGAAGTTGCACTCCAGGGTTATAGCTATCGCAAATTTGGGCCAATGTTCATGAAACACCCCTTATCTCCGAAACTAATGGTCTTAGGATACAAATCAACCAATTTGGCCAACGACTCTTGAAACCCCTTGTATATGTGTGCGCACTCTCTTCAAGTACCATGTACCATAAAATCCTGAGTTTATTTTCCATTCGCAGAATTTTAATAATTGTTATTTGCTTTGATTTTGTTTAGGTCAATATTTATTTAATAACGTATTGCCCATCGGATTATTTGTATATTTGATTTATGCAGCTCAACAGTTAGTAGGTATCATGTTTAACTTGTAGCTACCCGTTATTTCAGTACATTTGACAACCTAATTTTCACTCATCTGTGAGCTTCCGGAATACGTAATTGCAATTGTTCAGTGTTTATTTAATCGTTCGACTTATTAATCCACTGACCTGAGCGAAAATTTGAAATTTCGAAATTGCCGCTTCCGAGTTATTATAACATCAAATTTTTCCTTTGTTTCTATACAGGATGGTCAGATTTCGATGATTTAGTACTAGATATTCTTAATTAAAAGAGGAAGACAAAATCTAATCTACATGTCATGTCCTATTTTTTCTAGAAACATAAATGGCTGGACTCAATGCAACTTGAGACTTATATAGGGTGGCCATTTGAAAACGAAACAGACGAAATAAATTTTTTCGATAGAAATGCTCGGACAGGTCGATTTCTGTTTCGAGGGGGACAACTTAAGATGTAGGTTACGGACGCATAGCGCTTCAACCCTTGCTACTACAACCCTCACCCCCAATTTTTGAATAGGGAAGATGGGGTGAGTGATACCTCATTTGAAAGGTATTTTTATACTGATTTCAGCACAATAATTGTTTTTTTCATTTTATGCATTAGTTCTCGAAATATTCTTGACTAAGCATTTGAAAATGAAGTGATGTTTTCATGGCACTTGTAGTGTTTTTTTGTGAAAAACCTTTCAAATGAAGTATCACTCATCCCATCTTCCCTATTCAAAAAATGGGGGTGAGGGTTGTAGTAGCAAGGGTTGAAGCGCTATGCGTCCGTAACCTACATCTTAAGTTGTCCCCCTCGAAACAGAAATCGACCTGTCCGAGCATTTCTATCGAAAAAATTTATTTCGTCTGTTTCGTTTTCAAATGGCCACGCTGTATAGTTTTCTCATTAATGCCATTATCATGACTGAAAAAAAAAGTATCATCTAAATCGATCCAACCAGTCGAAAGTTCTGGGGTCACAAACAAAATTTTTTTTAATCGATAACTTTTAAGTTTAAGTTGTTCAATTAAACAAAATTTAAGAAACCCGCCCCCCCTCTGTTAGTTGAATGAAATCAAATAAATCATTGAATCTGTATCAACAAATATCAAATGAATGAGTCGACATTTTTTTTCAACGAAACTCCGAAAAAATTAATTCAAGAATTTACGTGGGAGCACTTTAACTAATTTTATTCGTTGAATGAGAGGCTCATGAAATAATAAATTAAGTTCTCTCGCAACATGTCAGAATTCTTTGAGCGTCCTTAATTCTCTCTAGGTATTTTCATGGAAAGGGACCAGAACCCTTTCATGGTATTAAATGAGACTTGATTTTTTTGTCCTCGACAAATTTAAGATTAATTACACTGGGTTCACACAATGCATAAGCCACAAGCCTTCGTGGGTTGAAATGAAAATAAACACAGCATTCCAAAAAACATTTAATTACCCTGTAATGTATTATGAAACACTCTCAACAACAAACACTCTGAAAACTCGCGTTGGGCTGAAAAGGCTTCAGAATTTTCCCTTCTCCTCCTTTTTCTTCCTGTAGATGTGTTCAGGGTCGTATTTAGCCTCCAGTTCTTTGTAGAGGTCCGGTTTTTCATTCAGAAGGAAGTTAAGGGTTTTCTTAGCGTTCTCCTTCTGTTTTTCGGTACATTTTAGGCATTCGGTCTTCAGAGCGTCGGGTAGATTTTCTGGAAAAAATCGGGTATTAATTCACATCGAAATGGAAATAGCTTTCCTGGTTGGAACGAAATCGTTGAGGAAAACAATTGAAAATTCTTTAAAAAATACATTAATTCAAAAAGAGATGAATGATTGTTTTAAGCAGACATTTGTGAGTTAAGGTATTGGAGGGCACAAAATCTTAATAATATATAAAACTAAGTCGGCTAAATTGTTGGTTACACCATTTATAACTCAAGATTGAATGAACTGTTTGTTATGAAAATTTTTTTGTTGGATTCTTCTACGGCAGGGTTACAAGAAAATACCATAAAACCATGAAACCCTTATTATTATTATTAATAACGCCAGTTGGTGTCGCTACGGTTGAAAGCGTTTTCGTGAAAGTATTATTTTCGATATTAATTCGGTGAACTACATTTTCTTATAATATTAACGCATCTGAGTCTATGTGTTATTACACCTATCTTTCTTCCGAACACTACGGAAAATTTTATGACGAAATGTTTTGAACAAATCCTTATAGACGTCTTGATAATGCTGTCAAAATAGCAAATTGAAATGAAATTGCCATTATTGATTGGCTCTTCCACCTGAACCATTGCATTCTCTGCTCCGTGGAAAAACATTAGAATCAAGAAATTTTCTATCGAACTCACGAAAATATAATGGGTGATTCCAAATGACTTCATTTGGAGCAGATATAATTCAAGAACGTGGATTCAATCCAACATTTAAGGTAAGAATATGATATTAACATTAATAATTTCAAATCACTTATTTTATCTTTCCTTTCTGCTATTTAGATCCAAGGCCAAATTTACCATAGAATTGGATTATTACAACCACTTGAAGATACACAACATAAATTCCTTCTTATAGGCAATATGGATGATCAACGTCAATCAATTAATGCAGATGTGAGAAGAATAATTCTTCAAGATCTGCATCAACTACTTCATGAATATCATGCATTGGTTCGATTGTTTAAGACTGCTTTGAAACTTAAGCTAAGTGACGATCACTAGGTTGTGATTACAGCAGATAAACGGGAGCACTTGAACGCCAATTCAACGCCCCTACAATAGACGAAGTGGCAGTTTTGATTGTAGGTGAAAACTTGGAAGTGCGTGATATTGTGTGACATTGTGACATGTTCTTTCGAGCATTTAGGCCGTCGTCGTAGATTAGTTCTCGACGTTTCGCCAGTTCGAGTGTCTGGCATCTTCAGGAGTTATATTTCAGGAGATTTTCTCACTGGACTGAACTGCCTGAGTGTGACGGGGACGCAGATTGTACTTCCTTATATAACCTCGGTCGGGGGGCGTGGCTGCGCTTGACCGGTCTCGCCCCGATAACGAACGCGCACCGGTATCCGACCGGTTCACAACCGGTTCCCGATCTTCATTCACTTCATGAACCCGGTTATTATTATAGGGAAGTGGTTTTGTGTTTTTGAGTACTGGCACCCATGTTCTATTGATTTTCAAAGATTCCTCCGATTTATTGAAATTCGTTGGGTGTTTATGAATTTCGATTGCTTCCCTGTAGAGCCTAGGGTAGTATGCGGTAGTGGTGCACAACACTTGGGTTTTGTCGAATTCTATTGCATGATTCGTGTTGTTCAGTGTGTGCTCTGCGACGGCGGATTTCTCTGAATGACCCAGTCTACAATTGGCCTTGTGTTCCTTGATCCTCGTATTGATGGATCGCTTCGTTGTACCGATGTATACACTTCCACAGCTGCACGGAATTCGGTATACACCTGGTGTATATACCTGGTGTCCTTGGGGGAGTTGAGATGGTCCTTGATCTTCTTCGACGGTTTGAATATTGTCTTAATGTTATGTTTCCCCAGAATTCGTCCGATTCTGTCACCCGTGGGATAAACGGCAAGAATGCTTTTGTTTCCGATTCTTGGCGACGTGATACATTGTCGTTGTTGTGTTCAGGCCTTTGTTTGATGTATCTATCGATGTCGTTTTTCGTGTAGCCGTTAGCCATGAGAGCGCGCTTCAAGTGTTCTAACTCGGTTGCTAGTTGTTCTGGCTCACAAATTCTTCTCGCTCTGTCGACTAGCGTGATATTGTTCTTAAGCGTCGCAATACTGGAGAATTGCAACGAATATATGAAACACACCGTTCATACGGTGCTCTACAATACCCGCTAATGTTTTGGAGATGATAGATATCACTTCAACATCAAGATGATGAATCCATCGAATGGTGAGTACCTATAGTAAAATTTAAAATGTCTACTTATTACAAATTTCAATTATCTGATTTTAGGCCAAGAAACCACCAAGAGAGTTAGCTCGATGTATTATTATTCATTTCGTTTAATGGTCGTCACAATGCTGATAAATATTTGCTGAGATTTCGTCGATTGTTGCAGCAGTATTATGTGGACATGTATTGTAAAATTGAAATAGAGCGCCTCAATTATATCAGACTGAATCAATTTAAACTACGTTCAGAGGAATATATTCATTTACGAGATGCAATCGCCACCGAAGGAAATGCAGCTAATGTAGGTAGATTGTCAATTTTACCAGCAACGTATATTGGCAGCCCGCGTCATATGCATGAATATTCCCAAGATGCAATGACATACGTTCGAAATTATGGTCGCAGTGATTTATTCATATCATTCACCTGCAATCCAAAATGGGAAGAAATCACTCAACTGCTTCTTCCCGGACAAACATCAGTGGATCGACATGACATCACTGAATACTCATTCAAACAAAAAGTGAAGTCACTGATGAATTTTATTACAAAACATCATGTCTTCGGGGATACTCGATGCTGGATGTATTCAATTGAATGGCAAAAATGAGGCCTGCCACATGCACACATTCTCATCTTATTAGTAGAAAGAATTCGATCAGAACAGATAGTTGCACATTGCACAATACTCAAAGGAAAATATGAAGGTGAGGAAGTTCTTATTCTCATAATTCCGATGATCCCAACAGATATGCCATTTGAGTTTAAGAGAATTCAATTTCCAATTCGTCTTTGCTATGACAATTAAGAAATACCAAGGCGAGTCCTTGAGTGTGTGTGGCATAAATCTAGAAAATAGTTGTTTTTCTCATGGCCAGTTGTATGTTGCGTGTTCACGAGTCGGCAAACCTTCTGCTCTTTTTATTCTGGCACCCGGGAAAAAACTAAAAATGTGGTTCATCATAAGGTACTACAATAAGACATCTTTCAAATAATAATAAGGTACCGCTTAAATGAACTGAAGTCTTTTCATATAAGTAACAATGTACAGGGTGGGCATATTTCGATGTTTTAGCACTACAACTTTTGAACCAGAGGAGATAGACAAAATCTGATACCCCATTCTCGATCTCTTTTTCGGAGAAACTGACAAGAGTAGTATTCATTTTTGGTTACCTTCTTTTGTTTTCGAGTTATAAGCGAAAATTGGAAAATGATGATATCGGAAAAAAATTATATCTCCGCCAATACTGATGATAGAGCTCTGAAATTAAAACATTATACAGGCACTTTTCTACGTAGAATCCAGTGGCATGCTCGCCTTTTTTGCAGCATTTTTAATTACGAAGCTATGACACAAAGTTATGTTTTTTTGAAGAGGAACACTAGATTTCTTTGCCATTTTCTGAAAGCTTAATTTTTTCTGATTTCAAAAATATATAACATCGTATGTTTCGTATCAATAAATCAATATGAGTATAGAAATTGGTCAAGAACCTATATTCGTCTAAGTCTCAATACTTTTTATGGTTTCAATTGTCGATAAGCACGAAAAATTTAGTATCGTATAATTACCACAATTTCTTTCTAGTAGTCTTTTCATTTCTATGCTCTTGTTATAGGAAGCTACATTTTTCTGTGCTCATCAACAGTTGAAACCATAGAAAGTATTGAGACTCACATGAAAATAGGTTTTTGACCAATTTCTATACTCGTATTGATCCAAACTTTACGATGTTATATATTTTTGAAATCAGAAAAAATCAAGCTTTCAGAAAATGTCACAGAAATATAGTGTTTCCATTAAAAAAAACATAACTTTGGATCATAGCTTCATAATTGAAAATGGCGCAGAAAAGACGAGCATGCCACTGGATTCTACGTAAAAAAGTGCCTGTAGAATGTTTTAATTTCAGAGTTCTATCATCAGTATTGGCGGAGATATAAATTTTTTTCGATATCGCCATTTTTCCAATTTTCACTTATAACTCGAAAACAAAAGAAAGTAGCCAAAAATGAATAACACTCTTATTAGTTGCTCCGAAAAAGAGATCGAGAATGGGGTATCAGATTTTGCCTATCTCCTCTGGCTCAAAAGTTGTAGTGCTAAAACATCGAAATATGCCCACCCTGTACATACCTACCTATTTCAATGCAATTAAATTTGTATATTTTGTACTTTAATTCTGCCTAATATATTTATCCCCTACTCCTACTTGACAAAATACCAATATTTTGTTGATAAAACTTTATGTATCTCTGAGGCGAAACAAAGTTCACCAGGCCAGCTAGTTTAAAATGAAATAAAATTAAAAAATTATACAAACGAAGTACAGTCCGTAGTATAGGATGAATCCCTATTTTTCCTATTCACCACTGGCAACATTGTGATGAAATTTTATACAAATATGTTTTGGAATTTGTTTTTATGTGTAACTCTCATAGAGGGCGGTAGTAGTTATGTTCAATACTACTTGGTATGAACCGTGCACCTAGCGCCCTCTATGACTGTCAGAGCCTACTCGAATGACTTCTTTACTCTTCACTCATGAAACGACAAACTAGCGAACACCCAGGACTTTCATTAGGTTATTAGTACCTAAGATTAGACCGTTCTAACACGATATATCTTAATTGGGTCAGATATCATCCCACACGAGCGAATCCACTAGAGGTACAGAAAACATTGCTTTTTTTTGTAGCATTGCAAGAATTCTCCATCGAACGGAATCAACGGGTGTTATTGAGGCAATCGAAATTATTGAAGCTTGAAATTGCAACAACGTCCAGTCGTTTCATTGGCTTTCCTGACAATAGATTGAATACCGTTCCTTTCAATGAAAGAAAGAAATCTTCATTTCCACGAACTTGCTTTCCTGTAAATCAGTCCTCACATTCATTAGTGCTCAATAACTCCTAAGAATTGAAGACGATGAAAAAAAAACATTATTTTTTTCTTTCAGGACGATTGTATTTTCAGAAATGTGGGAGGCCATATCGTCCCACTGATTTGCTAACGTTCAAAAGGAAAATGAGCATACATTTTTGCCATAGGGTAAAACCCGGATAGATGCCCCAGTTGGATAGATGCCCCATTTTCAAAATACCTAACTTCCCAAACTCTCCACTAATAATTAATAGTGTAAGAATGATCCACTGTCACCCTTAACTTCAGTTGGTAACGAAATATGGTACAGTGAGGACGCGTTTTGCAAGTGTATGTGATTATCTCCGCAACGAACTTCGGAAACATGTAAAAGTTTCAAAGGCTAGTACTTGCCGTTGTAGAACTTTTAAAGTAGTTATAAATTTGATCAAATTTTTTATTATATCAATAAACTGGTTCTTCAAATGTGCATCTAAGTATGACCAGTTGCTTTTTTGTTTTTAATTTGCGAAAAAAGTGCATGGGCATCTATCCGTACCGAAAAGGATAGTTGCCCTGATTTTTCGAGGTATAGATGCCCTTAGGGAACATAAATATCTCTATACGACTTTTATAGTCTGAGTATTAATTCTTTTAAATATTTTTAGTGTTCTGTTATAGAAGGTGTACCGATCTGAACTCTTTACTGATTGTCGCGGAAGTATGAGAGAAAAGAAGTACAAAGTCAAGTTTGCTCTTGGACCACAGAACAACTCGAAGCAGCTTCCGATGAGACAGAACATTACGAAGGCGTTATGCCCCTGAAATATGAAATTATGGATGACAATACAAAGTCTCAATCCGACCTGATTCAGTGTATAAGGTATCACTCAACTGGCTTCATGAAACCTGTACACTGTAACTGTAAACTTAAAGCACTATCTGAATGATCCCCTCGTCGTTGTTTTGTTTTGTTTTAAAAAAAGTACATATTTTTATTTCTGTCGGAACCTATTAGGTATTTAATATTTTATAACAAAAATGAAAAATTCGTATACCTATTTGTTGATACCTACCTGATATTTTATGATATAAAGAATTTATATTTTCGTTTAATAAATGCTTTCGAAATTTCATTAAGTAACCTGATTTAAGTTATATTACGATTATAACAGACATAACGATAAGAGATTTCATTGAATTTGGCTTTGTAATTGGATCACACAATATGAAGGGCATCTATCTCGGACTCAAGGCATCTATCCTTCTCAGTATTTTCATAGTGGGGCAACTATCCATACCTGTAGGCATCTATCCCCAGAAATAATGTTTCACAAAAATCAAAATTCTGTGAAATCTGCTGATGCTAGGTCAGAAAAAACCAACAGTATTTTAACTCAAATAACAAGTCTTGGTACTTTCATAATAATTATTCAGATAAAATTGATATTTTCGAAAATATGAGGCAATTTCGAAAAGAGGGGCATCTATCCGGGTTTTACCCTAGAGGATATGATCGGAAGTTTTTCAACTTAAGAGAGTTCTTCTGAATGCCTCAGCCACTGCCTGAGGGAAAGAAAGTTGCCCCCCATCTATGGTTAGCTCAGCATGACTTTGTTTACTTTTCGTCCTAAGTTCAGAGTTAACTAACTTCCACATTGCTTTGTTTTCAATTCGAGATTCCCTAAGGCCGCAACTTTAACGTAGGGCAAGCACTGTCGATATGGCTCTTCAATATATTCACGAACTTCTGGAATTTTCTCTTAACAGTATCACAGTTAATAATTAATGTTGGAAGTCGAAGATCATTTCGGTTTATAATACTTGTTATACTGGGTATCCGAGAAATTTCCTTTTGTTCTAGAGGATTCAGATATTTGAGCTAAATAGCCCAAATTGAATATATGATCAAGGGATTTACCAGTAGAAGTCACTTTGAAAGGTTAGACTTTGCCTTGTACCAAGGTATTCAGTATTCGATGATTTAATATTAGATTTTCTAAATTATAATTTTTATAATTCGCTACAAATTTTTCAGTAGTCTAAATTTTTTTTTATTTAACGAGAACACTCAAAAATATTTTTTTTCAACTGCCATTAAAAGTGACACTTTCGAAGAAGCAAACAATTTCAAAATTTATTGTTTACGTGGAAGCGTGTTATAAATATTTTTAGCACTCCATTTTCTCATGATGAAATCAGATGAGAAAAATTCAGCAATTGCAAATTTTTATTATGAATATTTAACAATGATTACTTATGAACATTAATATTGAAACCGTAAAACTAGAACAATTATTAACATTAATGCCCTGTGGCATTAGGGAGCTTCGCAACACATTATTAGAACCTCAGCACCATCAGTACTCGTAGAAACCGAAAGTACAATATTGGATGATGATGATCTAAAATCTGTTGAGGTTGCGAGAAGTTTTTCAGCAATGACATTTCTATATGCAATGGAGTGATCAACATAGCCCTCGGCTAACGTCGTAGACTTCCATCCACCATGTCTTTTATATTCTTAATATTTGCTCCTGATTCTGCTTGCAATGAAGCGGAGGATCTTCGAAAACAGTGTCCTGTATATTGCTTTGGTTCTGGCAGTTTGAGGAATTCGGCAACAATAGATAGAATTTTCCCAAATGTATTAATACCAACTAGATAGGCAGTGCATTCATGTATTTCAGGAGAAAACGACGATGTTTGATGATAGAAGGGCGCAGTGCAAAGTACTTTTAAAAATAGTCTACATACATTTGGGAGTTGTATAACCAATGATTTATTCGATATTTCGATGTCTTCCACTGATAAATTACACAATTCTTCACGCCGACAGGCTCCAAATAATCCGAAAATAGTTGCAACCTTAACCATCAAGTATTTCTCATCTGGTGACTCCTTTATAAACTTTTCAACTTGCTGACGACTGAGAATTTTCGATTTTTTGGGACGATATCCTTCACTTTTTCGTTTTATTTATATACTGTTACTTTAAAGTATTTACTAACATCCACACAATTTTTAATAAGGGCGCTTGACTTTATCAATTTGCTCCACAAAGTTGATGAACTCCATATTTTAGATTTTTCTTCTTAGTATGCCAGGAAAACAGTTTCGCTGAAGTTCCCTTCTAATATTATTATTATTAATAATTGGACTCTCGACAAACATATTAAGCAGTTAAAAACATAGGACAAAAATTGGACAGGAAGGAAATTCAAATGACAGCGTCTTTTCTCATTTGTTAGTAATTATAACGTTGGCAACGTTTGCCATTCACCACAACCTTTTGATTATTTGAATATTAAAATGCATTTTGAAGTTTTTAATCATTGCAAATTCGCCCATTTCATTATCAAAATAGGGCAGTTGTACAAAAAACAATGTATGGTATTTGTGTTAAGAGTGATTTTATTTTGTTCGTGAAATAAAACGTCACTTTTAACACTTATATCATAAATTACTGTTTTTCATTGTTTGTTATTCAGTCATAGCTATGTGTCGACTAAGATTTAGAAGTTTGTAGTTTCCTACGTAGCTTTTAGTGTGGTGAGACACAATTATTTCATTAATTTCTAGTCCATCTTTGTTTCCTTTCGAATTCCGTTATTTTCTTGTTAAATTTTTTTTCTGCATGTTGTTGTATCCTAGGAGCTTATTTAATGACCTATTAACACCAAGTTGAGTGACAATTACACTTCTAATTAACTTCTATCACTTTATCGACGAACTCGAATACTTAGTTGTGAAAAACACATTGATCATTTCTTTTCTCTCAAGTATTCTACTCATTATTAAGGAGTTGTGTTTTTGCCAGTTACTCCAAATGGAAACAACGCGAACCTTGGATATATTCTCGATAGAAATTTATTCAGAAGAACTGGTTCAAGTGGCCTCGCCAGTGTTTGTTGTTTATACGCTCCGTATCAGAATTCTTCCGAGTACATAATCTCATTTTGCTGGCTTTGAACTATTAACGACTCGTGTTTTTCCATACAGGGTGTTTCTTGACTATAGAACGGATTGTATGCGATACGTATCGGAATCGTTGACAAACAAAAACAATTCGAGAATTTCAAAGAATAGTTGTGTGTTAAAAGTGACGTTTTATTTTGTGAGTGAAGAAATTTGTGAAATGAGCAGAGCGAATTGAAAAATTTCACTAACAGAATAAAGTCACTTTTAACACAAATACCGTACAATGTTTTTTGTACAAATGTCCTATTTTGATAATGAAATGGGCGAATTTGCAATGACGATAAACTTCGAAATTCATTTCAATATTCGAATAATCGAAAGGTTGTTGTGAATGACAAACGTTGCCAACGTTATGATTACTAACGAATGAGAAAAGACGCTGTCATTTGAATTTCGTTCCTGTCCAATCATCATCTTGGGTTTTTAATTGCTTAATATGTTTGTCCAGAGTCCAATTATTAATAAAAGTGACGATGTGGTTGTTCCTCTGGATAGTGAAGAGCTGCAAGAAGAGCAAATCTGGATCTCCTACCTAAAAAATCTGTTCAGAAGTACGATATTGCATATAACAATTTCTTGGCCTGGTGTAATTGGAAAATGTAGAAGAGAATTTCAGTGAAACTGTTTTCCTGGCATACTTAGAAGAAAAATCATAAATATAGAGTTCATCAACTATGTGGAGCAAATTTTCAATGATATATTCAAGCTCCCTTGTTTAAAATGGTGTTGATGTTATTAAACCTTTCGAGGTAATAGCATATTTAAAACGAAAAAGTGAATGATATCGTCCTAAAATATCGAACATTGTCAGTCGTGAACAAGTTGAAAAGTTTATAAAGGAGGCACCTGATGAGAAATATTTTATTTGTAAAATAAGTGTTCGGTTTTAAATGATGGATGATTTATCGGAGGATGAAAAAAAATAAGATACTACGTACTTCTGACAGAATCTCCTTGAGGAGTACAAGCACCTCTTTCCATGAAACAGTTATGGTAATTCATCACGAGCCTATCGCTTCGAAAAATCTCGTCTATGTCTATATTATCGAATTTCGAACTATACATTTCCACGCACAAACAAGCCGATGACCAGCCGAGCATAAAAAATAACGTGTGGTATTTCATTTCGCGTTCGAATCGAGAAATATTATTGCGAGCAAGCTATTTATTTGGAACATACGACTTTTTTCTCTAATTGAATGTAATAACTGATCTGCTTTTTTAACCATACTTGCAATTCGAATAGAGTAAACATACAAAATTGTGAGGGTTTTTTATTCAGGTGAATTTTCTGTAAATATTTTATTTTCATTGTGGAGAAATATGTTTCGCTTCATTCATTTGTCATGGGAATTGAATCAGAAAAAATATATAACTATTCTTCCGAATTGATTTGTGTAAAAAACGAAGCTCATTTACATCAAATACTGAAAGAGACAAAAGTATTCATTTCTGATGGAATTAAGTAAAATAGTATGCAATGAGCTCTGTAAAAAAAAGTAACCAATTTGGAAGAGGGAAGGAATTTTTCCGATTTGTTGTAAGATCATGGCCAAATTACACAAAATCTCCAATTGTATTCTTTTTTGTTATTCTGATAGATAAGCTATACTTATCATTGTGAAGCTTAATCTGAATCTACGATCTACTTGTGGAAACTTATGATCTTGTTGCCCTCTGAATTTCTTTGGCATTATAAACATTGGCGATACCTATGCTGTAGATGTTTAAATTCACACTAAAACTTTGGCAAATAATCAGAACTACCAAAGACAAATTCCACTCTACATTGGTACATCGAAATGAAGTATCAACACATGCTCTAACAGATGGACACAATATACAGGGTCATTCACGAATATGGCTCTATTGAATATTTTTAGAAAAGACAAAAGATTCAGGATTGAAATTCTGAAGGTGAGCTTCAAGTAAGAAGACGACTTCTCGTATATTTTTTGAAGGTTCTAGGACTTTTCCAAATGGGAAGACCTATTTTTTATTGCATGAATAGATTCTTCATTGAACTCTGAGTTTTTTTTATTCCAAAAGTTTGAATTTTCCCGAGAAAATTCTCTTTGAATGAGGAAATAAGAAAAAAAAATCTCAAAATTGAACTGTTGAAATACAGACAAATTCGGAGTTTTCTCATTAAAAATTCTCATTTTTGATAATCTCCGAGAAGAATATCTTCTCGATGACAGAAATTCCCAAAAATTTAATTTCCAGTAGAAAAACACATTCGGAATGAGATTGAAAATTAAAAAAAAATCGAAAAATATTCATTTTGGGATAAAAGCCTCGGACGTATACTCCTATTATTTTTTGACGAAGATTTCAAAAATGATTCCAAAAAATGGGGTTCCAATTTGAAAAAAACGATTTTTCGATGTTTCGTCACTTCTAACTTTGACAAAGAATTCGTGACCTCCTGTATCATATTCTGAAAATCACGCTATCGGAAAAGAAGCATCAGCCTTTCTTCTCGGAGATTCTCAAAAAGGAGAATTTTTAATGAAAAAACCTCGAAGTTGTCTGTAATTCAACAGAGTTCAATTTTGAAATTTTTTTTCGTATTTCCTCATTTAAAGATAATTTTCTCGGGAAAATTCAAACTTTTGGAGGATCTATTTATGCAATGAAAAATGGGTCTTCCCATTTAAAAAGCGAAAGTTGATGTCACTTCCTGAAAAACCTTGAAAAAATATACGAGGAGTCATCCTCCTACTTGAAGCTCATCTTAAGAATTTCAATCCTGAATCTTGTGTCTTTAATAAAAATGTTCGTGAATAACCCTCTATAGTATTCTTAAAGGCAGCGGTTATTTCGGATATCAAAATTGACCATCCTAGGATGATCATGGAACCGACTGATATTTATAAACATCAAGAAAACATAAAGGAGTATTAGCAATGGGTTAATTAACATTTCTTGCTCGTAGAGTTCTTTCATCAATTTTTCTCGTAATATGTCTTAGTTTTTGGTGCTGAAAAATATTCTGTTTTCTTGTGTTATAACATGTTTGGTTTATCTATGGAAGATGATTGCCTTTCATTGGGGTCCCGTAGCGGTCTTCAAACATCTGAAGTGCCGAAAAATCATCACCTGGAAGGCCGTATCCGGTTTGAAAAAACCCTCACGACCAGAGAGCAACAATTTGTGGATTTTGAATTTGAATATCGAAGGAATTTCGAAAGACAAGTGTGATTTCGTCTCCAAATTAGCTGATGAACATGGTATCAAAGAGATTCTTCTGCAAGAAACCCACACGGCAACAGAATCGTCGTGAAAGAGGACAGTTGAAAAGTTATGTATTAATTGATTTTTTACAAGTTTAGCTTGTTATGTTGAAAAATTATCAGTTACGTAACTTTCAACAGATTCGGAAAGGGGAAATTGATGGAGTTTTTTTTTCATTTCTTTCAAATTTTGTGACATTTCTGTCATAAATATTTATAAATCTCCGAACATTATTTGGCCAAGAAATCTTAATGTTGATGTTTTTTAAAGTAGCAAATGCACATCCAAAATGCCTTCGATTTATTCTGAATAATTGGTTTCTTTTCTGCTTTTGTCTTTTTTCATTTCAGATTAAGAATTACGAGTCGTTTTGGGAAGAATCTGTGTATCCGAGACCATCGACGGATATGAAGATGATCACACTGATGTCTTTCAAGATTTTCCTGATATTTTATGTTATTTTGTTTACGGGGAGGCAGGTTTTTTCGGCTGAGGTTTTTTCCCCTGGCTGTATAGTATCGTATGATACAAGTGTTGATAGTATCGTATGATTCTATAGTATCATACAAAGAATGTTATGATACCCCGTTCTTTTTTTACCTCAGCTTAGGTACTTTTTGTTTCAACATTTATTGTATTATTTTAGCTCTCTTTTTCATAAGAATATATATATATATATATATATATATATATATATATATATATATATAATATATATATATATATATATATATATATATATATATATATATATATATATATATCAAATACTGAAAGAGACGAAAGTATTCATTTCTGATGGAATTAAGTAAAATAGTATGCAATGAGCTCTGTAAAAAAAAGTAACCAATTTGGAAGAGGGAAGGAATTTTTCCGATTTGTTGTAAGATCATGGCCAAATTACACAAAATCTCCAATTGTATTCTTTTTTGTTATTCTGATAGATAAGCTATACTTATCATTGTGAAGCTTAATCTGAATCTACGATCTACTTGTGGAAACTTATGGTCTTGTTGCCCTCTGAATTTCTTTGGCATTATAAACATTGGCGATACCTATGCTGTAGATGTTTAGATTCACACTAAAACTTTGGCAAATAATCAGAACTACCAAAGACAAATTCCACTCTACATTGGTACATCGAAATGAAGTATCAACACATGCTCTAACAGATGGATACAATATACAGGGTCATTCACGAATATGGCTCTATTGAATATTTTTAGAAAAGACAAAAGATTCAGGATTGAAATTCTGAAGGTGAGCTTCAAGTAAGAAGACGACTTCTCGTATATTTTTTGAAGGTTCTAGGACTTTTCCAAATAGGAAGACCTATTTTTTATTGCATGAATAGATTCTTCATTGAACTCTGAGTTTTTTTGATTCCAAAAGTTTGAATTTTCACGAGAAAATTCTCTTTGAATGAGGAAATAAGAAAAAAAAATCTCAAAATTGAACTGTTGAAATACAGACAAATTCGGAGTTTTCTCATTAAAAATTCTCATTTTTGATAATCTCCGAGAAGAATATCTTCTCGATGACAGAAATTCCCAAAAATTTAATTTCCAGTAGAAAAACACATTCGGAATGAGATTGAAAATTAAAAAAAAATCGAAAAATATTCATTTTATGATAAAAGCCTCGGACGTATACTCCTATTATTTTTTGGCGAAGATTTCAAAAATATTTCGAAAAAATGGGGTTCTAATTTGAAAAAAACGATTTTTCGATGTTTCGTCACTTCTAACTTTGACAAAGAATTTGTGACCTCCTGTATCATATTCTGAAAATCACGCTGTCGGAAAAGAAGCATCAGCCTTTTTCCTCGTAGATTCTCAAAAATGAGAATTTTTAATGAAAAAACCTCGAAGTTGTCTGTATTTCAACAGAGTTCAATTTTGAAATTTTTTTTCGCATTTCCTCATTCAAAGAGAATTTTCTGTGGAAAATTCAAACTTTCGGAATCAATAAGACTCAGAATTCAATGGAGAATCTATTTATACAATAAAAAATGGGTCTTCGCATTTAAAAAGAGAAAGTTGATGTCACTTCCTGAAAAACCTTGAAAAAATATACGAGAAGTTGTCTTCCTACTTGAAGCTCACCTTAAGAATTTCAATCCTGAATCTTGTGTCTTTAATGAAAATATTCGTGAATAACCCTCTAGAGAATTCTTAAAGGCAGAGGTTATTTCGGATATCAAAATTAACCATCCTAGGATTATCATGGAAGCGACTGATATTTATAAACATGAAGAAAACATAAAGTGAAAAGATGAAACAACCATAACGCATGGTTGCCGGTCTTAGAAAAAACGAAAATCAGGCCAATACGGAGTATTAGCAATGGGTTATTTAACATTTCTTGCTCGTAGAGTTCTTTCATTAATTCTTCCGACATTAAAATTTCTTCGATAAAACCGTCAAGGTCGAAATTTTGTTTTGTTCAAGCACTTATCGTGGTTTTCCAAATTCCAACCGTATTTTCATCCCTTTTCGCAACAGGAGTGAAACGCACTTAATTAACATTTTTTCTGATTCCATTTCTCATTTTCCGTGCTGACCGCAAGCGTTTCAACATACAGGCAGGATCGTGAAATGAAAAATTTTATTAAATCAGCAATCTTCGATCTTTGGCCTGTTTTATGAACTAAAGGATTATTTTTACTGGTTGCAAAGATAAACAGAACAGTAATTGAGTCTCTCATCGTTCACCTCAAAAGAGAAAGTTTGAATATTCATTGGGAAAATTAACAAACCATTTGAATAATTATTTCCATGGCTGCGGGAAATACCGCTCCCTTGAGAATTCAACATCTGTTGTTTCATTGTACTTGAAAACTGCAATTTCCGTTATGATAGCTCGAAAACTAATGTCTGCTCTTCGTATTTTGGGATGGAGTTCGGAAGAGCATCACTAGGTGTCGCTTCAGTAATATATTACTTGGAACATGTCACCGGGGGTGCTTCAAAGTGTTCGTTGTCATGAATGATAACCATTAATGGTCGTTAGTATTGTGAAAATATTTTCAACATTAGTGATGAAAATATTTTTAGCACTCCATGTTCTTATTATGAAATCAGATGAGATAAATTCAGCAATTGCAAATTTTTATTATCAATATTTCACAATCATTACTTATGAACATTAATATTAATCGTAAAACTAGAACAATTACTAACATTAATGTCATGTGACTTTAGGGAGCTTCGCAACACATCATTAGAATCCTCAGCACCATCAGTACTTTTAGAAACCGGAAGTGCAATATTGGATGATGATGATCCAAAATCTGTTGAGGTTGGGAGAATTTTTGCAGCAATGACATTTCTATATGTAATGGAATGATCATCATAGCCCTCGGCTACCGTAGTAGACTTCCATCCACCATGTTTTTTCATATCCTTAATATTTGATCCTGATTCTGCTAGCAATGAAGCGGAGGTTCTTCGAAAACAGTGTCCTCTATATTGCATTGGTTCTGGCAGTTTGAGGAATTCGGCAAAAATAGATGGAAATTTCCCAAATGTATTAATACTAACTGGATTGGCAGTGCATTTATTATTCATATATTCCAGGAAAAAACGACGATGTTCGATGACAGAAGGGCGCAGTGCAAAGTACTTATGAAAATAGTCTACATACATACATACATACAATAATACTGAAAGAAGGACTGACTTTCGTTTTTGTATTTGGAAGTTCTATAACCAATGATTTATTTGTTATTTCGATGTCTTCCACTGATAAATTACACAATTCTTCACGCCGACAGGCTTCAAATAATTAGAAAATAGTTGCAACCTCAACCATCAAGTATTTCTCATCTGGTGCCTCCTTTATAAACTTTTCAACTTGTTCACGAGTGAGAATTTTCGATTTTTTGGGACGATATCCTTCACTTTTTCGTTTAAAATATGATATTACCTCAAAATATTTACTAACATCCACACCAATTTTAACAAGGGCGCTTGACTTTATCATCCAAAATTTGCTCCACAAAGATGATGAACTCCATATTTTTGATTTTTCTTCTAAGTATGCCAGGAAAAACAGTTTCACTGAGGTTTCCTTCTACATTTTTCAATTTACACCAGGCCAGGAAATTGTTATATGCAATATCGTATTGCTGAACAGATTTTTTAGGTAGGAGTTCCAGATTTGCTCTTCTTGCAGACTTTTCATTATACAGAGGAACAACCAAATCGTCACCTCTATCAATAATTGGACTCTCGACAAACATTTTAAGCATTTAAAATCCCAAGACGAAAATTGGACAGGAACGAAATTCAAATGACAGCGTTTTTTCTCCTGTGTTAGTAATCATAACGTTGGCAACGTTTGTCATTCACAACAACCTTTTGATTATTTGAATATTAAAATGCATTTTGAAGTTTGTCATTGCGAATTCGCCCATTTCCTTATCAAAATAGGGCAGTTGTACAAAAAACATCGTATGGTATTTGTGTTAAAAGTGATTTCATTTTGTTCTTGAAATTTTTCACTCACAAAATAAAACGTCACTCTCAACGCTTATATCATAAATAACTATTATAGTTAATTTATTATCATGTAGGAAAGATCGAAGGAAATTATTAACCTTTCATCAGTATGGAATCAAAATACAAAATTTAATTTTTAAAAACCAAAACACAGTATCGAGCAAGCTCGGTCAAGCCAGGTACTTCTTATAAGAGAATTCAGTGAATTATTGTCACAAAAATTTGCACCTTAATTGGAAAATATTCATAAGTCTTCAATGTATTTCATATATCAAATGCTGAAGAGAAACTTACTTCTTATAGCTGAACCTTGGGGTGTGCAATTTCCCTTCTCCATGAAGCACAGATGATAGTTCTTGATCAACCTCTCACTTCTGAAAATCTCATCCAAATCGATGTTGTCGAATTTCGAATCATAATGATCTTCTTCGGTTGCCACTAAGACTGCACAAGTCAACACAAAGATTGATAGCGACAGATTCATCTTGAATATGGTAATATCACTCCGATCTAAGTTTCAATAGATTTATATAGGAAATAGAAAGAGATGCAACTTCATTATCCAATAAAAGCAATATTTTCATAGTCTGGATTGGATCAGAGGTAATTTCTATAGTAGAAGAGATAATTTTCAAGGACAATGCAATGAGAATGGGAATAAGAATAATAAGTGATTGTTACTAATTATGTGCATTAGTCATGGCATAAAAAATCTGAGGAAATCAACCTGCTGAGGGAAGATTATCCACTGTCATAATTCCTAGAAACGATAAAGTGAAGGAATGTTTCCCTTGATCCTTGAATATATAATCATCAAGTAGGGAAATATTTCTATTAATATGTTTGGAAGGTTGAAGAGGTGATACTTTCACGTTTTATGAAGAAATCTCAGTGACTGTGATACAAAGTTCTTCTCGAAGCTTCACATGAATCGTACATCGGAATGAAAAAATCAAAATTTTTTAATGAAGAATGGGACTGAAGGTATTAGGTGTTGGTTTCGTGAATCGAGAAAACTTTCCTGCATTTTTCCAATCCCACATATTCACGATACTAATGAAAAACATTAATAGGAAATCATCCCATTATTCATCCTTTGACTTTATCTTGAAATCTACAGGATGGATTTTCAAAATCTTGCCCTTCACATATCTTCGAAGATATAAGAGTTCAGAAGAAACACTTGAAAATGTTCCAATATTATAGGAGGCAACTCTCTACCAGTTCATAATTGGGCATAACTTTTTCATCATAATGAGTGGCATCGATAGATGAAAGCACGGAGAAAGAAAACAGACGAAATGAAATAATCGATAAAAAAAACATGAAATACTTTTATCAGCATGAATGAAAGAATAAATATATATAATATAATAAAAAACATGAAAAATCGCAGTCATTTTATCAGCCTGAAAGGATAATCACAAAACTACCAACATAATAGACAATTATTCAAACTGAGAGTATACAGGCTGATTCACTAAGATTAAAAATTTCCTCAAATAATTCATCATTCCAATAATATATTGGATAAGTTAGTGGTCTTTTTTTTCTTTCTTCATGCGATTAGTTGAGTCAGTTCAAAACACATTATAGCAAAAATTCGATTCGAATGAAGTTTGTTTATGTGCGATACTTTTTGTCATACACGGGTTTTGTGTATGATAGTAATTATATATATTTTTTTGATTAGGAGAGCTAAAATAATACAATACATATTGAAACAAAAAGGTACCTGGCTGAGGTTGGTGAAACACAGGAAAACCATACAGGTCTGCGGTATGATTGAATGAGGAAAGGAAAAAAAACGTCAGCTGAAAAAAAACCCTTACCTCACCCGTGAAAAAAAATTACTTAAAAATATTAAATATCAGGAAAATCTTGAAAGACATCAGTGTAATCTGAGAGAACAGCCTCATGTTATCCGTCGATGGGCTAATATGCACAGAATTTTCAAAAAACGACTCTTAATTCTTGATCTGAAATGAAAAAAGACAAAAGCGGAAAAGAAAGCAAGCATTTAGAATAAATTAAATAATTTTGAAATGAACCACTCATTTCAGAAATGCATTTGTTACTTCGTGTAAAGCCTTGAAACCATCTTGAAATTTATAAATTGGACAACTATTTATAAGATGTTCTATAGTCTGCTCATTTTCCCCACACTCACAACTAGGGCTCTCAACAGAATTCCATTGGAAGAGCATGCTGTTGCATCATCCATGGCCTCTTCTAATACGATTTAGAACAGACCATACTCTCCTGGGAAGGTTCAAACCAAGAACTCTGATGGAAGGATCAGAAATAAGATCTTTATTGAAAAAATTGGATACATTCCAATCAGATTGCCAAATTTCTTTGTCGCTTCTATTCATATCAATAAGAAAATTTGACCAAAAAGGTTTACACGACTTCAACCTGGGGACCTTATTATCTGGAATATCGGTGAGTATGGGAAATAATAATAACAATTTATTCATATTCTGATACCATAGAGACATATAGGAAACTAGCTCAAATCCGCGGCTCCGCTCGACTAATATTTCAATTTAAAACGGTACTGATAGGTCCGCAACCCCACATTCATAACCTCGTATCGAAGGAGAGACAGGCACGTGACTACGTGATAAAGCTATCTCGAAAAGATTCAACAATTTCTTGCTCAAATTCGCATTCGTTAAACCTGCGGTAACTTTTGAAGTATCCTTTAGAAAACTATACTGTGAGAAGAATTATTCTTCAGGAATAAATGCCGCAGATAACAATCACACTCATTTTTATATGAATTCATTCCATGACATTCGGAAGCCCTCTTCAAATTGAACATTATTTTGAATTGAACTGAAGATGTTAAAAATGGTTATCATGGGTTGTCCTCAGCAGTTAGACATATGCCATTGCGGACTTTTTTATAGAACTTTTTGAGCACTACAAAATTGTCTGTGATCATGTTTCTCTATCTCTTATAGTTCACCCAGCGTCGGCCGTAAAAGTCTGAAAAAACCGGGTTCATTACCGACTTTTTCATAAAAACTCGATGTTTTTTCTAATTTCTACGTGATATAGGAATGAACCCTACATGAAAACCTCCCAAAATAAATTTTCTACATCATAGTGAAATTTCATTAAAATCGGTCATCTGGTTCCTGAGTCCATAGAGGACAAACAAACACACGGATATTTACATTTATAATATTAGTATAGATGTCAATATACAATTTAACAGTTATGTTAGCTTAGAACATCTGAAAAGAATTCCTGTAAATCATAGTATCCCTTGGAACATGAAATTTTTTTTACTTCTTTCTTGAACTGTCTCTCATTTAATGAGGAGATGATTCGTATTTATTTGTGGTGTGCCTTTGGACGCATATTATACAGGGTGGCCATTTGAAAACGAAACAGACGAGATTACAGACGAAATAAATTTTTTCGTTAGAAATGCTCCGACAGGTCGACTTCTGTTTCGAGGGGGACAACTTAAGATGTAGGTTACGGACGCATAGCGCTTCAACCCTTGCTACTACAACCCTCACCCCCAATTTTTGAATAGGGAAGATGGGGTGAGTGATACCTCATTTGAAACGTATTTTTATACTGATTTCAGCACAGTAATTGTTTTTTCATTTTATGCATTAGTTCTCGAAATACAGGGTGGCCATTTGAAAACGAAACAGACGAGATTACAGACGAAATAAATTTTTTCGATAGAAATGCTCGGACAGGTCGATTTCTGTTTCGAGGCGGACAACTTAAGATGTAGGTTACGGACGCATAGCGCTTCAACCCTTGCTACTACAACCCTCACCCCCAATTTTTGAATAGGGAAGATGAGGTGAGTGATACCTCATTTGAAAGGTTTTTCACAAAAAAACACTACAAGTGCCATGAAAACAATACTTCATTTTCAAATGCTTAGTCAAGAATATTTCGAGAACTAATGCATAAAATGAAAAAAACAATTACTGTGCTGAAATCAGTATAAAAATACCTTTCAAATGAGGTATCACTCACCCCATTTTCCCTATTCAAAAATTGGGGGTGAGGGTTGTAGTAGCAAAGGTTGAAGCGCTATGCGTCCGTAACCTACGTCTTAAGTTGTCCCCCTCGAAACAGAAATCGACCTGTCTGAGCATTTCTATCGAAAAAATTTATTTCGTCTGTAATCTCGTCTGTTTCGTTTTCAAATGGCCACCCTGTATTATGGTGTCTTTTATGTTTTTGAGTAGGCATTCAATTCAAATAGCAACCAACCCCCCTTCTTAGGATACAGCTGTTGAAAGCTCACAAATTTTATCTTTCCTTTCGAAGATTTCATGAATACATGTCATATCGTATAATTTTGATGATTTTTATCGGAATGCACGTGTCATGTCCTCAAGGATTTCATGAAAAGAGTGATTAATCAATAATTGGATAGTTTTTGTTTTCACATCAATCGATACGTAACATAAGTTTTACTGCATATTTTATACTTTCATTCCAATGAAATAATTGGAAAGTTACGTTCATGACCATGATCACAACGAATTAACAACACAGTGATATCATGTAAATATGAAATTTTATGACCTTGCGCGTCAGATAATAGAAACAGGTAATTTCATCTGGTGACTGAATGATATTCGTGCTTCTGATCGAACTGGATACAGAAGTTTATTAAGAAGGAAGATTGGTAGGGAAGCATTGAGCGCCATCTATACTCTCAGACGTCCACTAGATCTCAGAAATATTGTTCGGGGATTAAAAATGTTCTTCGATTAGTTGAAAAATTAAATCTGTAATTAAACATTCCCGCAGTCTTGTTTAAGTGAAAATGGCAAGAATTGATAACCAGGTGAAGTTAATGAATGGCATAAAGATTTAGCTAATAGACCCCTTTTCTATATTTTCATCAGGTTTGTTCTAAATAATCACAAGAACGTTCATCATGAGATATAACAATAACAAAATTTTTCCAAACCAACCCACACTGACAGATATCTACACAAGTAGTCCAATCATCA
This sequence comes from Hippodamia convergens, assembly GCA_038502775.1. Taxonomy (NCBI): domain Eukaryota; kingdom Metazoa; phylum Arthropoda; class Insecta; order Coleoptera; family Coccinellidae; genus Hippodamia; species Hippodamia convergens. The sequence continues at coordinate 10,992,991 of CM076607.1, read as the reverse complement.
TCCTCAACAGAAACGAGGAGTTATAAAAACACTCGTAGATAGAGCCCGACGATTGTGCGAGCCGGAATTTCTGGAGGATGAACTTGAACATCTACAGCAAGCATTCATCGCTAACGGATAAAATGCTAAGGAAATTCAGAGGGCAATAAGACCAAAACTTTCCACACGTGATGATAACACATCACAACTCACCCCCAATGGAAGAGCTATCTTACCATATATCCCCAAGGTCACCGATAGAATTGGTAGAATACTAAAGGGCCACACATAGAGACTGTCTATAAGCCAACTCAAAAACTTGGCGAAATGATCAGAACTACCAAAGACAAAGTCGACCCACTCTCTCAACCCGGTATTTACAGGATACCTTGTGACTGCGGCAAAGTCTACATTGGTACAACGAAGCGAAGTATCAATACGAGAATTAAGGAGCATGAACGATGCTGTCGACTCAATCAGACAGAAAAATCCGCACTAGCGGAACATGCTCTGACAGATGGACATAATATTGTTTTCTCAAAGGCAGAAGCTATTTCAAACATCAAAAGTTTCTATCCTAGGATGAACATGGAAGCCATTGAGATATATAAACATAAGAACAATATGAACAGAAGGGAAGAAACTCCTTTGGTACATAGCGCATGGTTGCCGGTGTTGGAAAAGACCAAAATCAAGCCAATACGAAGTGGAAGCGATGGACCAATCAACATCGCGCGCGTAAACCCACTACCTTCTCCCGCCAATGATCAGGGTATAAGTGGGGAAAACGAATCGAATCCAGCATCACTTTCGGAAATTCAGAGGTCGAGTTACAATCTAAGACCAATAATCCTCTGAAGATGCCTACCGCAGTTGTGGGCGAAACGTTAGGTGAAATAATTCCTAATATACCACGGCCAATAAGCCCGGAAGACTCTCTTAATGTCAAAATTTTTCCAATTTGAAATAGAAATAGGGAACGATGACTGGCCTAACACTCCACTAGAAATATTTTGATTATGAACATCATCTGTGGATGTCGCTGGACTTATGTCCTAAGAAGTAGAGGCAATATTTTTTCGTTCGAGGAAGACTTTCTTGTTAAGACTAAAATTGTCATTGCGGTACGTTTTTTGTTTGCTTCAGAAGTTTCAATATATCCTTCAGCGACAGTATTTGATTTCCATCCATCGTGTCGTTTCACTGTTAAAAGATCAGCTCCTGTATCGGCCAAGAGAGAAGTTGAAGACCTCCGAAAGCAATGCCCAGTATATTCCTTCGAACTAGGCAATTGCAGAAATTGTGCAATTAGGCTTGGAACACTACCTATAGTTTTCACACCAACGGGCTGCTTCGTGCATTTTCCTGCTTTATAAAAAATGAAAAACCGTTCACGATAGCAATTTTTTGGTCTCAATTTGATATACACTGCGCAAAAAAATTAACGCACATTCTGAAAATCTCAATTTTAATGAAAGTTAACCCTACATTGACTTTATAACTTATTTTTATGTTCTCTCGGGAAGGTTTTGAACGAAACAAGACACATTAAATGAAAAAAAAATTTAGGATGTCACCGAATCTTATGTGAAAGAAGAGAAATGAAAAATTTTCGAAATACTGAAATGCTGATAAATGATTTAATACTTGGTTTTTCCACCCCTTGCGTTAATTACAGCTCGGCAACGACGGTTCATACTCAAAATGAGTGATCTTAAAACGTTCTGATCTGAACCTTCCCAGATTTCTCCGAGTTGGATTCCTAAGTCATTAAGAGTAGCTGGATGATTTTCTGAACTTCTCAGCCTTCTATTGAGGTTGTCCCAAACCTGCTTAATCGGATTGAGATCTGGACCTCTGGCTGGCCATTACATTCGAGAGACTTCAACCTCTTCAAGGTACTCCTGAACGAAGCGCGCACTATGGGGTCTGGCATTACCGTCCATAAAAATGAAATTTTCACCAATTTATGGGGCAAATGGCACTACAAGCTCTTCAAGAATGTTCCTCATATACTTATCAGCATTCATAGCTCCATTATCAACGACCACTAGGTCTGCGCGAGCAGTCAAAGATATTCCACCCCATATCATAATCGATCCTCCCCCGAAACCAGTAGTATTCAGGAAATTGCACTGAGCATATCTTTCATATCAACGTCTGTATACAAGGAAACGTCGATCACAATGGTAGAGGCAGCATCTAGACTCATCTGTGAAGAGAACTTTTTCTCAATCGGCCTCTTCCAAATGGATATGCTCTCTCGCAAAATCAAAACGCGCCCTTCGATGGGCTGGGGTAAGAGCTGGGCCTTAAATCATATTCTCTGAGGCGATTTCTTATTGTCTGAGTGCTAATTTGCACCCCATGAGTTAGCTCAAGCTGATTTTGAAGGAAGCGAGCGGTTGCACACCGTTGTTTCAACGAAGAAACTCTCAAGTAACGTTCTTGAATGGCAGTTGTTACCCGTGGTCTACCCTGTCCTGGTCTTCGGACATTCATACCTGTCTCCCTGAATCGCTGCAACATTCTGGACACACTTGTATGGGAAACTCCAAACCTTTCTGCAATTCTTGTGTATGTCCACCCTTCTTCTCGCAAAACTACCGCTTGGGCACATTCCTCTCGGATCAAATTGCGTGTTTCGCGTTGCATAGCAATAGAGTGTAGAAAATCAAAAGATAGAAAAACTATTGATCACTAGAATTGCTCGAGAACAACTGATTTCAGAATGGAGCAATACATTCAAAATCTGATAATATCATCCTTTTTTATTCCTGCTGGGAAAAACATCTGTATTGAAGAAAAACGTTGAAAGTGGATAACATATACATGCATAATTCTGATAAAAATAATTATCATTGAGAACACCTTCAGTTGTAGAATCAATTTGAGATTTCCATAATGTGCGTTAATTTTTTGCGCAATGTATATCATTAAAGCACTCATGTCAAATTAAACAACTCGGCCTTATGCCTCGTTGTTCAATTCTGACAGTCGTGCTTTAATAATATCTGTATCCAATTCGTTACGTGAATAACTATTATAAAAGTAACTGTGCAACGGTTTTCTGTTGTTACGGCACTGCAGACCGAAGACAACGAAAATAATCGCGGCTCTGACGTATCAGTCGCCATTGGCAACCGGTCTATTTTTCATCAAAACAAAACACTGTCAAAAGGGAGGAAGTGAGGATCGTGAAATAGTCCACAGAAAACGATGGCTCTGATGCTCAATGGACAAAAAAACATTGCGATTTCAACGTCGGGTAAGCTGAAAAGAATATAAACTAAGTACTTTATAGTCGGCGAATTGAGCCCGAACACACCTTCATGTCGAACAGGTCGTTTTTTGCATAGTTTACTCCTGGAATCACCTTGGAGAGGGTCCCATTTTTCCAGGTTCATTGTGGTTTCCACTTTCCCTCATGTGGATTTTCAAGGTTTCCTGTTATTGCTTCTGCCGACACGGCGTATGTGGATGTTATAAAGAGCATGCATGTGGAAAATAGCGGATGAGGTGGAGATGATTGTAGAGTGTATTTCGGAGTATAATTCCGGTTCGAAAACTGGATGAATTTGACGGTATTTACACTCCTATAATACACTTCTCGCAACAATTAACCCTTTCAAGGTATATTTTTAAATTTTCAAACTATTTCATTTATAGCTGGAAAAAAAAAGTGATGAGATCTCAAAAGAATCAAAAATAGCCCAGAAAATTTTTCCATTTTTAGAAAAAAGGAATTAGGAGGTGGTATCACCATGATACCACCAAGCACTAAATTTACACAAGTATATATTACACAAACATATAAAAAGGTGGTTTCATGGTGACACCACAAAGCTTGAAAGGCAACAGAAAATCTTCCAAATGTTTTGGTATTTTTCAACAGGCTGTATCTCAGTGAAAAATGGTCGTATGAGAAATAGAAAAATCAACTTTTGAAGCTTGAAAAATGTTCTCGATGTGCCTTCGTAAAGGCAAAGGATTTTCTTTTTCTTAAAAACATCAGGCTTCACAGTCACAAAAAGAATTGGGCGTTTCCATCACTTTGAGAAACTAGCAAGCGGGCCCTGAATAGAGCCACTGCTAAAATCTCATTCAGTGAAAGAGGAAGTACAGATGCATTTGATTGGAGATGTGAAACTTCATTTTGACGCAATTGGATGTCACCACCTTAGTACTTTGTAATATTTTACTCATTACTTCACAACCAATTGCTTCAAATTCTGAAGTTTTTTATGAAGATTTTGTCCTGAGATGTGCGGGATACTGATGAGGCCCAACAAGGCCGAAACCGGTATATCTCTCATCTCAGTGACAAAATCTAATATCATTTCTCCAACCTCATGATAAAAGATCTCTGAGCCTGGGAATTGAAAATGGTATTCATTTCGATGATTACTATTTTGAATTCATCTATGTTTCAAAAATGTTCTCGATGTGCCTTCGTGAAGGCAAAGAATTTTCTTTTTCTTGAAAACTCTAGTTTCTGAATTTATTGGTTAACATTTTTTTGAGTACGGGTAGCCATGCAATTTCCGGATAATGCACGAAAAAAATTTTTTTTCAATTTTTCAAATTTTTTTTTGTTCTACGCTCATGAAAAATTTTTTTTGAGCTAGACCGATGGAAAGGCCGCATAGCCTGTCTATTCAGCTCTAATTTGTTTTTCAATATCCTCGAAAATGACCTTTTGTCTTCAAGATATCCAATTTTGAATGCAAAAGGACCCTTTTTCACTCAACTGCCGATATCTCCGGAAGTACTGGAAGCCTAGCAAACCGAGAGCCAGTTTCTTTTTCTGCAGAAATTTTCCCACAAAAACCTTGCATGTTGGATCGAAAAAAAGTTTTTTTCACCTTTTTCGGTAATGTGAAAAAAAACCAAGAAAATTCTATTTTGCCATTTGTTGGTTAATGGACTGTATCTTCGTCAATATTGGGAAGAAACCTACGGTTATAAGACAATTTTACAGCCTCATGTACCCCAAAGACCCTTACAAATCGGTAGATCGATCGATTCAGCGGTTTGCCTGTACCGATTGATTGAAATTCTGAAAAAATTAGGGGAACAAGTTTTTCGTTCCTTAAAGTTGACCTCTTCTTTTCAAGAATCAATTATTGATGATTGAATGTTTTAGAGATTATAAAAAAATTTAAAAATAACTAGTGAATTGTATTCTGAAAATATCGAGAAAAAAACAGAAATTCTCACTGAAAGAAAAGCTGTTTCTTTTCAATCGTAAAAAAAGGCAAAACAAATTTCAGAAAGTTTTGTAAAATTTTTTCGCCAAAAAAAATGAGCGATAGAATTTTTCCGTTTTCATAAAATACTGTGGAGCTGACGAACCACAGGCTTTCATTTCTTCTAAAAATTACTCACACAATACTGATAAACACACTCTTTAAACAATAAGTTTTGAGTCGTCGAATAATGTGAAGCTGACGAACCACAGGGTTTCATTTCTGAAGAATCATGAACACACGTGCATGAGAACAAAAGGAAAGTATAAATCCAAAATTTTTTTCGGAATAAAAAAAATTTCTTTTTAAATTTTTTTTCGATCTTCAAAAAATAAAAAATGACCCAATAACTGAAAAAATTAAGTTTACAATTTTCAAAAAGATTAGCTCAAGTTTAAGGAACAAAAACCTTGTTCCCTTGATTCTTTCAAAATTTCAATCCATTGGTCCAGGAAAACCGCTCCACCGATCAATCTACCGATTTAGGGGGGTCTTTGGGGTACATTAGGCTGTAATATTTTTTTATAACCTTAACATTCTCTCCAATATTGACGAAGATACAGTCCGTTAATCAACAAATGGCAGAATGGTATTTTTTGCTCTTTTTTCACATTTCCGTTACAGGTAAAACAAAAATTTTGTTAATTAAACATAAAAGATTTCTGTAGGAAATATTCTGCTGTCGGTTTGATAGGTGAAAAAGGGTCCTTTTGCATTCAAAATGGGATATCTCGAAGACAAATGGTCATTTCTGAGGGTGGTGAAAAATAAACTAGTCTTAAATAAACAGGCTATGCGGGATTTGCATCGGTCTAGCTCAAAAAATTTTCCATGTGCCTGGAGGATAAATAAAAATTAGTAAAATAAAAAAAAAAATTTCTTCGTGCTTTATCCGAGGATTGCATGGCTGCCGGTACTCTGAAAAATTGTTCACCAACAAATTCAGAAACTACAGTCTTCAAGCTTCAAAATTCGATTTTTTCTATTTTTATACGACCATTTTTCACTGAGATACAGCCTGTTGAAAAACACCAAAAAATTTGGAAAATTTTCCTGTTCCTCTAATTGTTGCGAGAAGTGTATAATAATAATAATATAAGGGTGTTTCACGAGTAGTTGGCCATAGCCTGGTGAAAGCAGGACATCTAGGACTTGCAGAAAAAATGATCGTTTTGTATCCTAAGACTATTAGTTACGGGGTGTTTCCTGAACATTGGCTTAAATTTGCGAAGGCTATAACTCTGAAATGCAGCGTCCAATTTCGATAAAATTTTATGAATTTGTTAACTTCAGAAAGCTCTTTCAAACAGTTCATGAATTATCCATGATTTCAGAGCCGTACTCAGAATATCTTGCTTTTTTTTCAAGCCCCAAAATTTATAATTTTCACATTCCTCACAGAAATTTCGTTATTGCCATGAGAAACTACATGAGTTATTCTAAAGAATTCGTGTATTTGTTATTCATTTTGAAGAATCGTACGATGTAGATGTGTTGAAGTGAGCTCGGAAGAGCATTAAGAAATCTCATTCAACTATTCAAATATACTTACCAACTTCAATCTGAGCTTTCATCAATTATCTCCATTTCATTGTAGAAACTAAAATGATATTTTTTTTTCAGGCAAAAGAAAGCCACCACGATGTTCCGAGCCAGCTCCTCTCGAAAAGTTAAATTGGCTCATCCACTTGTTGCATGTTCGGGGTGACCCGAAGACATGCAGAGAATTGATAGAGGAAGAAATTGGTAATACTGGAGGGCGAAATGAGTTCCTTTTTTACAAAAAGGTGAGTGAAGATGTTTTTTTCAAGGCAGAGTTGGACAATTTCTTTGCTAACATAGCGTTTGCAGTCTAGTCAGACTCGAATAGCTTGCAATCAATAAAGTAAATGGTGCTTAGGTATCCAAAATGAAGGTTTTTCCGATATTTCATCTATAATTTTTTAGATAATTAAAAAAATTTATACTGGACTGAAACATTTAGAATATGCAGACATAGAGTTGTCTATTATTTTTCTGGGCGAACTAACTTGTGGGTTGCCAGGTATGTTGATACTAGCTACTTTCACTTGATGTGATCACCATAATCGCTCGCTGTTTTATTGTGAATTATCTGATATAGGGTTGTCTGCAAAATATTTGATCCTAATGGGGGTTTGAAAGATTTAAATTCAGACGAGGTTGTTGTGAATGGCAAACGTTACCAACGTTATGATTACTAACAAATGAGAAAACACGCTGTCATTTGAATTTCGTTTCTGTCCAATTTTCGTCGTGTTTGTCGAGAGTCCAATTATTAATAAAAGTGACGATTTGGTTGTTCTTCTGGATATTGAAGAGTCTGCAAGAAGAGCAAATCTGGAACTCCTACCTAAAAAATCTGTTCAGCAGTACGATATTGCATATAACAATTTCCTGGTCTGGTGTTAATTGGAAAATTTAGAAGGGAACTTCAGTGAAACTGTTTTCCTGGCATACTTAGAAGAAAAATCAAAAATATGAAGTTCATCAACTTTGTGGAGCAAATTTTCAGTGATAAAGTCAAGCGCCCTTGATAAAAATGGTGTGGATTTTAGTAAATATTTTCAGGTAATAGCATATTTAAAACGGAAAAGTGAAGTATTCGTCCCAAAAAATCGAAAATTCTCACTCTTGGACAAGTTGAAAAGTTTATGAAGGAGGCACCAGATGAGAAATACTTGATGGTTATGGTTGCAACTATTTTCGGATTATTTGGAGCCTGTCGGCGTGAAGAATTGTGTAATTTATCAGTGGCAGACATCGAAATAACAAAACAATCATTGGTTATACAACTTTCAAATACAGAAACGAAAGTCACTCGTTCTTTCAGTATTATTGGGAAGTATGTACTTTGCACTGCGCCCTTCTATAATCAATCATTGTCGTTTTTTCTGAAATACATGAATAATAAATGCACTGCTAGTCCAGTTGTTATTAATGAATTTTGGAAAATTCCATCTATTGTTACCTAATTCCTCAAACTGCCAGAATCAGAGCAATATACAGGACACTGTTTTCGAAGATCCTCCGCTTCGTTGCTAGCAGAATCAGGAGCAAATATTACGGATATAAAAAAACATGGTGGAAATTAGTCTACGACGGTTGCCGAGGGCTATGTTGATCATTCCATTTCATATAGAAATGTCACTGCTGAAAAAATTCTCCCAACCTCAACAGATTTTGGATCATCATCATCCAATATTGTACTTTCGGTTTCTTCAAGTACTGACGGTGCTGAGAATTTTAATAATGTGTTGCGAAGCTCCCTAACGTCAGAGGGCATTAATGTTAGTAATTGTTCTAGGTTTACGATTAATATTAAAGCTCATGGGTAATGATTGTTAAATATTAATAATAAAAATTTGCAATTGCTGAATTTTTCTCATCTGATTTCATCATAAGAACATGGAGTGCTAAAAATATTTTTAACACTAATGTTAAACACGTAACGCTTCCACGTAAACAATCAAATTAAAATTAAATGTGTCACTTTCAATGGCAGTTGTACAAAATGAATTTTATTCTATTATTAGCTGGGTGAGTGTCGATTTAGGTCCGAATCTCAGACTATGTTAGACTGACAAAAAATAAACAAATATTTCCTCACGTAAGCGTAACGAAGAAACTCGCACAAATCAATTAAATTGTACATATTAAATTTTTTTTCCAACCAAGTCGTCTGTCTACCAGTTCTCACATTCATATCAAAATTAATTTTAACACTTTGAAGTTATGAATGGGGCATAAATATCGATTCATTCCACCCTCTGTTTGATGTTCGAAACATCGACATATTATGAAAAGGAATCTAATCATGAGTGCGTGAATGATCGAACTTTGAATTTTGACTTCGATACATCTATTGATGAAGTTCATAACATCCATTAGGATCTGGATGGCTGAGAATGAGGAATGCCGAATATGTTGAAGTGGAGGAGTTAGGAGGAGAAATTTTGGGGTAATCAGTCCTACTGTAAATTAATCAATCTGAAATGAGAATCAAGACATTCTGTTGAGTGGGTAGTTGAAAGTGGAAGTTAACTCAACTTGTCATTCGAGACAATACATGCTTAATATTTTATAATTAGAAGTGATCTCTACGATATTGAACGTCTGTTATTATTATTATCCTGAACAGGGGTCGTCGTGGCTTCATTCATCCTTCCGGGAACTTCGACCGCAAGAACGTCTGTTATTGAGCTGAAAATAATAGGTATAGCTGCAATAATATCAATCGTTTGATGAACGAACATGACAAATCAAAACAGAATTGAAATAATATTAGTCAGATTGGGTTTACTTGTTACGAGATAGAATCAAATGATCTTCTGTTGTTCAATTAGGAACGAAATGACCGTGAAAATATTTTACATGCAATGAATCTGAATTCAGATTGCATTTTGAAAGAAAAATAAACTTGGTTTTAAAAAACATTGAGCAGTTTTTTTTAATGTGAGATGTTAGGTGAAATAATTTCTAACCGACCACGTCCAATAAGCCCTGAAGACTGTCTAAATATACTGCGCGCAACAATTGAAGGAAAACAAAAATGTTCAAAATTTGTTGGTGATTTTCAACAAGCTGTATCTCAGTGAAAAATTATCTAACTTTTCAAACTTGAAGACTCTAGTTTTTGAATTTTTTGGTGAATAATGTTTCGGGTGAGCGGTAGCCATGCAATCCTCGGATGAATCAAGAAGAAAAAATTTAAAAAATTTTTCAAATAGTTATTTTTGCTCTACGCGCATGGAAAAATGTTTTTGTACAACTTCCATTAAAAGTGATACTTTAAATGATGGCAAACAATGTTACAAATATTTTTAGCACCCCATTATCTTATGATGAAATCAGATTACAAAAATTCAGCAATTGAAACTTTTCATTATCAATATTTAACAATCATTACTCATGAACCTTAATATTAACCGTAAAACTAGAACAATTACTAACATTAATGCCCTGTGACGTTAGGTAGCTTCACAACAGATTATCAGAATCCTCAGTACATGTAGAAACCGGAAGTACAATATTGGATGATGATGATCCAAAATCTGTTGAGGTTGGGAGAACTTTTTCAGCAATGACATATCTATATGCAATGGAATGATCAACATAGCCCTCGGCTACCTTCGTAGACTTCCATCCACCTTGTTTTTTTATATCCGTAATATTTGCTCCTGTTTCTGCTAGCAATGAAGAGGAGGATCTTCGAAAACAGTGTCCTTTATATTGCTTTGGTTCTGGCAGTTTGAGGAATTCGGCAACAATTGATGGAATTTTCCGAAATGTATTAATACCAACTCAATTGGCAGTGCATTTATTATTCATGTATTTCAGGAAAAAACGACGATGTTTGATGACAGAAGGGCGCAGTGCAAAGTAATTATGAAAATAGTTCACATACTTCCCAATAATACAGAAAGAACGACGGACTTTCGTTTTTGTATTTGGAAGTAGTATAACCAAGGATTTCGATATCTTCCACTAATGAATTACAAAATTGTTCACGCCGACAGGCTCCAAATATACCGAAAATAGTTGCAACCTTAACCGTAAAGTATTTCTCATCTGTTTATAAACTTTTCAACTTGTTCACGAGTGAGAATATTCGATTTTTTGAAACGATATCCTTCACTTCTCCGTTTTTAATATGCTATTACCCTAAAATATTTACTAACATCCACATCATTTTTAACAGGGCGTCTTACTTTAACATTGAAAATTTGCTCTACAAAGTTGATGAACTCCATCTTTTTGATTTTTCTTCCAAGTATGCCAAGAAAACAGTTTCACTTATGTTCCTTTCTACATTTTTTAATTTACACCAGGCCAGGAAAGTGATATATATAATATCGGACTGCTGAACAGATTTTTTAGGTAGGAGTTCCAGATTTGCTCTTCTTGCAGTCTCTTCAATATCCAAAGGAACAACCAAATCGTCACTTTCATTGATAATTGGACTCTCGAAAAATATATAAAGCAGTTAAAATCCCAAGACGAAAATTGGACAGTAACGAAATTCAAATGACGGCGTCTTTTCTCATTTGTAAGTAATCATAACGTTTGCAACGTTTGCCATTCACAGCAACCTTTTGATTATTTGAATATTAAAATTGAAGTTTATTGCATTGCAAACTCGCCCATTTCATTATCAAAAATATTGTATGGTATTTGTATTAAAAGTGATTTTATTTTGTTCGTGAAATTGTTCAATTCGCTCCGCTCATTTCACAAACTTTTTCACTCACAAAATAAAACGTAGTGACGTTTTATTTAAATAGTTATTTATGATATGAGCGTTTAAAGTGTTTAATACTCATATCATAAATAACTATTTCGAGCTAGACCGATGCAAATATCGCATAACCTGTTCATTCAGCTCTAATTTGCTTTTCACGACCTTCGACTTTGACTATTTGTCTTCAAGATTTCCAATTTTGAATGCAAAAAGAATATTTTTCACTCAACTGTTGATATTTCTGGAACTACTGAACTTTTTCAGTTATCTGCAGAGCCACAACGTATTAAAAAAGGATCTTTTTGAATTCAAAATAGGATATCTAGAAGACAAATGGTCATATTCGAGGGTGGCGAAAGGCAAATTAGAGCTGAATGAACATGCTATACGACTTCTGCATCGGTCTAGATCGAACAAAATTTTCTATGCGCATAAAGCAAAAATAGAAATTTGAAAGTTTCTTCTTTCTGATTCGTCAGAAGTTTGCATGGCTACCGGTAATCCGAAATTTTTTTTACCAATAAGTTAAAAAACTACAGTCTTCAAGCTTCGAAAGTAAGTTTTTTTATTCCCCATACGATCATTTTTCACTGAAATACAGCCTGTTGAAAATCACCAAAAAATTTCGGAAATTTTTCTGTTCCTTTTATTGTTGCGCGAAGTGTACTATATCCGGTCGTGATTAATCAATTGTTTATTGTTTGTTAGTATACGTATTGAATCATCTCTTGTTCGAAAACCGTTCCTATGTTGAATTTAGAACCAATTTTTTCCATTTCTTCCCAAAGTTCATGAAGATAAGGAATAAAATTCAAGAAAATTGGTTTTTCTTTGTTTTTTGTTTTGTTTCGAACTCTTAATTCCATATGGTTTTTTTCTAGGAAACTTGCGATTTTTTACCAATCAAAACGTCTATTTCTGACAGACCGCCATCGCAACGGATGAATTTTAGCAGAAATTCTTCCAATAGCGAATTATACTGGAATTTTTTTGACGTTACCTAATAATGAAAGAATATTGTTGTGACAATCTATCTATTTTATATTTTGCAAGCACTTCATGAAGACGAAAAAATGAATACTATCTGTTCAAGCGCAATTATTATTTTGTGTGGAATTTTATTATCGAATTCCACACGAGGTCAAATTGAGAGCAGGAAATAATTTGACCTCTAGTGGCTGAAAATTAATTTCATGCATAAATATATTATATTTCATTAATTGTTATTTTTGCCAGGGTTCCCTATTCAAGGATGAAGGGAAAATATCCGAAGCGTTGGAAGCTTTTCAAATTTGCCTGAGGATACATCCAGAAAATACAGAAAACATATTGGAAGTGGGTGGATGTTTGTGAGTATTGTAACATAAAAAGTACAAGAGTGTTCAACCAACAGAACAAAACCTCGTTGTGTATCAGAATTTAAGGAAGGAGGGTATAATTGATTATATTATTAGCGATAGCATGAACCATCGTATCTCTCCCAAATTGAATTATCGAACTACAACCATCAATATAATTCTATATTTCTTTCATGTGAGGAGAAATGTTTGCGGGCGTAAATACAGTATGTAATTTTCAACTAACAGTTATAACAAGAACAGTTCAAGGATTTCAACATGAAATAAAAAACAAAAATATTCGAAGAATGGAGGATACATGGATTTGAAAAAATTATTGAATTAAACCGAGTTTATATTTCAGTTTTTGAAAAACAAAAAAAATGGAAAATTAAATGCAGCACTTTTCTGTTTTTATTACATTGCAAAACATCACATCATTAGGTTTCAAACAATCCATTGATTTGTATCATTATAAAAAAGTTATTCATCATATTATGTTTTATTTTACAAAAATATCAAATTCACAGTAACCACGAAATTTTTTAAATTTTTGAAACACAAATAGGGTCGGGCTTACTTTTTTCCTGATTTTTCACGAAATGATTATTAAAACATCAATATTGCACAAGATATTCCATGCGTTGAAAGCCACTTTTATGGCCTATCTTATACAATTCGTATGAAAGGCAAAAAAAGCAGCACAAACCTAACACAATTCAGAACAATGAACAATTTTTGTCTCACTGAGTTTGAATTTGTCTGAGATTTATTCACAGTCTGGATACTTCCTAAGGCGTTATAGGGACGGGAAAAACATCATTTTGGTCTCTCATGCTTGAAATATCAATCATATTGAACGATTACTGGTCTAACTAAAAAATTTAATTTCTTTCAGATTCGATCTTAAACGATTCAAACTTGCTTTGGATGCTTACAAAGAAGCCGAGCGGATTTCTGTTACTCCTGACTGGAAAGTTTTTCATAGAATTGGTGAGTGCTGAAAAAATATACAGTGGGAAATTAAAAAGACCACCTCCAACATGTGAAATCTGAATGAAATAATATTTTGGGATCGATTTAAATTTAATTGAAAATGAATGCTATTTAGTAACTATGGTTATTCATGAAGAATTCATATTCCTTACACAGTTCTATAGTGGTTAGTGTAAAATGATTTTCATTCACTAAAATGTTCGGATGGATGTTTTCTTTGAAAGTTATTACCTTCACTAATTTGTTGGAATTTTCTAGCGGAAATTCTTTTGTTGACCGGAGATATTGAAACGGCTAAGGAATATGTGAGGAAAGCCGTTGAATATGGGAAGAATGAGACTTCATACGCCCTCTTAGTGAACATCCTGAAGAAAGAAAGAGACTACAGATCAGCTCTGGCAGTTTGCAGAGAAGCTATTGAGTGAGTATTCAATTTGCTCAATTTCATTTCACGTTTGCAGAGGAACAATGCGAATACACTGAATATTAATCGATGCAAAATCACTGAATGATATTTATAGAAATATTCAATTAGTACCCATCAACAAACATTCAGAGAATTAGAGAAAATAACGTTTTTCTACAAACGTCAAAGAATGACAAGGTTCGCGGATTGACGACAATATGTGAAGTGACCCTTTTCTTTATTTTCCTTCGTAACCATGACACAGTGCGCGAAGTAGTGTGCGAAGTAAGTATTTCGCACACTGCATGTAAACTATATGGGATTTTCAAGTTTTAACTTTTATGTTCCTCAATCAAGCAAAAATCTAAGAAATCATTTATTTATTGATGTATAACAATAATTAAGGCTTTCAAATTGTGAGAAAATTCAACACAACCTAATTTTATTTATTATTTACAATGTTAACATTGGTGCAGCCAGTGCACGTACCAATATTTATTCCTGAACAAGATAACTCAGATTCCGCTCGTGATATCGTAGTTTTGGGAGTTGGAAAACTATCCATTTTTATTTATTTATTAAATTCGCTTCAACCACAAGGGTTATTAGCGATGGAATAATAATGATACATAATTAAATTAACACTAAATTAAATCATTTTTGTCAAATGTATACTGTTGAGAAAGTTCATAATATTTTTAACTTCACACTTTTCCATCAAAATGTCTTTCAAAGTTCCCGTTATTTTTTATTTGGAAGTAACTGCCGTAGAGGTGACAGCACTTGATCCTGAAATTCCACAGTCTAAATTTTTATTTGATATTTGAATTTTATTGTTGATAGAACCTTCCATGTTTCCTTCGGCCACAGTCGAAGATTTCCATCCTCCATGTCGGTTCGAAACACATATATCGGCCCCCGTATCAGCAAGGAGTGTGGCTGATGTTCTCCGAAAACAATGGCCCGTGTAGGCATCAGGATTTGGTCATTTTAGGTGTTTTGCTAGGCATCTTTCTAATACTATTCATTCCAATAACTTATTTTTATACTTCGAAAACAATCGGCGACTGGTAGCATAACTTGGACGAAGTAACGCATATTTTCGGTAAATGTCAATATAATCTAAATTTGAAACTGTAAAAATTCGTTGTATATTCGTTTTTGTATCGCTTAACAATCGAAATGGAATTTTTGTCTACTATGTCATCGACCGTCATTTTAGTGAGTTCCTCACGGCGGCAAGCAGCCAAAATACCCAGTATTAAAACGATCTAAAAGGAAATCAGTAATTTAAAAAACACATAATTCAATCATCAAAAGTCTACCTCAACCAACAAATAGGTTTCATCATCTGCCTCTCTTAAGAATTGTTCACCTTCCTCTCTAGTCGATATCTTAGATTTCTTAGGATGGTTTCCAACTGACAATTTTTTCAAATATTCAACGAACTTGGTAAATTTCTTAAAATCCACGTTCTCTTCAATATTGAGTGTTGCTCTCAACATAGAATATATTGCCCATAACGTGGAAGACTTCAACTTCTTAGAATTCTCTGCAAATTATGCGAACACCACATTTTCGGATATTTTTCTGGCTTTATCTGCTTCACACCACTCTTTAAATTGCTGATATGCATTTTCATACTGGCGCCTCGATTTCTCCGGTAAAAGATTTGAAATTACTGAATTGGCCTTATCTGTCAAGTTAGGTAGGGTACTGCTTACTTCATCATCGCTCGAAATTTTCAATATTTCACAGTTATAAATATCACGCACGAAATTAACGCGAATAAAAAGTCACTCCAAAATAATTATCAAGAACTGTCACTTTGAAATAATTGTCAACAAATGCCATTTTAATTCCATATTTACAGTAATTACGTCATTTGGAAAAACAGTTTAAGTCATTTTATTATTTTTGACGTTTGTAGAAAAATTTTTTTTGCGCGAAATACTTTGGTGATCTCGACTATTTTTTGGAGTGGCCAGCGATGGACAATACCTTGAATTTTAAACGTTTAACCAGTTTTCTACAATAAAGCCTTGAATTTCCGAAAAAAACGGAGGAAGAAAAGTGGTACACCTCATAGTTCCCGGTTCTGCAATTTGAACTTTTCTTGAAACAATGAACTGGTAAAAAAAGAATATATATAAAGATATATATTGAGAGAGCTGAAATAATACAATACATATTGAAACAAAAAGTACCTAGCTGGGGTTAGTGCAGCACAGGAAAACCATACAGGTCTGTAGTATGATAAAATGAGGAAAGGGAAAAAACCCCAGAGACAAAAACACCTGACCTTACCCGTGTTAGCAAAAAATGTACTGAAAATATCATATAAGAGGATCTTGGAGAACATCTACGTGATCAGAAAAACATCTTCATGTAGTTCTTCTATGGGCAGCAGAGGAAAACAGACTCTTCACCAATCTACCCGAAATTCTAGATCTGAAATAAAAAGAGACAAAAGCAGAAGAAACTAGTTATTTATAATCAATTAAATGGTTTTTGAATTAACCATCCATTTCAGAAATTCTTTCTTCATAAATTATTTATGACAGAAATGTCACAATGTTTGAAAGAAATGGAAAAACCCAATCAATTTACCTTTTCGAATTGTTAAACATAGGAAAACTCATAACACAACAAGCTAAACCGTAATTTGGACTAAGTGAAAAATCAATGAGTACATAACTTTCAATTGTCCTGCTTCACGAAGAAGTTCCTTTGTTGCTATGTGGGTTTCATAGAAGATCTCAACACCATGTTCAGTGGCTAATTTCGGAACGTAATCACTCTTGTCCTTCGAATTCCTCCAATATTCAAATTTAAATTCTCAGCCTTGCTCTCTGATCGTGAGGGTTCTCTCGAACCAGGTACGACCATCCTAGTGATGATTTTTCGGAACTTCAGATGTTTGAAGACCTCTACAGGACCCTAATGAAAGGAAATCATTTCCCATAGATAAACCAAACATCTTATAACACAAGAAAACAGAATATTTCTCAGGACCAAAAATTACGACATATACATTCATCCCAGATGAACCAATGTCGTGAACGATCCTATGAAACAAACTTTTTGGGACCGCTTACTGCCACATTTCCAAGAATTAGAACCCAGCTGGAGCTTCCCGGAATCCCTCATAATTTCGTATAACCTGCTCAAATAAAACCTTCGTCTCGTTTCCAACTGAAAGCTGAGTTTCTAAGATGTGGATGAATTGAGCTCGAAATCTCTGCTTGAGAACATGATAAACCAGTTTTTTCACCTCGCCTTTGACGACCTAGATTAGGTTTTTGGGTTTGATTAAACTTTTTGTTGCCCAACATATTTCTTCCTGAGGAAGTTCTTGATTAAAAAAAGTTTTTTCGGGAGAGATTCTGAATATCAATGTTCGCCAGGGAAATTTGAATATCATGTATTCCGAAGGGAGTTTCGTAATTGATGTTTTGAGGTTGTACGAGAATAAATTTGCCGAATCAGATCGACCAGTTGCATACCCAACGTTCCTAGCTGCTTCATGCTAGAATGTTTCATAAATAGGTACGTTTTTGCGCACAGAGACACATGACACATTTGATAGGTCCAGCATTAATAATTACAGAACGATACCTAGAGAAAAATTCGCAAATCAGTAGCATAGAATGAAGAGAACACATAATATGTACAGGCTGGGCAAAATTGGTGATACATGAACTACAACTTTTCAATCCAACGAGATAGAGAAAAATAAATGACACATTACGGTCGTCTTTTTCAGAGAAACTAATAATGCTGCATTCCTTTATCTTCTTTTTGCAAAAAAGAACGAATTTTGTTAGTTACCTCGTTTTGTTGCTAGATCGGTAGATCATTTTTACTGGTTGTTAAGGTAAATAGAACGGTAAGTGAATCACTTAACGTTCAGCGAACGGTAAGTGAAAATGACTGAATATTCTTTGAAATAATGAAATAACACAAACACTTTGAATTCAGTTCATTTAATATTGAAAGTGAAAGTTCAATTTTCACAATTGCTGATGGAAATACCACTGGATTGAGTAGTAGCCGAATTCACAGAAACCTCTGCTGAATTCAACATTTCATGTTGCAACTCGCTACGTTCCGTAGTATGCAACATTTTTCAGCAAAGTCTAGTTTATTTTTCAGGGAATCCTCAACGTAACTTTCAGCCACAGTCGAAGACCGCCATCCACCGTGTCGTTTTAGTCCTAATACATCTACTCTCTTATTAGCTGAAAATGTGGCCGAAGTGCGTCTGAAGGAGTGGCCAGTATAGGCATTTGGATTTTCTAAATTCAAGAAGGTTGTAATTTTTGACGGCCAACTTCCAATTGTCCCTTTGCCTAGTACTTGATTACTGCATTTTCCGTTTTGATATCTCAAAAATAAATGCTCGCTCTTCGCATTTTGTGGACGCAGACGGAAATATTTTCTATATATTTCCAGATAATTGATATCATTATCTCGATCGATTACTGTGAATGTTCTCTGAATGTTGGTTTTTGTGTAGGGAATTTTCACGATTAAAAATGATTCCCGATCTTCTATGTCCCTGACGCTCATGTTGTACAACTCTTCTCTTCTATTCGCCCCTGATATACCTAATTTCATTCCCGCCTGAAAGGACATAATTAGTTTATAAAACACTATTATATTAATAAAAGCACACCTTAATAATTAAAAACATATCATCTGGTGCTTCTTTTAAGAATTTATTCATTTCTTCTCTTGTAAAAACAGCAGATTTTTTGGGTTTGCAACCAATAGATTCTCTTTTGGATAATGCTATAAGCGTTGCAAACTTGGATATGTCAATACCGTCGTTCAAAAACATTTTGCTCTTCAGCGTTGAATATTCCCCCCAAAGACTTCCAGGCGATCTCAGCTTTTTTATTCTTCGAACTAAATAGGAAAGTAACACTTTTTCATTTATTTGGCTGCCTTTAGTCTGAATCCATTCCTCGAAAGTATTGTATGTACTCTCGTTGCGGATTTTAGATTTCTCAGGAATAACTGAAGAACAGCCGATTTCCCAGGCTGTTTGAATTTCATTATCTTCCGAAGAATCTATATCGTTCGTTTTTCAACGATAGTAAATTCAATTGATTATTGTCACTTTGATAATCTACTAAGTTTTCATCACCAAGACAACGCCTTATATTTTATTCCTACACAGCATTGATAAAACCACGAATAAATGAATTTGTCAGATAATTATTTTGTACATTGAGTGAAAATTGTGTCTATCGTGCAAAAAACGCTATAAGTATCTCGAACGTTAAGGACTACCGATCTCAGAGAATAATTGGAGTCGTCGCTGCGCTCCTCCTCCAAACTATTGTCTTCGATCGGTCAAATGCCCCTACCGTTCTCTATACTTAATATACTATTATATTATATTTAACTCATTACTTCACAACCAATTGCTTCAAATTCCGAAGTTTTTTATGAGGATTTTGTCCTGAGATGTGCGGGATACTGATGAGGCCCAACAAGGCCGCAACCGGTATATCTCTCATCTCAGTGACAAAATCTAATATCATTTCTCCAACCTCATGATAAAAGATCTGTGAGCCTGGGCATTGAAAATGGTATTCATTTCGATGATTACTATTTTGAATTCATCTATGTTTCATATATGTTATAGCTCAGCAAGGAAACCTCATGGGGAAAAACATAGTAGGCTACTGGATTGCTACGAAAAAAATGTCTCTATAATGCTTTCATTTCAACATGCTGGCACAAACAGCAACGGAGATAATGACCAATATTCAAATCGCCCAATTTTCAATTTTGGCTTATAACTCGAAAACAAAAGCAGATAAAAGAATGCAGTTGATGACATTATCCATTTCCTTTAAAAAGACGACTGTAATGTACCATTTCAAACTCGTCGACGTTTCGGCAAGCATTGTTCCTACCGTCTTCAGGGTGGACTATAATTGATTGTGAAACATAATTTTTTAGGATTTTGTTGAGGAAATATTTATTTCTCTCGGTAAAAGCGATGTTGGGTGGTAGTTTCAGTGGAACGATGAATGCAAAAAATGAAAATAGAAGCAGTCAACTAAAAAATTGTTTTTATGCTTTTGTTTTTGTCATCTGTGTTGGTTATATTTATGCTTCAGATTCTGCCCCGATAGTGAAGATATGATGTGTGAAGCTGGATTTCTTCATCTTCGAATTGGCGAAGACCAGTATGCTTTTGAAAGATTCAGCGATGCCTTAGCTTCCGACCCTACTTGCGCAAGAGCTCTTCTTGGAATTGGATATGTAACACAGGTGACCTTCTAAGTGTATCTTTGTACAGGGTGTCCATAAAGATTGTGGGGTATTTGTATATTCAATAAAAATAAAACAACACATCAGAAGAAGATTTCGTCTTCATTACAATTTAGACAACAGATATTATGCTTCAATTTCTCTAAAGTTCGTTGTTTGTTTGCATACAATTTATGTTTAAGGTATCCCCATTGAAAATAATCAAGAGGTGTTAGTTTGGGGACTCCTCAAAGTCCAGTTCATAGTGCCATGATGAGAGATCACTTTTTCCGGGAAAAGATTATTGACAAACTCAAGTGATTGGTTTGTGGTGTGGCAAGTGGAACAATCTTGTTGAAAGCATGTTTCTCCATTAAAACCACAGCCATCTTGAACACATAGCCGTGAACAAAATGTGGCAACGCCGCAAATAAAGGATCTGACGGCCGCAGTAAATTCGTTATAATAGGAGGGCGATTTTCAAATATATTTCAATTAACTGTCGAATAGCCGATATGGAATATTTCAAATTCAATCGCATACTAAATCCAATGAATTGGTTTGATTCATCATTTTTATTATTACTGTTGGATATCAATTGAACGAAATTATTTTATCTGGATAGAATAGAAGCACAAGAATTTAATGATTATCAATGTATTTTCACAATACAGCATATTTCATACTCAATTTGTTGTTCAGCAAGAACCAAAGAGAAGGTGTAGGGTCATCTCTTGCCACAAATTTGGGTATTTGAATCAATACAATCAACACAATAGGGAAATTTGAGAAAAACTTGGGATCAAAATCATTTTGATAACTTCATGTACAAAATTTAACCACAGAACTTACATAAAATCTCCAAACTCAATAAATATAACTGAAGATATAAACATAAATAATTGGGGGAGATTGAGAATCTTAATATATAAAACTAGGTCGGCCATTTTGTTGGTTACACCATTTATAACTCAAGATTGGATGAACTGTTTCTAATGAAAGATTTTTTTTTTGGATTCTTCTACGACGGGGTTAACATAAAGTACATTAAAACTCTGAAACATTCGATGAAATGGAAAAAAATAAGAAAAAATTTTTCTTCTTGCGAATAACGCCACTAGGTGTCGCTAATATTAGCGTTTTCGTGAAAGTATTATATTTGATATTAATTCGATGAACTACTTTTTAGAATAATGTTAACGCATCTGAGTCGATGTGTTTTTACACCTATCTTTCTTCCGAACACTACGGTAAATTTTATGACGAAATGTTTTGAACAAATCTCCATTCTACTATTATATAGGTAAACAACTACTGTGTATTTTGAGTAGCCTAAACGGATGTTTTGGGGGGCATTGATTCTTTTGTCTGGTGACTTCGGACAACCATTACCGGTAATTCCAAAATCGACGGCTGCGGATGAAATAAATGCTTGCCTGAAATCATCAACTTCAAATTTGGCTAGGTAATGAAGCTCTCCATTCAGTTGATTGCGGTTGGAATAGTACCAAAAAATATTTGCAGTCCATAAAAATGCAAAAAACCCCTGCACCACAAAAATTGTTGAAAATGATTTTTTGTAACTCCAAATATGGTGAATGTGCAGGTGTTAACTGCAAAACCGTTGTCCAATCTTTGGTAAAGGTGAAGAAATAAATGACAGTGGCGACAGGGGTTGTTCTTATCCCTTGAAAATAATAAGCATAAATCGGCATAGGGTAGAAGTAAGTATAGTTATATCCAAAATTTTATCAGAATCGAAGCATCTTGATAGATTTCGGAGGTAATGCTTAATTTTCGCCCTCATTGACTGGACTAATTGTACACTACAATTTTATGTCCACTTTCAAGGTATTATACCATAATAGTTTGTTATGATATTAAAGTTGCTTTTTTATTTTTCTATTGATGCAGTACGAAGTCTGCCGGGTCAGCTAGTATAGGATTAATGACAAAACAATGCTACATGATGAATATTTCGGTTTTTTACTTATAATTTGTCACATTTGATCCGCCACCATCTCCAATGTCAGAGTTTTCGGAAATTTTCATTCGCTTCCCCTTTCAAAAATGTTTCTGATAAATATTTGTTCAATTTATACAATTCAGCATCCGGATCTTTCAAACCTCCTTCATCTACATAATATTCATTTATACCGAGAAAGTTAATTTGTAAGTTGGGACCACTTTGAAATCTTGAGATTATAAGGTAGGATCCATTTCAAATCATTAGATGCATACGCTACCTCTCCAAACCTCTCCATTGCCTGGTCAGCGCAGATACAAATACCCCTACCCATTCTGGACACACTGTATTGTTTTTAGAAAACATTTTTGCATTTTAGGACAAATTGATGAGATTGTTTCATGGTCAAGAACATGGAATTCCCAATTTCATATCATGGTGTTCAATTTTATTTCCTTTGATAGGAAAGGAAATAGTATTCAGTTTCAATAAAAAAAATAATATAATATGAGGATCTCGTATCCAAACGTTTTCATATAATGAAGAATAGCATCAGAATCAATGAAAATTAGAGAAATAAAGGGTATCCCACGAGGAACTTTACATACTCCTATCATAAATAGGGTCGACCGTCAGCATCACAAAATGGCCACTTACAAATGTCTCCTATCTTTCCTTGCCAATATACAGGATGTTTTATTCGTTCTGACCGAAATTTCAATCGGCTATATTTCTGGTAAAGTAAAACAGAATTTAATGAGTTTTTCAGTATTTGGAACTCTTGTCAGCATCTATTCGATTAAGTATTCAGAATATCATATTTACAGTACCGTACTCAGAAAAATCAATTTTGACTGCTGATGTGAAAATGACCACCCTATAGGCCTATTTCTGATTTTATTTTACATTAATTCGAAATTCATAAACACATGAACATTATTCAATCATTCAGATTTTTGTTACACCCCTGAACGTTTCATGGTGATCTGAAAAAGTTGTGAATTTGTCGAAAATGAATTATACGTATAGACTCGTGAATTATTCAATTCCCATAGGTTTATACCCAAATTATCCCCCCCCGACAATAATTTCAGGCTACGGACCTGTCAGAGCTCCACACTCAACGTGAGTATTTCAATGAGAAACTGGTAGTTTCCCAGCTTATCACATAATTTTCACCCACAGAAGATGCTCGAAGTGGAAACTACCAGTTTCTAATTCAAAAACTCACGTTGAGTATGATGCTCTGACAGGCCCGTAGCCTGAAATTATTTTCGGGAGGGATAATTTGGGTATAAACCTATGGGAATTAAATAATTCACGAGTCTATACGTATAATTCATTTTCGACAAATTCACAACTTTTTCAGATCACCATGAAACGTTCAGGGGTGTAACAAAAATCTGAATGATTGAATAATGTTCATGTGTTTATGAATTTCGAATTAATGTAAAATAAAATCAGAAATAGGCCTATAGGGTGGTCATTTTCACATCAGCAGTCAAAATTGATTTTTCTGAGTACGGCACTGTAAATATGATATTCTGAATACTTAATCGAATAGTGGCTGACAAGAGTTCCAAATACTGAAAAACTCATTAAATTCTGTTTTACGGTACCAGAAATATAGTCGATTGAAATTTCGGTCAGAATGAATAAAACATATTGTCTATTGGCAAGGAAAGATAGGAGACATTTGTAAGTGGCCATTTTGTGATGCTGACGGTCGACCCTATATATGATAAGAATATGTAAAGTTCCTCGTGGGACACCCTGTAGAATCAGCTACGAGAATGTGAACTAACTTTTATACTTTGGTGATAAGATTTTCACTATCAAGATGCAAAAACTTTTCGATTAACTATTTTATCATATTTGTGCTGTTTTACGATACATAATACAGGGTGAACAAAAAGGATGTCGGTGACTATTGATTCAGCCAAGAAGACCACGATATCAGCTAAACTAGATGGAATTTGTTCTGTTCACTTATAGCTCATAAACTATACTCTTAGAACGTATTGTTTGTTGAGATATTTTCCTTAAAAAATAAAATATGTTCGAAATTTGCAAAGCAAACTCACAATATATGAAAGACAATTAGTATCAATTTATCAATATAAATAACGATGTTTTCCAAGTGAATTCCTGAAACGTAAACATTTCTTCTGAAAACATCTGTGTTATGAGTTGATGAAAATGACTTAATGGAAAGCACCAATTATTCCCCGAATATTTTATAATGACTCTAGATTACGCGTCGTATCAGGAACCTTTCTTATTTCTCCTTTCTCCTAATGATGTTATCTCAACTGAAGCAGCAGAGAAAATTTATCTCGAGATATTCGACGTCTACTAATTTTGCTTTTACAGGCTCATGGCGAAGTTGATGTGGCACTCACGAAGTATAAAGCAGCAATCCAGTTTCAGCCGAGCTCAATCGCATTATGGAACAACATCGGAATCTGTTTTCATTCTCTACAAAAGCACATCGCAGTAAGTATTGAAATAGAGACAAATAATATTCATAAAGTTCTCTCAACGTGGGACGTTATTATAGATTCTATCGTTATAGTATATTAAGTATAGAGAACGGTAAGGGCATTTTACCGATCGAAGTCAATAGTTAATTATTGTCCAAGCTCGGTAGTCATTACGTTCGAGATACTTATAGAGTTTTTTACACGATAGACACAATTTTTACTCAATGTACAAAATAATTATCTGATAAATTCATTTATTCGTGGCTTTATCAATGCTGTGTAGGAATATAATATAAGGCATTTTCTTGGTGATGAAAACTTAGTAGATTGTCAAAGTGACAATAATCAATTGAATTTACTAGCGTTGAAAAATGAGCGATATAGAGTCTTCGGAAGATAATGAAATTCAAACAGCCTGGGAAATCGGCTGTTCTTCAGTTATTCCTGAGAAATCTTAAATCCGCTACGAGAGTACATACAATACTTTCAAGGAATGGATTCAGACTAAAGGTAGCCTAATCAATGAAAAAGTGTTACTGGCCTATTTTGTTTGAAGAATAGAAAAGCTGAGATCGCCTGGAAGTCTTTGGGCGGAATATTCAATGCTGAAGAGCACAATATTTTCGAACGACGGTATTGACATATCCAAGTTTGCAACGTTTATAGCATTCCCCAAAAGAAAATCTATTGGTTACAAACCCAAAAACTTTTCTGTTTTTACAAGAGAAGAAATGAATGAATTCTTAAAAGAAGCACCAGGTGATATGTTTTTAATTATTGAGGTGTGCTTTTTTTCAATTTAGTAGTGTTTTATGGACTAATTATGTCCTTTCAGGTGGGAATGATATTAGGTATATCAGGGGTGTGTAGAAGAGAAGAATTGTACAACATGAGCATCAGGGATATAGAAGATCGGAAATCATTTTTAACCGTGAAAATTCCCAACACAAAAACCAACATTCAGAGAACATTCACAGTCATCGATCAAGATAATGATATCAATTACCTGGAAATATATAGAAAATATTTCCGTCTGCGTCCACAAAATGCGAAGAGCAAGCATTTATTTTTGAGATATCAAAACGGAAAATGCAGTTATCAAGTGATAGGCAAAAAGACAATTGGAAATTGTCCGTCAAAAACTGCAACCTTTTTGAACTAAGAAAATCCAAATGACTGTGGCTGAAAGTTACGTTGAGGATTCCCTGGAAAATAAACTAGATTTTGCTGAAAAAATATTGCATACTACGGAACGTAGCGAGTTGCAACATGAAATGTTGAATTCAGCAGAGGTTTCTGTGAATTTGGCTACTACTCAATCCAGTGGTATTTCCATCAGCAATTGTAAAAATTGTACTTTCACTTTCAATATTAAATGAACTGAATTCAAATTGTTTGTGTTATTTCATTATTTCAAAGAATATTCAGTCATTTTCACTTACCGTTCTGTTTACCTTAGCACCTTTGATATAAAAATATCGCATCGTTATCGTGTGGCATTCCACACCTGCCTTAGATTCAGAAGAAACTATCTATATTTTTCAAAATCTGCCGGAATTTACCTCAATGAAGAATATTTATTTGAAACCAGAAGAAGGGGTACCATTTAAATAACAATAATTCACAAAAAAATTTCAGGTTTTCGATGCCTCTATGAATTTCTTAGTACTGAATTCTGAATTCCCATGAAAAATACTTCAAATTTTCCCATTCAAACGTTTTTGTACGACCAATATTAACTGTGATAGCTATTGAGTAAAATATAAACAATCACC
Source organism: Hippodamia convergens (assembly GCA_038502775.1). NCBI lineage: Eukaryota > Metazoa > Arthropoda > Insecta > Coleoptera > Coccinellidae > Hippodamia > Hippodamia convergens. The sequence goes on along the minus strand of CM076607.1, from coordinate 10,966,271 downwards.
CTGTACACCTTATACATAATACATAATTCAAGGAAGATTTACGCAACTTCCCCAACAAGTTTTCACATAAGTACCCATTGATATTTACACGACAACAAAATCTCAACCGATCGTTTTGTAAATTTCAAAGATTTTCATTAATGGTTTTTTTTTCAGTCGATGAGCTGTCTGAAGCGGGCCCTTTGGATGTCACCCCTGAATTGGAAAATCCTCTTCAATCTCGGATTGATCCACTTGTCCATGCATCAGCAAGCCTCTGCTTTCAATTTTTTATGCGCTGCAGTTAATCTCAGACCAGATGCAGCTGGAATCTTCACTGCCTTAGGATGTGAGTTCCTTCGCTACTCCTCACAATTAATTTTTGCAGATCACAGTTGACTTAGAGTGTGGACCTGCCTACGAAAAAAATTGTGAGGGTTTTACAAGATTCGCTAAGAACATATTTAATCAACGAAAACATCATAAGGAAAGATAATAGTATATTCTAAAACAAGTTGCAGAATGAGCTCCTATTCCAACACGAATGCGAAGTTCGAAAACGAGCGACGAAGGAGCGAGTTTTCGATAGCATAAGTGTTGGAATTGCCTTCTGCAACGAGTATTAGACGGTATTTTCTCTATTTCAGTCAATTTTTGTGAAATACTCTCGAAATTCAAATGAAAATTCAGATTAGTGACTTTTGTATTGCATCTTGGCAGTTGGTGTGATATACGAAATTTGACAGATCACGGAATTTGAATTGATTTGATTCGAAACTTAATTCGATCGGAGGTCAGTACTGACAACCATAAAACGAAAAATATAACTGAAAACAATGCTGTAATGAGTTTTATTACCTCACTACTTTCAGTACTGTAATGAACTCATTACGATACTGAAATAGAGAAAAGATAGTTTTAAAAGTGAACGTAATTTCGGAGATTTTGTGACCTTATTCCTCACTTCATTCTTTAGGCTACACTAAGTTCGTAGATACATTTCTCATACAAAATTATGAGACGATTCGATACAATATTCAGTACCTATAAGATGCATATGGAAAGCAGAAAAGAAACCAACTATTTAGAATAAATTAAATCATTTTGAAATTAACCACCCATTTCAGAAATGCATTTGTTACTTTGTGTATAGCCTCGAAACCATCTTGAAATTTATAAATGGGACAACTTTTTATAAGATGTTCTATAGTCTCCTCATTTTCCCCACACTCACAACTAGGGCTCTCCCGAATTCCATCGGAAAATCATGCTGTTGCATCGTCCATGGCCTGTTCTAATATGATTTAGAACAGATCATATTCTCCTGGGAAGGTAAAAACCAGGAACTCTGATGGAAGGATCAGAAAAAAGAAAATTGGATACATTCCATTCAGATTGCCAAATTTCTTTGTCACATCCGTTCATATCAATCAGAAAATTTGACCAAAAAGGTTTACGCGACTTCAATCTGGGGACCTTATTATCTGGAATATAGGTGAGTATAGGAAATGAATTTGAAAAGGATTTGAATTTGTTCGAAAAATTCATAGCTGTTGTCTCTCTGCAAATATGGGGAGGGACAATATTTGAGAGGACTGGTAACCAAGGAGTAGGTGTAGACTTGATAGTAACAGTAATAATCCTCATAGAAAAATTTAGTTGGGCATCAATTTTTTTTACATGAACACTGTATCACCAAACAAGGCAACAATATTCAGCATTAAAAAAAGCCAAAGCAAGCGCTGCCGTAAGAAGTATTGTTGCATCAATGCCCCATGAGGAACAAGCTAGTTTCTGAAGAATATTGTTTCGAGTTTTGAGCTTCAAACGCAGATCATCTAAATGCGCGTTGAAATTTAGAGAGGAATCAAGTTTGATTCCCAGGTATCTAGGATTGAAATTATGTTTCAAGGGAGAAGAACCGAGAGTTACACTCAATTTTCTATATTTCTGATGATTATTCAAATGAAAACACGAAACCTCGGTATAATTTTCATTCGGGCACAAACGCTACTTTAAAAAATAATGTTTCATTATATCCACATCTACGGAAAGGGTACTTTGTATTGTTTGAAAATTAGTATGATGAAAAGCCAGAGCAATATCATCGGCATAAATAAATTTTTCCGAAGAAGTAGTTGGAATATCATACAAATATAAATTGAAGAGAAGAGGTGCTAAAACTGAACCTTGTGGAAGATCATTATTCAAAGTTTTGAAATTACCACTATTATCATCGACAAAAACTCGGAACCTTCTGTCTGATAAGATATTTTCTAATAGTCCAACCATTTTTTCACATTTTAAATGATTATAGAGTGTATAAATTAATCCATCTTTCCATACTGTATCATATGCACCTGATGAATCCACAAATGCTGTCCCTGTTTTTAAGTTTTTATTGAACCCTGATTCAATAAATATGCTGAGGCTAAGAACCTGATCGCAACAATTCCTATTTTTCCTGAAACTGCCCTGACAGTCCTGTAATGTATCTTCAATAATCGATTCTATTCTAAATAGAATCAATCTCTCCAAAATTTTGAAAGGGACGCTCAATAAACTAATAAGATGGTTACTACTCGGATAAGAAGAATTTTTTCCACGTTTCAAAATTGCTACCACTTTAGCTTTGCGAAATTCGGTCGGAAAATTGCCGGAATTCAATATATCATTATAAGAAGATAATAACCATAATGAGGCTTTTTTCCTAAATGTTTGATGAATTCTGGATGAATTCCATCAAAACCAACTGCTTTTCTAGATTTTGTATATTTGATCGCTGAAATTAATTCATCCATATTGAATTGGTTAGAAATAACATTCACGGTATGTTTTGTTGTCCGAAATTCATGTTATTTCAACTTCATAACTTCGATTTGGGTTTTCGATATTTTAACTGAATAAGAGACATTAACAAGACGATGAGCAATCAATTTGGGGTTAATTTTCGAGGATGATATCGCGAGAGGTGCAGCTTCACCTAGTTTTCTCAAAACATCCCATGAACTCCTACTGGAAGTGTAAAATTTATATACAGGGTGTCCGGGAAATAACTGTACATACTCTTACCAAAGATAGATTTGGACTGGGCGATTACTGATTGACTATGAAAAATTAATTTCTGGATTTCCCTAGAAAACTACAGGGTGATTTTCCAACTTCATGGAAATACTTAGACCATCATAAAATCCAAACTTATTGACGGATATTATTGCAACTTGGGAGATTATTGACACATGCTTAGGTCGAGTCAGAAAGATATCAATCATTTCATTATTCCAGGGCCGGACTCATGAATCTTCATTTAAAGTGTTCAGGGTGAAACAAACACTTTGTATTTCGAACTACAAATAATTGATTCGCCTTTTAGAAAGAAGCTAAATTATGTTTCAATTTGTGATATCCCTTGAAGTTGCCACATCAACAATTATTTTCTAATGAATTTTTGAATTTGAATAAAGTTCGAAAAATTGAATTTATTGATCTGAATAGGACTTAGTCATCTAGTGGAGGTCGAAAATAAATAATAAATTTTCTTAAAAAAGTTACTGAAGGTTAGGAAGACTACAATAATTTGTTGATATACTGGGTGGTCACCCCAGACGCAGATCTCGTTGCGATGGAGTATATGAAGGTATATTTCGAAAAAAAAATTGGGGAAGTGTATAGGGTATACATAAGCATATTTTAAAATTATTCGTATGTGTACCGGGTGTTCGACAACAAAGATATAGACCAAAGTGACACTTCTTCCATTGTGAAAATGTCTAACGGAGTAGTAAATCTAGGATTATGAGTAGTGATTTTTCAATTTGTAAGTCTGTTTCTTTAAAGTTAACTTATTCAATATTAAATATTATGAAGTATTCTAAGAAAGAGGAGATATGATTTTCAGTTTGGGAGAATGTTACAAAATATTTTACTAGATTCAAAGATTCAAGATCAAAAATGCTCTTTAATGTATTTTAGTCCTTTCATTTGTTGAAGCTCTGAACTTTTTTTAATATTTTCTGGTAATACTTTCGCATTTTATATTTAAACATGAGAATTTTAGTTCTCTTCATGGTGAAAAATTCAATTTTCCGAACTTTATCCAAATTCAAAAATTCCTAAAAAAAGATTGTTGATGTGACAACTTTAAGCGATATCACAAATTGAAACATAATTCTTTCTAAAAAGCGAATCAATTATTTATAATTCGAAATACAAAGTGCATTTTTCACCCTAAACACTTTAAATGAAGATTAACGAGTCCGGCCCTGGAATAATGAAATAATTGATATCTTTCTTACTGGACCTTTGCATGTTCGAATTACCTCATAAGTTTCAATAATATCCGTCAATATGTTCGGATTTTATGATGGTCTAAGTATTTCCATGAAGTTGTGAAATCACCCTGCAGCTTTCTAGGGAAATCCAGTAATTAATTTTTATAGTCAATCAGTAATCACCTAGTCTAACTCTATCTCTGATAAGAGTATGTACAGTTATTTCCCGGACATCCTGTATATTATAAATAGGAATAAATACTATTAAGTTATAGTTTCTTCTTCATAAAATCTCTGTTTGGTGGGTTGAGGTTTTTGATCAAGGTATTAGAAAAAATGATAGTGTTATTCGTATTGAATTTATTTTACCAAGAATGTCCAAACTGGGGTGTCTCAATTCTCATTAACTCCGAATACATACAAACAAGGGTATCTGTAAATGTGAAAATGAATTCGAAACCATAAGTGGCTCCAGAAGAAATATAACTGAATGTTTCAATGTAAAATTTGAGACATAAAAGAAAATAATGAAGCAAAGAAATTTACATACGGACATTCTAAACTAATTAATATAATTACTCGGCAATATATAATATTGATATGAGGATTGGCTCGTTATCACTTCGAACTACACACTTGTCTTCAGTTGACGTTGAACAGATCTGACTCCCTTAAGAGTGTTGAGAAGTCGACATTCACGTTCGGAACAGTTATCTCCCAATTTCCGAAAAGCCTGGCAGCAATCTCCAACACTTTTCTAAGGATTATGATTCCGTTGACTGTGAACTCGCTAAGGGTACCAATGTTGTTGACGAAAGCGTTGAACAAAAAGGTTATAGTGGCCCAATTGTCAGCTGCCAGAGCGTAAAGCCTAGAAGCGACCTCTGTCTTCAACTTGATGAAACTCTCGACGAGCTTCAAGATTTCAACCTTTGGTTTGATGAGGTTAGCTGGGGCGAAAGAGCCTCCAAGGCCTAGAGCTACTCCGACATTGGAAGTGGATAATACTGGATAAGGTTGGTAGCTGACTTGGGGGGCCCTGGCTGGAGGTCCGTAGGGCGTTGGTCTTTGGTTGTTCGATGGTAGATCCACAAGGTTTTCATCATTTATCAGCATATCCCAAACGTTTGCCGTTTGAGCGCTGGCTGAGCACAGCAGGCAAGGGAGAATCTGGAAAAGATAAGTTGTTGAATTTGTTGTGTCTCTGCAGAGAGTAGATTTTAAGCTATTGCATAGCTTTCATCTCAGGCTTTGAGCGCGGCGACCGAATGTAGAAATTCCGTAACGAAAGAACCTAACAGCCATGTATCGTCGGTTCAGTTCTGCAGACTTCGGCACGGTGTTTGGGTGCTTGCGACTAGACGGATGCGTGCAGCCACTCTAGCAGTGCAAAATGGAGTAGGAAATCTCGCTGTTCCCATTGAATTACGAACTGCAAATATTTCATTAACATCGAATAGATAATGTATAGCCAAACGCAAACATTTTTCATCAACTTCAGCTCTTGCTCTAACTATACATAAGTCGCAAGGTGTAACTCTTGACGAAAAAGTATGTCAGTATGTTAAATCACATTCTCAGGAACTCGTCTAAGTTGCACTCTCTCGGGTGACTTATATTGAAAAATTGTATATTACGACAAAAATGATGATTCTGCATTTAAGTTTTATCATAATCGAAGGCAAGCTGCATCGACTGCATCTTTGTTGCAAGAATTCAAAAGACTGTCTTTAAATAGTGTTCAGACGATAACTCAAAGTGTCTCAGATTTCATTAGTAATAGTAATGGCATTTCAATAATGACTTTCAATTGCCAAAGTCTACATAGTCACAAATACGATTTACAAAACATGCATGACGCGTGATAATCCGATTGAAATACCTAATTTCAATTGTATTGTTCAATTCAAAAGAAAAACTGTTCCAAAAGGTGGGATAGCTATTTACCAAAATAGTAATGATGTTACTTATATTATGACTCCGGATATTGAAATAAATATTGAAGACGTTAGCGATTTTAATGTTAGACGCTCATTTGTTGGAGATATTTGTGCATGCTTATGCAAACTTAGAAATGGCCTACACATAGTCATGGTAGCAATTTGAATTTCTCCGAATCCAAAATTGGACGAAGTAGAGCATTTTATTCATCGCACTTTACTGGAGTACACTGAAGAAGGGTCGAAAATACTTTGTAAAAATGGTGATAAATTTTCACTTATCTTGGCTGGCGATTTCAACATTAACTTCGCTGATAAGAAATCAGAGTGGTTGACAACTTTTCTTTCGGGAAAATTGAATTTAAAAATGAATAATGATCCACAAGAATCCACAACAAAATATGGGACCACCATTGACGCGGTATTTTCCAGATATTTAGAAGACATTGAGTCTCAAACTTATGTTTCTTATTTCTGTTACCATAAACCTATAGTTTCAATTATAAACATTCCTGAATAACCTACATGTATCGTGAGATAAATAAGAAAAAACAATTTTATCTTCTTACTTTTGAATGGATGCTATGCAATAGCTTTACCGCGGCAGTCCTCGAGTGCCACACGTGTTTCACGAAATTTTGAAATTACTAGCTGACCCGCGAAACTTCGTCTGCCCAAATTGGCCATTGAAATTATTGTTATTATTATTATAAGCCCAATGTTATCTTCAAACACGAACAATTTTGAAAAAGCCTAGATCCCGATTGCCACACAGTCTACCATATCGAATTGTATTTCCCTAACTTTTCGTATATATACGTCCTACACCTAAATAACTGAAATTATGTTCCTATAATCAAATAATCAGTCAACCCCCTCAATGCGAGGGCCCTCCCGTGACGCGGTTTCTTATGTCAGGTCTTCTTATTCTCGGCATCGCAAACTGAAATTAACCAAGTTGACAAAAAAGTTCTCGCACACTTTGAGGTGAATTGACTCTATCACAAAAGATCAACTGCAAAAAGAGGACGTAACTTGAAATGAAGCGTCTAAATGCAATACCAGACATTTGCCATTTTCCGAAAAAATGAGTTAAGGAAGGATTAAAATATAGAGAAAGTTGCTGGCAATCTAATTCTTATACCCTCAGATTCATAAGTAGACTTTCGAAAGCCTCTATTCGTAATTCAAATGGTCAAAACTGGGAGTTTTTCGATTAAAAACTATGTTTTTGGCAGGTTTTTCTGGTTTGGTCGGAACGGCTAATACATCAAATGTCTGGTTTTGCATTTAGACGCTTCATATGTCACTTTCACAAATGATCACCGAAGCCGATATTGACATAGATAACCGAACATGATACCCGATGTTTATCGAAATATTATTTAATTATTTATGTGAAATCGAAAAAAAGATGTTATAAATAATGCAAAATCAATTTTGAAACTTCTATGTTTAATTGTCAAATATCGATGATCATCGAACATCAATGATAATCGATCACTTCCATTTCTAAGGAAAAACCATATTAAATACCTTTCATTTTCATATTGTTTCATCTTTTGAACCTTCCCTGGAATTCCACGAATAAGTCAAGACCAAAATTAGCCAAATTGGTCCAGCCGTTTTCAAGTTTCAACTAGCTCAAACCCGCGACTCCGCTCAAGTAATATTTCAATTTTAAACAGGACTGATAGGTCCGCAACCCAACATTCATAACCTCGTAACGAAGAAAAGACAGGCACGTGACTGCATGACAAAGCGATCTCGCGTAAATTCAATAATTTCTCTCTCAAATTCGAATTCGATCAACCTGCAGTAACTTTCATAGTATCTAATAGAATGCCGCAGATAACAATCACATTCTTTTTTATATGAATTCATTCCATGCCAGTCGGGCACCCTCTTCAAATTGAACATTATTTTGAATTGAACTGAAAATGTTTTAAATGGTTATAGTGGGTTGTTCTTTTTGATTTTGATTTTGCCACTGTTCCACTAGAATATGGCCTGTTCGAATTTACTACAGAATCTATGATGTTATCATAACGATTTTCCGGATCTGTATATCTGAAACTAATGGAATTGATGGAATCGGAAGCATTTCCCAATGCGCATTTGAAATTATGTGTTAAACGAGAAAACGACCACAATCCAATTACTAGTTGCGGAGAAATTCCTGGATTAGCATATATATATTTGTACAACGACCATATAATTACGAGGTTGGGATGAGCTACAGAATCCACTATACAGGGTGCATCTCATCAACACCGAAAAAATGCAAGGGATGTTTCTTTGATGAAAATTAGGGTGAGCATTTGGTATAAAATTGTTAGAAAATCCCGGGAAAGTTATACCCTTCCGAAGAAAAAAAGAACTGAAAATCTCCATTTATTCACTAACTTTTTCTTCTCTACCAGCTTTTTGAAATCTTAATCCAAGAAGAAGTTGTAATAAAAAATGGAAGTTGAAGAAGATGTGTACGTGAGAAAAAAATTTTTGCAAAGAAGTTTATATCAAAAATTACGAAAGAAAATTAAATTCACAATACAAATATCAACATATTGAATCAAAAGATTTTACTCACCATGAAGCAGATTTTCACGATGGCCATTTTGTCTGTATTAAGGGCACTAGACAAGCTGATGGATGCTTCACTCGGAATGACTTAGTGTCCCAAGTTCCGAACTTTATATTAGAGTAGAAATAGTTAGTGGTAATTAAATTTATGATTGAAATTACTACGAAGATCTTGTGTTACTCATGTCTTCTGATGAACTCCCGACAAATGGGCCGAAAATTGAATTTTAATCTTGGGTCAATGGGTCTTGGAATTTTGCAGGTGAAATCGAAGTTGAGACCAATTGAAATATTATCATCTTGGAAATAACATTGTGCATGGTGCTAATTCTGAAAGATATTGCTGTCAAAATACTCATATTATTCTCTGATGTAACAGCGTGGTCTAGATCTTCATTTTTGTCGGAGCACAAGTCACTTTGTAATTTCGAAAAAATGTTGTTGTGCTGAATTCTGATAAGTTTGTGCTGCTTTGTGCAGTTAAATTTTTTTCTTAACTCCATATGGTTCTCGATATATTTAAAAAACCGAAAAAATGGACCAGCTCAGTACTTTTCTCAAAATGGGATTCGTATTATAAATGAAAAAATGGTGCTACACATATACTGAGTGGCGTTTGGATTTTTTCAAAAATCTTTCTAGTTTGCCGAAAAATTGTAATTTAACACAAAAGATAGTCCGACACTTTCGTTTTCTCTTCTCAAAAAGAAATGGATACATTTGTGCTGTCTTATTGTTTTTAACTTCATTCATGACCATGATATAAAATTATTATCTTGAAAATAGGAGAGTATGAAAAATAAATTTGTATAGGAATTAAATTTGTTGCAAAAATTCTAAGTTGTTGTCTCTATACCAATTTGGGGAAGTACAATATTAGTATCAAGGAGAAGGAAGTATCAGGGATAATCCTCATAGAAAAATTTAGTTGGGCATCAATTTTTTTTACATGAACACTGTTCAACCGAACAGGGTAACAATATTCAGCAGCAGAAGAAACTAAGGCTAGCGCTGCCGTACGAAGTACTCTTGCATCAGCGCCCCAGGAAATACCAGCTTTTTTCGGAAGAATGTTATTTCTTGTATTAATCTGCAAACGCAAATCATCTAAATGGACGTTCAAATTCAGGGAGGACTCAAGTTTGACTTCGAGATATCTGGGATTGAAATTATGTTTCAAAGGAGAAGCACCGAAAGTGACGCTTAATTTTCTGAATTCTTCAATATCGTTCGGAAGAAAACATAAAAACTCGGTTTTATTATCATTAGGGAACAAAAGCCACTTTTAAAAATCATTTTTCAGCATATTCAAATCTGCTATGCTCCGAAAATTAGAATGATGGGAAGTCAGAGCAATATCATCAGCAGAAAAGATTTTTTCCGAATAAATTGCTGAAATATCACACAAATACAAATGAAGAAGACGAGTGTTGAAACTGAATCTTGTGGAAGACCATTAGATATATACAGCAGATAAAATGTCTCCGTCTCACGCTTTCCACCTATTTTCTCTGGATTTATGTGCAAATCTAGATCATGTGTTTGCAATTTGATTTGGATGAAAGCCATGCTAAGATCTCTTTTCTTTGGATATATTATGCTTGAGTTATTTGTAAAAATAAGTGATCCTGCCAGGATTACTCTTAACATTTCGCATCCAAGACTGTTTAAATACCCGTAGAGTACTTTTTGGATCATTGAAATCGGAAATTTCACAAATAAAGCAGTGAAAGCATATAACATAAAATAAAACCTTAAATAAATGAAAAATATGTATATAAAAGTGAAAAATAAAAGTGTATTAAATGGAAAAATTGAGAAAAGTTTTTTAAATGAAAAAAGTTTAACATTTACATGTTTGTGAAAAACTTTTCTTCTCACAAAAAAGGGCGTTCATGAAAGAAAAATTAAGAATATGTAAAATTATTCTCGACCAATATTTCATTCATTAAGTTCAAGACGAAGATGATTTGAAAATCAAACTAATTACAACTTAATGACTGATATTCTTTCCATATCGTTTGTTGAAAATTCTTGGTACTCGTCAACTACTTTCATCTCATTATTCATGAATCAGATGGCGATACTTTCTACATTGAAATCTCTTAAACTATATGCTGAATCGAAACCTTTGAAATTGAGGGAAATCACATAAAAACGATTAGAAACACTTTCACATTTGAAAAACCCTAGTGATGAGGGTATATTTGTTTAAATAAAAAAAAATCTGAATAAAATGAACATATAACATTGTTCGAACACGAATTATAAAAATGATCAGTGTAATTACAGAAATACCAAATGATTTTGTTCAGATGAATCACCCAGACTGCTAAGTTTGATTTCGTAAAGAACTTGAATTAATCTTTTCTTGATTGTAGGGAATCAAAAATTTTTGATATCATGGGCGCCCGAAGAATTTTTTCTCAGGGGGGGCTAAATCAAAATTTGATAGGGCGAAGGTGCTATCAGTACACCTGTTTTCCGCAAAAACAATAGGGAGATCAAAATCTTAAGGGGGGGGCACGCCCCCCCTGGCCCCTCCCTGCGGGCGCCCATGTTTGATATGGTTATTTCAATGGGAGGTATCGATACTGATATTTTGAAAGAATATAAAGATTCACGAAATTATCTCAATGTATTATATGATAACGGTTTCACTTCTACGACACATGGTTACGCTAGAATAAAAGTTAAGAGTAATCCTGGCAGGATCACTTATTTTGAAAATAACTCAAGCATAATATATCCAAAGAAAAGAGATCTTAGCATGGCTTTCATCCAGATAAAATTGCAAACATATGATCTAGATTTGTACATAAATCCAGAGAAAATAGGTGGAAAGCGTGAGACAGAGGTATTTTATCCGCTGTATATATCTAATGGTCTTCCACAAGATTCAGTTTCAACACTCGTCTTCTTCATTTGTATTGGTGTGATTTTTCAACAATTTCTTCGGAAAAAATATTTTCTGCTGATGATATCCCTCTGACTTCCCCTAATTTTTGGAGCATAGCAGATTTGGAAATGCTGAAAAATGATTTTTAAAAGTGGCTCTTGTTCCCTAATGATCATAAAACCGAGTTTTCATATTCTCTTTCGAACGATATTGAAGAATTTAGAAAATTGAGCGTAACTTTCGGTTCTTCTTCTTTGAGACATAATTTCAATCCCAGATATCTCGAAGTCAAACTTGAGTCGTCCCTAAATTTAAACGTCCATTCAGATGATCTGATTCTTCCGAAAAAAGCTGGCAAGTTGGAGTCAAGCGTTATACCCCAGATCTCTGACAACACCTGATTCCTTTAGCTGATGGTTGTTGAATGAATATTGATAAGAAACTTTATTTTTGTTCCTGTTATTCCTCTCATTGTACCCGCCCCCAAAAAGAGTCTGGATCAGGCCTTGCCTGCTACACCACAAAGTTTCAGCGCATATAGTTACCCCAATTTGCGTGCCTTCGAATGACATATCAACATTTGTGCTTGCTGCTTTTGTTCTGCAAAAATATCATGACAAACAAGATAACAACGAACAAGTCTAAACATTCCAACCTGCATTTGTAACATACCAGAAGTTCTGGAGCCATTGCCTAGGCTACGGATGCAAAACATAACGCTTCAGTATTCTACTCGAAAATACACTGCGCAAAAAAATTAACGCATATTATGGAAATCTCAAATTTATTCTACAACTGAAGGTGTTCTCAATGATAATTATTTTTATCAGAATTATGCATGCATATGTTATCCACTTTCAACGTTTTTCTTCAATACAGATGTTTTTTCTCAGCAGGAATAAAAAAAGACGATATTATCAGATTTTGAATGTATTGGCTCCATTCTAAAATCAGTTGTTCTCGATCAATTCTAGTGATCAAAAGTTTTTCTTTCGTTTGATTTTCTACACTCGATCGCTATGCAACGCGAAACACGCAATTTGACCCAAGAGGAATGTACCCAAGCGGTACTTTTGCGAGAAGAAGGGCGGACATACACAAGAATTGCAGAAAGGTTTGGAGTGTCCCATACAAGTGTGTCCAGAATGTCGCAGCGATTCAGGGAGACACGTATGAATGTCCGAAGACCAGGACAACGGGTAACAACTGTAATTCAAGAACGTTACTTGAGAGTTTCTTCGTTGAGGCAACGGTTTGCAACCGCTCGCCTCCTTCAAAATCAGCTTGAGCAAACTCATGGGGTGCAAATTAGCACTTAGACAATAACAAATCGCCTCAGAGAATATGATTTAAGGCCTCGTGTCGCGGCAAGTGGCTCAGCTCTTACCCCAGCCCATCGAAGGGCGCGTCTGGAATTTGCGAGAGAGCATATCCATTGGGAAGAGGCCGATTGGGAAAGAGTTCTCTTCACAGATGAGTCTAGATTCTGCCTCTACCATTGTGATCGACGTTCTCTTGTATACAGACGTCCACTTGGAAAATATACTCAGTGCAATTTTCTGAATACTACTGGTTTCGGGGGAGGATCGATTAAGGTATGGGGTGGAATATCTTTGACTGCTCGCACAGACCTAGTGGTCGTTGATAATAGAGCTATGAATGCTGATAAGTATATAAGAAACATTCTTGAAGAGCATGTAGTGCCATTTGCCCCATACATCGGTGAAAATTTCATTTTTATGGACGATAATACCAGACCCCATCGTGCGCGCATCGTTCAGGAGTACCTTGAAGAGGTTGAAGTCTCTCGAATGGAATGGCCAGCAAGAAGTCCAGATCTCAATCCGATTGAGCAGGTTTGAGACGACCTCAATAGAAGCCTGAGATGTTCGGAAAATCATCCAGCTACTCTTAATGACTTAGCAATCCAACTCGGAGATATCTGGAAAGGATTAGATCAGAACATTTTAAGATCACTCATTTCGAGTATGAACCGTCGTTGCCGAGCTGTAATTAACGCAAGGGGTGGAAATAGCAAGTATTAAATCACTTAGGAGCATTTCAGTATTTTGAAAATTGTTCATTTCTCTTCTTTCACATAAGATTCGGTGAAATCCTGAATTTCTCTTCTAGTTAATGTGTCTTGTTTCATTCAAAACCTTCCCGAGAGAACATAAAAAATAAGTTATAAAGTCAATGTAGAGTTAACTTTCATTAAAATTGAGATTTTCAGAATGTGCGTTAATTTTTTGCGCAGTGTATATGAACCTTTCCGCTATTTTCGAATACTTCTATGAGATAAAAAGAGAACATGATAATCTAGGTGGATTTTAAATAGTAATTCCTCTATGAAAATATCCATAACACTCATGTCGAACTCTACAGCAGGTAGCTCGATCAACAATGCATTTACCGAATGCCTTGTTAAAATTTCTTGTTATTTATTCAACACGGAATATTCATGAGCTCATCTGAATTTCATTCGTCATGCTCGCTGTCGGCGGATCGGAGAAAATACCGGAGAATCTGCTCATTCATTAAGGCTGTTCTGACACGGTTTGGATAAGGTCCATGAAAAACAAACATATATGATATGATCCTGAAAATTTGATTTGGGTTTTCTCTCCTAGTCTCTGAAACGAGAAACAATTCCTTCGTCAGACAATTTCCATGCTTCATACAACTTCGTAGAATCGTGACAATATTTTGATTTTTTGATTGACATTTGTCAATATATGATGAACATTGAGTAATATAGTTTACTAGATGTTGATATCGTTATTTTATTTCAAAATTCCCTGAAATCTGTTTTTTTTTCAGTAAATCCATCCAAATTCGATCTATTCCTACTGAACAATTGGCAAGATTATTATCCTCATCCAACAAAATACAAGCTGACTCCTTGATTCTCCTTTCATAATTATCAGGTTCCGTCATTAGAATTTTTGTGCCATTCCAATCCATCATGTGATTGCCGGTATTGGAACACATGATCTGCTATCTGCAATCTACCAATATCTCTATTTTTCATGTTATTCTTATATCACGTTTTCTAATTTCTAATGGTCTTGATGTTTCTCCTGTATAAGATTTTCCACAAATACTGGGAATATTGTAAATACAATTTCTTGATTTTTGGTTCTCATTCAAAGGTTTTTTTAATGAAGATCGTAAATCATTTTTTTGTTTTGAAAACAGTTCTTATGTTCAATTAAGAACCAATTCTTTTAACTTTTTCTGAAAGTCCATGAACATAAGGAATCAAGTTTATTAAAATTGGTTGTTCCTGACGATTTGTTTCCTTATTGTTATTATCGTTGTGACGTAAAATTATTCTCCCTAAAATTGAAATAGTTTTTTCTATGAAATTTGTTGGATATTGATTATCCTCAAGAATATATTTAATTAAATTCATTTCGTCATTTCGTACTCCAGTTGTCGATGAAATGTGCTCTACCATAAAGTGTTTTTATAATACCTCCAATAACACTTATTTGATGATGAGAATAAAAATTTAGATATCGATTTGTATGTAACTTATTTCTGAACACCCTTGTTTGAAAATGATTTGGAAATTTTCTTATCGAATCATCTATGAAGGAAAGTGCATTATTTTGTTCCTACTCCATTGTGAATTTTATTGTAGATTCTTTGTTATTGATATGATTATTATTGAACCTGATAATTTTAAAAGAAAAATCAAGGAGTCAGCTTGTATTTTGTTGGATGAGGCTAATAATCTCGCCAATCGTTCAGTAGCAATAGATCGAATTTGGATGGATTTATTGAAATAAAAACTGCTTTCGGGGAGTTAGGAAATGAAATAACGATATCAACATCTAGTAGGTAATCAATATTAATCTATGTTCATCATATAGTTAGCAAATATCAATCAAAAAATCAAAATATTGTCACGATTCTACGAAGTTGTATGAAAACTAGAAATTGTCTGACGAAGGAGTCTGATTTAGACTGCGAAACGTTATACTCAAGACTTCAAAGTGTTTTCTTTCTGTTCATTGTTAGACAACAATTTCTTGTACAGTTTTGACCCCTGACAAATAAGTGCTCAAATTTTTACGCAGGGACCTTTCTTCTATTATTTAAAAATGTTTTCTAATTGTTTCTTGTTTCAGAGACTGAGAGAGAAAACCCAAATTAAGTTTTCAGGAATATGCAAAAACATCCTAGACAATATTTCAACAGATATACATATTTGATATGAATCCCTGAAATTTTTTCGAGGTTTCATTTCCAGTCTCTCAAAAATTTTAACTAATATAATATAGGTACGGACAGGTGATCCTGCCTCTAGGAAAGATAGAAAACTGAAAAATAATTGCAGTTTGTTCTGTAAAAAAATTTCGTTACGCCATCTGTGTCAGAATGAAGGGCATTGAAGAAAAAAAATTATACACATTTTGTATGATTTCGCCAGAACTACTGGCAACATTGTAATGGAATTTTATACGAATATGTTTCAGAAGCTGATACATCCAATGAATGTGTTCTTATGTCTATTCCTTATAAAGGACGCTATTTACATAGTTCGTACCAAATAGTATTGGAAGTTTTCGATATCAAATTTATCTGAAAAATTTCAATATTTCTAATAATATTAAAGCATCTGAGTCCATGTGTTATTACACCTATCTTTCTTCCGAACACTACGGAAAATTTTCTGACGAAATGTTTTGAACGCATCTCCATTCTACTATTGTATATGTAAATAATCACAGTGTATTTTGAGATGCCTAAACGAATGTTTTGGAGGCGCATTGATTCTTTTGTCTGGTGACTTTCGACAAACATAACCGGAAATTCCAAAATAGACGGCTGCCGATGAAATAAATGCTTGCCTAAAATCATCAACTTCAAATTTGGCTTGGTAATGAAGCTCTCAATTCAGTTGATTGCGGTTGGAGTAGTACCAATAGATATTTGCAGCCCACAAAAATGCAAGAAACACCTGCACCACAAAAATTGTTGAAAATGATTTTTTGGAACTGCAAAAAAAGATGCACCTGCAGAAAACTGAGTCTTTTTTGAAATGCTACATGTGAGGAAGGTGCAGGTGTTAACTGCCAAAACAGTTTTCCAATCTTCGGCAAAGATGAAGAAATAATTGACAGTGTCAGATTAATTTTATGACACAAAAAGTATAAATTCCACGTGAGTAAAGTGATGAATAAATGGAATGTTCAAATGATATTTTCATTTTGTAATTAATTATAGTAATGGAGACCCATTTTTACACATTTTATTCTGAAAGTGGGTGGTTTATACGGTCTTGAAGTATATGAAGACCTTCATTAAACTTCATGAAACGCTACTGAGGCCCAAAAGTCACTTTGACTTACGTTGGAACAAGTTTCTTTTAATTATGGGTTGTTTTAACCCCTTAAAAATAATGAGAATAAATCGGCATAAGGTAGAAGTAGGAGACAAGTATAGCTTATATTCAAAATTTCATCAAAATCGAAGCGTCTTGATAGAATTCGGAGTTAATGCCTAATTTTCGCCCTCATTGACTGGACTTATTGTACAGAACAATTTTATCTCAACTTTCAAGGTATCAGACCATAATAGTTTATTATAATATTAAAGTTGCTTTTTTTATCGATTAAGGCAGTACGAAGTCTGCCGGGTTAGCTAGTTATAAATAACTATTCTAATTCTGTTGATTGTTGATGTCCGAAATAATTTATCGTTACTTTACATTATAGTGTTTTTTTTTCGAATTCAGGTTGTCTTATAGAGCTTCAGGACCCTGAAAATGCTCTTCGAGCCTTCAACCAAGCATCCGTTCTAGTTCCAAGCGATGTCATACCTCTTCTGAATGCAACAATATGTTTGGCTCATCTTGGACAGAACCAGAAGTTCCTTCAAAACCTTCAAGTAATTGGGGTAATGATCGACAGTCAGAAGAACATTCCAGTAGAGGTGAGCTAAATATCACTTTGTCATTCTGAAAGAAATGGATATATAATCATTCCTCTATATACAGAGCGTCCCGAACACAATGGCCTATTAGAAACCTTAATGGCCACTCAAGAATTTATTTCCGTGGGTAATTTTTGTACACTATCAATCTGAAATGCTCTCGGAGTTAGTCTCGAAAAAAGCAACAACTCTGATATTCTCTTTGTTTAGAAACTGTCGCGAATTGGAAAAAAGGTAATTTATTCGATCACAAAATCATACAAACAGAAATATTTATGGTACAATTTGAATATAAATTGCGAATTCTCGTACACAGTTGGAGTATTGCTTGAAATCTTTGTTAACCCATTGATAACGTTGGATGTAGGTACATCATTAATGTTGTTGATAGGTCCACCTAGTCACTTCTAAGGCTGTTTATGCTGTCGGAATCCGCTTGCAGATAAGGCTTAATTGAGTTGGCTGAACTGTGCAGTAATTTTAATTGATTGTTGTTCACCTACCCCTGCTTCAGCCAAGTTACTGACTGTTGTCGAACGTATAGAGTGGTTTGTTATTTTTATTTGATATGTATTTGATACTGCCTTCTCTGCCGCTACTTCAGTATAGGGTGATTCACTTATCTTAGTAACCCCAATTTTCTCGAAAACGTCCGAATATTTTTTCATTATGTGAATGGCGTTTTAAACAAATCAATGCCAACTTGAGATGCTCATAAGAATCTGCGGAATAAATAAAGACGTCAGGCGTCGCGGCGCTATCAAAAATTTTTTTTCCAGGGACATACCTTTTTTATCATGTCATTCGAAAGATAATTTCATTCTGAACTTTTTTTTCGAATACAATTTTCATCGATTTCTTACCGTCAGCGATCTGCAACGTGTTTTATGTTAATTCTATTCCATTCATTTTTTTTCTGTATTGTGGTACTATGCCTCTATTTGGAGACATAGATTTGATTTTGTGCCTTGAATTCAAGAAGGCTAGTTTTCTAAACAATCTGCCTCTTCAAATGAGATTAAATATGTGGATACAGCAAGATGGGGATCCATGTCACAATGCTACCATTGTGAAGAGATATTGAGATCAAAAATTCTAAAATAAATGGACACTTATATTTTGACCAAAGTAACTTATAATAATATAGGGAAATGATATAGCTTATGTATTGATCATAATGGCTAGGTGACCTAGATATGATTTTGTTTCGTTGAATGAAGGAGGTTCTATACCAAACTATTTTTCTTTTTCTTTTATTATATTCATTAAATATTATAACAATATTTCGCATGACTCGATTTTCAATAATAGCTGCAGTCTCAACCAATTTAAGACACAGTGTACTACGCTTGAAACGACTGTACTATATGATGAAAAATTAATGATAACATATCAGATGATGATGAAGATTGATAATAAAACTCATTTTTGCATTCCCTCAGACGAACACATATATAAATTTCAGCCTTACATAAAAAAGTTCATTTTTGTTCGTATTTTACACCCTTTTCGAGTCGCCTGGCAGGTACTTGTGCTCGTCGAAATCGCCTGTCAATTTTTTTTTTTGAACTTCACAATGAACGAACAAAATCGTATGAAAGTTTTAAGCTTACAGGAACAAGTTTATTTTTTTTATTTTTTTAACACTTTCAAAGATATAGATCTTGATGACGTGCAGGGGTGAGGGGTGCCAGGCGATGATTTCCGTCCTCAGCATGCTAGGAACTATCGCTATAAAAATTTCTTGCCTTACAGGCAAACCGTTACTCAAAAGGTTCACTAGCTCTCGGACTATAATAGGTGCTCAAATTTATTACCAAATAATTAAAGATTTTTGAATAAAACTAATTGACTTGGATGACGAAAAAATAGTATATCTCATACGGACTAAAAATGCCTATTTTTACTCGCAATTTTGCATTCGCTCGGCTGCGCTGCGCTTCTCCTCGCAACTGCAAATATTACTTGTAAAAAAAATATGCCCTTTTAATCTTGATAATTATATTATACTATTGTTTTCAAAGGTATTTTAACCCAAATAGACCTGAAATTTTTTTTCTTTAATTTCAATGAGAATTGTGTCAGATTATGGTTTAAATGAAGCCTTTTCATATTTTTCATCTTGATGTGTACTTATTTTTCACGAAAAGTTAAAATTTGTGGTGTTCTTTTAAAGGAACGGTAGGTTTTTGAGCTACTAAAATGCATTCTATGAAAAATGAACATTGAATTATAATATGTCGTAATTATAGAAGCAATTTTTCGGATGTTATGCTATTTTATATTCAATACTTATGAAATATTCGTTTTTATGCCACACTTCACAATTTTTTTTATTTTATTCTGGTAAACAATCAGATGGTCTACTCTGACTTATCCTGAAGATTGGTGTAAACTCTTTGATTGCTTAGATGGTCCTGTTTTTGTTGTTTTTCTATTAGTTTCCAGCAATCTTGTTGCGATGATAGCTAGTCTAGTTTGTTACTATTTCTGCGTTTTGAACAACCATATCAAAGCAGTGTGCAAGAAGTGGGAAATACAATTTTTGTCCTTGTCGAAATACGATTCTAACTCATGTTTTTACGGGATCAGTCAACGCCCCCCATATATTCTAATGTTGCATGATTTCTGGTTGGTCAATGATATTTTTTTTCGCATGGTGAATATATTATTACTTTGTTTTGTACATGGAAATACGAATAAGAAATTAGTAGGCGCATAAACAACATTATTGTTATTTCAGTTACAGAAAACTATTGAATTATGTGCAGAAGAAAATTTTGCTATCAGGTGGTTCTGAAATCATATCCAGATTATCTGCATGATGTAGTATCTCATGCAGAGTCAGATTATTTTTCCAATAGTTATAACAATATATTCAGGTAATATAGTAGGTGATAATCCTACCGTTCCGTTAAAAGAACGCCTTCATTTACGTAGCAAAAATTAGGATTTGAAATCATGGAGAAGATGAATTCGTCTCTTATATTATTCATCCGACCATAGATATAATTATTTTAGTCGCAAACGCGATGAAATAAATACATATGAAAAAATACACCACCGGACAAAATGAGGTATTGCAACAATTGATATATTTATGAAGTTTGCATGGCTTTAAAGTGAATTCGAATACTGAAGCACTTTGTAGGTTATATTCAGTGTTGAAGAAAGCATTAATTTATGTGTTTATATTGACGCCTTCTTCGTCTCTTTATTTCGAGCATGAATAGAAAACTTTTAGATAGGTGTTCTTTATACGGAACGATAGGTCTATTTGGGTTTTAATCTGACAGCTACTGCCATACAGTTTCTCCTTCTAGAAATCATTTGTAATTCAAAATAGCGCGTTTTTGACTGGTGGAAATTAAAAATAATGAAAGGAAGATACTCTCTTTCGTTAAGTTATTGTCCTGGCAAGATAAATTGACACCTTGTATAAACCCCGAACAATAAAGTCATGAGTGTGAAAATTTCGTCGAAATGTTTTCAAATCAGAAATACAGACCTGTCTCATTGCAATCGCCTCTTATTAATCTTTTTTTTCTGTTATTTGCAGTGCAAAGAACTTCATTTTAAACTCACCAACGTTTCTATGGAGGCCGTATATGTACCCGCAAATGAAAGCTATGGAACGAATCCGGATACAATGGAAATAGACGGCGCAACATCAAAAGAGTCCCAGAAGATAAATGAAAAAGCAGTAATCATTAACGAGCATTGTGTTGGAATGGCATCAGATGAAGTGTAATCCTGAACATGATCATACTCTTATACAGGGCGTATTTTGAGGTGCGGCTTTTTTCTGACAGATGGTTGATCGCCGGAATTTTCAATATAAAAAAAGTTCGAAACATCTTGGGCAGGAATATCTTGATACGACTCTGGAGCTTCTAACCGCCATATTTTCGAAATGACGCATGATTAAACTCAAAAATTCAATTAGGTGGTAATTAGGTAATGCTTATGTAGCAGATATTGCCATTTTTCAGAATTTCAAAAATGGATACTATTCTTGTAAGTTTCTCAAAAGAAAATGGGGTTTAGACTTTGTCAATGAATGACACGTTACGGTCGTCTTTTTTAGAGAAACTGATAATGCCATCAAATGCATTCCTCTATCTTCTTTTGTTTTCGAGTTATAGACGGAAATTGAATTTTGGGTGATTTCAACTTTGGACATTATCTCCGTTTCTGTTTGTGCTAGGATGTTGAAATGCAAACATTATACAGGCACTTCTTTCAGAGCAATCCAGTAGCGAACTTTGTTTTTCCCAAGAGGTTTCCTTGCTGAGCTATAACATAAAGTTGTGTTTTTTCTTATAGAAACAATAGTTTGAAATGGCTTTGAAAGTATCGCTTTTTTTTCCCATAGCAGAAATATATCATACATCATACATCGCCCTCAGATTCATTCAGATATCATGGAAAATAGAGTTTGTATGTGAAATTGGAATTATTGAGTATTAAGTAGGCTGAATCACGAAATAATATGTCTCTAAGCATGGTGTCATAATTATTTTGCGATTGAATACTTCAATTCAATTCTCCGTGGTTTGATCTCTCTTCAGAACAACTGTCAATTCGAAGTCATTATTGCCGCTAAAATAAAACATTTTCAGGAATAATATTTCTCGTAGTTTTCGAACATTTTCATATTGCCGGCAATAATGACTTCGAATTCTAATAATTGACAGTTGTTCTGAAGAGAGATCAAACCACGGAGAATTGAATCAAGTATTCAATGGCAAAATAATAATGACACCATGCGTAGAGACATATTATTCTGTGATTCAGCCTGCTTTATACTCAATAATTTAAAATTCAAATACAAACTCTATTTTTCATGATATCTGAATGAATCTGAGGGCGATGTATGATATATGATATATTTCTGAAACGGAAAAATTATGGCGATTCTTTCTGAGCCATTCAAAACTATTGTTTTCAAAAGAAAAAACACAACTTTATGTTATATCTCAACAAGGAAACCTCTTGGGAAAAAACAAAGTACGCTGCTAGATTTCTATGAAAAAAGTGCCTGTATAGTGTCTTTTCAACATCCCAGCACAAACAGAAACGGAGTTGAAACGAAAGTTTAAATCGTCCAAATTTCAATTTTGGCCTATAACTCGAAAACAAAAGAAGATGGAGGAATGCAGTTGATGGCATTATCAGTTTCTCTAAAAAAGACCACCGTATAACGTGTCTTCATTTTCTTACCTATATCTCTCACGGTTAAAAAGTTGTAGTTCAAGTAGCACCAATTTTGCCCACCCTGTACATTTCAATATGTGAAGGTCTGGTTCGTTCTTAAAATTTCCCAGAATCGTGGGTAAATTCAGTTATAAAAATCCCAGACATGGGGCATATTTTATATGAACGATTTTCGGTATAATGCCTTTTTTTGATGAGTTCTCTCTCTCAGAAAAGAGTATCACTTTGAAATCACCTGTAAATACTGACGTTTTCGTTGACATCAGGAAAAAGAGTTCCAACTGGAAAAATATCAATATATAACAACATGTAAATTTTTTCATCAATAAAATTTTTCTTAGGGTATATATTTAGTTTTTTTTTGCTATCCACTTTTTGATTCAGTAACTGAAAGAGAAATCAACATTGTCAAGAAATCCATATAGAGTGGTCTTATTGGTGAGTGTACATTGTAGGTACATACACCCATCGTCTAAAGTTTAGGCCCCCCCGTAGGTTTTTCAAGAAATAAACAATCTGTTGTGGAAATGGGATGAAAATTTTCATCCAATTCATAGGAGCTTTGGTTTTTAGATGACATTTTTAGGGGCATATTGAGTGGCCACCCAGTTTATCTGATCTGATTCCACTAGACTTTTTTCTATGGGGTCACCTTATATCCAGGCCTGAATCGCTGGATGATTTGCGAACTCTAATTATTTTTGCACGATAGAACGAATTTTGTCAGTAACCGCGTTTGTTGCTAGATCGGTAGATCATTTTTACTGGTTTCTAAGGTAAACAGAACGGTGAGTGAATCACTTAGGTACCGTTCAGCGAACGGTAAGTGAAAATGAATATTCTTTGAAATAATGAAATAACACAAACGATTTGAATTCAGTTCATTTAATATTGAAAGTGAAAGTACAATTTTTACAATTGCTGATGGAAATACCACTGGATTGAGTAGTAGCCAAATACTCAGAAACCTCTCCTGAATTCAACATTTCATGTTGCAACTCGCTACCTTCCGTAGTAGGCAAAATTTTTTCAGCAAACTCTAGTTTATTTTCCAGGGAATCCTCAACGTTACTTTCAGCCACGGTCGAAGACCGCCATCCACCGTGTCGTTTTAGTCCAAATACATCTACTCCCTTATTAGCTAAAAATGCGTCTAAGAAAGTGGACAGTATAGGCATTTGGATTTTCTAAATTCAAGAAGGTTGCAATTTTTGACGGCCAACTTTCAATTGTCCCTTTGCCTATTACTTGATTACTGCATTTTCCGTTTTGATATCTCAAAAATAAATGCTCGCTCTTCGCATTTTGTGGACACAGACGGAAATATTTTCTATATAATTTCAGGTAATTGATATCATTATCTCGATCGATGACTGTGAATGTTCTCTGAATGTTGGTTTTTGTGTTGGCAATTTTCACGATTAAAAATGATTCCCGATCTTCTATGTCCCTGACGCTCATGTTGTAAAACTCTTCTCTTCTACACGCCCCTGATAGATCTAATATCATTCCCATATAAAAAGACATAATTAGTTTATCAAGCACTATTATATTAATAAAAGCACACCTTGATAATTATAAACAAATCAGGTGCTGCTTTCAAGAATTTATTGATATTTTCTCTTGTGAAAACAGCAGATTTTTTGGGTTTGTAACCAATAGATTTTCTTACGAGCAATGCTATAAGCGTTGCAAACCTGGATATGTCAATACCGTCGTTCAAAAATATTGTGCTCTTCAGCATTGAATATTCCGCCCAGAGACTTCCAGGCATCTCAGTTTTTCTATTCTTCGAACAAAATAGGCCAGTAACACTTTTTCATTAATTTGGCTGCCTTTAATCTGAATCCATTCCTTGAAAGTATTGTATGTACTCTCGTAGCGGATTTTGGATTTCTCAGGAATAACTGAAGAACAGCCGATTTCCCAGGCTGTTTGAATTTCATTATCTTCCGAAGATTCTATATCGCTCATTTTTCAACGCTAGTAAATTCAATTGATTATTGTCACTTTGACAATCTACTAAGTTTTCATCACCAAGAAAACGCCTTATATTATATTCCTACACAGCATTGATAAAGCCACGAATAAATTAATTTGTCAGATAATTATTTTGTACATTGAGTAAAAATTGTGTCTATCGTGCAAAAAACGCTATAAGTATCTCGAACGTTAAGGACTACCGATCTCAAACAATAATTGGAGTCGATCGGTATAGTGCCCTTACCGTTCTCTATACTTAATATACTATAATGAATGCCGTCAAATTACAACAGAACAATGTATGGCTACACTGACAATGTTTATATGCTAATTGTATATCGCGTACAGACTTTAGCCTCTGCGATTTATGTTTATGTAAAATAAACTTTTATTATTATTATTTTCAGCAAAACCTATTTTACTACATGGAAGGGAATGGTGCTTATTTCCAGCATTTAATAATGCGTAGGTAAGTGTAAGTAATCTTACACCATTTTACATTTCGTTATCGATTGAAGTCGCGAGGTTTTAAGTTTTCGTGGAACCACACTGTATTTTCGATTTAGTTCCAAGCGCTCAGGTAAAAGTAATTACAGGATTCCTCAAGTTCAAGTCCAATAAACAATCAAAATCGAAAACCCACCAGAGAGACACCCTTCGGGTGATATCAAAATAATTTATTCCAAGTCAACACAAGACGATTCAGAATCATCCATCTCTCATATTTAGTATACGCTCAGAAATTAATCAAGTCGGCTGAATACCGATTGTGCCAGTTGATGCATATCGACAACTTACGCTTGAATGCAGGCAGCATCAGCCAGTTCAAAAGCTGAATAATCTGCCCTGATTAATGTATGTGGGTGGCTTTTCATATTTCGAGATTGGAGAACGAAAAGAAATATCATTTATTGAAGTATTTCATTAGGCAAAATTTGTAGGTAAGGAAGGATATTGGCAAGAAATTTGGATTAATATATTGCATCGAAAAATATGGAGATGGAAATCAGAATAATCGAAAATCGCAATGTAAGTAGTAGGGAACATCGGGAAACAGAAGATATTCTTGATTTAATTCTGATTACCAAGTTCAGCCAAATGCCGTACGATGACAAACTTCTTGTAGCAAAGACAATGAAGACTGCCTGGTATGCAAAATTTAATTCTTAATGCCAGACATAATCGTTCCTTCAGCGTATAATCTACAGGGTTGGGATAAAGTATGGAACCAAGTAAATATCTTTTAAACGAAAAGAACGATATTATTGAAAATTTGCAGGTAAGTGCAATGGAACAAAACGCATCTGATGTACATTTTATTGATAATAATATACTTCCGGTTTAACCGGAAATGCCATCAACTTCTTTAATTTAAATGGGACACCCTATATATTTTTACAGATTTTGAAAGAGCTTGTCATTTTGAATTCATACATACTGAGTTTAGTGTAAAAAAAATTGTAAAAACGAGGAATAACTCACTGTAGTACAATAGATGTACATTTCATTCCAAATTGTTCAATTTATTTCCGTCAATTAGAATTTGACACTTGAAGAACAAAAGACGTACTAAACAGTACTTGTTTATTTATTACTATGCATACAAACAACATAAATTAGTTTATCTAAATAGTTTTTTGCTCTAATGCAAAAAACTCAGAGGAGGTTTGTTAAAGTGCTATATTCCTCGTTTTTACAAATTTTTTTACACTAAACTCAGTATGTATGAATTTGAAATAACAAGCTCTTTCAAAATCTGTAAAAATATATAGGGTGTCCCATTCAAATTAAAGAAGTTGATGGCATTTCCGGTCAAACCGGAAGTATATTATTATCAAAAAAATGTACATCAGATGCGTTTTGTTCCATTGCACTTAATTGCAAATTTTCATAAATATCGTTCTTTTCGTTTAAAAGATATTTACTTGGTTCCATACTTTATCCCAACCCTGTATATCTATACTAATACTAGCTGACCCGGCAGACTTCGTACTGCCTCAATCGATAAATAAAAAGGCAAGTTTAATATTATAATAAACTATTAACTCAAAATACCTTGAAAGTGGACATAAAATTTTTCTGTACAATTAGTCCAGTCAATGAGGGCGAAAATTAGTCATTACCTCCGAATTCTATCAAGATGCTTCGATTTTGATGAAATTTTGGATATAAGCTATACTTGTTCTAACATCAAAACATCCGTTTAGGTAACTCAAAATACACAGTAATTGTTTACATATATAATAGTAGAATGGAGATTTGTTCAAAACATCTCGTCATAAAATTTTTAGTAGTGTTCGGAAGAAAGATAGGTGCAATAACACATGGACTCAGATGCGTTAATATTATTGAAAAATGTAGTTCACCGAATTAATATCAAATATAATACCTCAAGATATCACACTTTGGATAACTGGGAGCCTTTCTGCTACAACAACCTGAGTTAGGCCACCGATAGCTCTATTAGCCTCAGCGTTTGTTAATTTACGTCTTGGCATTTTCAGAAAACTCGTTTCAAATCGAAGGCGTTGATAAACTGACTCCATTTCAAAATAAAAACATTCATGAAGCATATGCAAAGAACCCTACTTCAGAAAAAAGGCGACCAGATTGACGAAATGTCCCATACTGATTTTTATTGGATCGATTCAAGTTGTTACTGAGTTTTAAATGATTCTACAGCGATTTTCTCGAAGATTATATTCTTTTCAAAACGATTGAATACGATATCCCTAACTCTTGTGGAGCAGTATATCTGGTTTTAATTCCTGCACATATTTGTCAGAAGGAAATCAGTTCAAAAAAGAATGTAGCCCAGCAATAAATGAACAATTCGGAATTTCTGACAGCGATACGTTCTTTGACAAAAGGAATCTGAACATGTGCATGCCAATTCTAAGTGAATTTGTATATCTGCCCACTTTCAATTCGTTTACCAGCTTTTGCTGATAAAATGCTCCATCTGGTTGAAAATAGAACGTTTGATGTGCCACTGCATTTTCCAATACTTGCACGAGGACTGGATAAATAGCGTTCTTCAATAGATCTGCATGAATCTGACCAGTGAGGTTAGCGGGTATAAAAAAGAGCCAACGATTCGATTTTCATCGATATCCGTTCGAATATTTCATTTCAGGGAAGCTACATTTTCATCTGACCAATACCGGAAGTTGGACCAAACACTTGTCCGAAAAACGGATCCAACCAAAAACATTTTGATGTAAAATATTGCCAAGACGAGGCCGTATTTCTTACAATGTCAAAAAGTCAGGGGCGGCCTTGGCCATTGCGAGGCCCCGGGCGGGAAGTCTTCGCGAGGCCCTTTTTCCTTCGTGAAAAGTATATGATGCGGAAGTAAGTCCGGTTGTTCTGTAAAGGTTATTGTCATATTTTATAAAGATATGAAATTTGAGTTTTAATTCAAATATAATAATATAATATAATATATAAATATAATATAACTTTGAAAGATTTACAAAATTAACAAATACAGAAATGATAAATTTAAAACTGCGGCTTTTCCTAGCACTGAAATCTTTAATTGAAGTATCTTAATCGATAGAATGAGCTACGTCATTTTCTATTGATAGAATAGCAAGGGCTGAAAGCCGATCTTGTGTCATCGAATTCCTTAAATATGTTTTTATGATTTTAAGTCTAGAAAAACTTTGTTTATGAATAAATCATCCAGCGCCTGTCAAGCTCTTCTTTTGATTACTCGTTTCCTTTTTGAACTACCCGACTCGAATTCTCTACCGGCATCTCGATCACGCGAACTCATTTCGAAAATCTTGTTGAATTTCGCACAGAGTGTCAGAAATAATTTTTAAGTAACACACAGTTTTTTCACACTTCTTAGGTTCTTCACTATGAAAATGACCCGTTTGTTCATTCTGGTCTAATGAACCAAACCAATTGAACCACAAGTCTTAGACTTTGGATCTACAGCGGGGGTTGAAAAAGAGACAGGTAGTGGAATTCCCACAGATGATGATAATAAATGATGAAAGTACTATTACGTATTTTGAAAAGAAATTCTCGGTTTCGAAGAGAAAACCATGAAAATAAAACTGTTTATTTTTATGATTCAGATGAACGGAATAGAAAGTTTCTTGAGAAATGGCGCCATCTTGTATGCATATTTCTTTTGGAAACAGTGGTTTTTTACGATATTTTTATAGAAAATTTCTCTGCAAAATCCACCATATATGATAGAGGAGCCACTAATTATAAGTTTGATTGAGGGCGTAAACGTGAAGTCCCAGTTGTATCAAGTCCTAAAGCTCAGAGCAGTTCGTGGTAGTGTTGTGCAACTTGGATACTTTTGAGTTTCCGATATACTGAATGAAGTATTATGTATTGGGTGAATTTATTGGATAGTTGGTATCCAAATTTATACTTACAAGAGCCACACTGAAAAGAACGCTGAGAAACTAACAATTGAATTAATTTCTCAATTCAATGACAAGAAAAATTTTAAGTTATTCGAAAAATGTGAATATGACCTCTTAATGTAAATGAAGAACCGAAAACAATGAAAGTTTTCCATCACAAAAAATAGAATATAACAAAACTGAACCCAATATTCTTATCTCTAATCACTAGGTGTGAAAAAAAAAACAGATTTCGCTCTCCTCCTTCCGTAATTCATTCATAAGACGATAATTCAACGAATATTTCAAAGGGACCGCCAAAGAGCGGTCAACAGGGCTATAAATTTTTATGAGGTTCCAACATCTGGGATAAGTAAACATTGTACCTAAATACTTAGATAATTTTCACCCAAATTGTGTTGTGTGCATTCTTTTCTACCTACTGATCTGGCGGATCGGACATCTGGGGCCTCAATTACCCATTCGGACGTTCCAACAAAGCGCAATATTCAAAAACTACAAAATATTTTCTTCAATTTTGTTCTGAATGAATGTATTGGTTAACTAACTTTTTTCGTATTTACCTTATTTTCAAACCTTTATAAATAATAAGGGATCTAAATCAATATCAAAATTTGCTCGGGTTGTTGCGCGCGAGGCCCCACCAAGAGCGAGGCTCCGGGCGATTGCCCCGTTCGCCACCCCCTAAAGCCGCCACTGCAAAAAGTTATCAGATCTCATGTAGAGCCAAGCTGCTAAACTCTACACTCTTCATCTTCATGAGTCCTTATTTCACACACTCTATGCCTTCGTAACTATAAGAAGAATTGTATAACAGAAAAGTTATGAACAGCGAATGAATGTGTAGAGTTAGAAATACGGCCTCATCTTGGCAATATTTTACATGAAAATGTTTTTGGCTGTATTTCAATTATTTTTGTACGTTGCTTATGACAAAATCCTTTCATTTTGTTCATTTTTTCCCCAATAATAATTGAATGAAATATGATTATTGCGAGATCTTTTTTTAATTCAAACTAATTCCCAATTATTCCTGTTCAAAATCAACAATGTTCGAAGTATAGAAATATACCTTTACCTACCTAGGTTCAAGCTGCGATGGCGATGTATTTTAAAGCTGCCATTACAACGATTTTATAAAGAATCCTATCATTATGCAATGATCAAAACGGGAAATTGCACAATGGAAACTGTGGTTGAGGTTATTACAGGGTAATTATATTTGGTGTAAATGCACATGAGGCGTTTTACGAGCGTTTTGTTTTATCCTCTTATTCAAAATGTTAGGGTAATTTTCTCTGAGAATTCTTGGATATTTTCTTTAACATTTATAACAAGCAGACCTCCTTATACAGGGTGGCCATTTGAAAACGAAACAGACGAGATTACAGACGAAATAAATTTTTTCGATAGAAATGCTCGGACAGGTCGATTTCTGTTTCGAGTGGGACAACTTAAGATGTAGGTTACGGACGCATAGCGCTTCAACCCTTGCTACTACAACCCTCACCCCCAATTTTTGAATAGGGAAGATGGGGTGAGTGAACCTCATTTGAAAGGTATTTTCATACTGATTTCGGCACAGTAATTGTTTTTTCATTTTATGCATTAGTTCTCGAAATATTCTTGACTAAGCATTTGAAAATGAAGTGGTGTTTTCATGGCACTTGTAGTGTTTTTTTGTGAAAAACCTTTCAAATGAGGTATCACTCACCGCATCTTCCCTATTCAAAAATTGGGGGTGAGGGTTGTAGTAGCAAGGGTTGAAGCGCTATGCGTCCCTAACCTACATCTTAAGTTGTCCCCCTCGAAACAGAAATCGACCTGTCCGAGCATTTCTATCGAAAAAATTTATTTCGTCTGTAATCTCGTCTGTTTCGTTTTCAAATGGCCACCCTGTATTTCGAGAACTAATGCATAAAATGAAAAAACAATTACTGTGCTGAAATCAGTATAAAAATACCTTTCGAATGAGGTATCACTCACCCCATCTTCCCTATTCAAAAATTGGGGGTGAGGGTTGTAGAAGCAAGGGTTGAAGCGCTATGCGTCCGTAACCTACATCTTAAGTTGTCCCCCTCGGAACAGAAATCGACCTGTCCGAGCATTTCTATCGAAAAAATTTATTTCATCTGTAATCTCGTCTGTTTCGTTTTCAAATGGCCACCCTGTATATCAATTTTCATACAAACTTATACTTCCCCTGGTTCTAAGGGTTGGGTGAAGAAAGTCTCAAGTTTAAGAATTTTTCCGGTTTTGGTGTACTGAAACTAGCTCACGTACCAAATTTCAACTTGATAGGACATCGAGAAGTACCCTAACAATTTTTATGATTATCAGTGAGTGAGTGAGTGACGAAATCGGGGGTTTTTAGATATCTATAAAATCTGAAGTGTCTGAGCTATGCACTTCAAACTTTGCACGTTTGATGAGTTCACTACTGGCACTATATCCTAAGAATTTTGTTCATCTACTTTATTCCAAACTCAAGTTATGAGGGTTCACAAATACGACGAAGTACATCGAGAAAAGATTGGTAGTGCCCTGGCGCGGCGCTTCGCTTAGCTCGATATCAAACATGTACATTTGATTATTATCATTTCACATACCTCTTAGAAGAACTATAGTCTACATGGGCGCCCGCAGGGGGTGGCCAGGGAGGGCCATGGCCCCCCCTGAGATTTTGATCCTCTATCGAGTTGATAACTCCCTGAGGCGTGTTGAGCACTTTTTGGGTGAAAAAAATCATGGAAAGTTTTCGAAGACGATGAATTTCATGTTTTTGTTTACCTAAAACGAAGTAATAAATTCATAAACTACCCCATGCTTATCAGCATTCTCTTCAATCGCTACCAGATGTTCGTTTTATGACCGGTTTTTTTAGGCGGCTTCTTTGATGGGGGATTCTTCCTGCGACTAGTGGGACTACTCTCATATTTCAATAATTATTGTCCATTCTCCAATCAGAATATTTTTTTCCGAGAAGGCGGAAATATAGAATCTTTTCATTAGTATTTTCATTCTAGAGAAATATGTATTCGAATTCGAAACAATCCTATTCAGAGAGTATTCTTCGTTTTTAGTGTCTTTGACTCCAAATTTTGTTATCGAGGGTAACTTCTTTGATTATTTACGTAGATGATTTGTTCGTTCGGCGCCTCTTAATGTGAAATTTCAACTATTATAATTGTAGATTATTGATAAGAACTGTAAAAAAATCGAAATGTTGCAAACTTTGGGGTCTGCGGATAGAAGTGAAAACAAAGTAACAAGTGAATTGTATCGTAGAGCGTCGACCCATTAGATTATTATTTGCGAATAATTTTTGATTTGTAAGGAAGTATTAATGATCAATTTGAACTTCCTTGATCCCTGATCATAAACACTTCTTTGTAAACCAAAATTACTTAAAAAATGATGACCAAATATTTCGACGATCCAGTTTACAAGTTGCTCAGATTTCACTGCTATCGGCAGTCCCAGAAGTCTGTTTTTTTCTTGTTTCTTGAGAGTCATTTTACTTATGTTTCTATATATATTTCATATATAATTTGATGAATTTACTTTTGGAAAATATGGATATTCTAAAATTTTTCCAAAGGAGATCGAATGCCGATGACGATCGCTATATATAACTTTATACATCAATGCAGACTCATTCCTCGTGTACTGATAAAGAAACAATCTAAGAAAAATATAGAGAGACTAACAGAAGGCTGGTTTTTAGTTCAAAATAAAATATGCGTGGTATTACGATTCCGGTATTTTATTTTCAGAATTATTATTATTATTTTTGTGTGTGTTATGTCTTTTTTATTTTTTTTTTAATTAATTCATTTTGATAATATATTTATATTGTGTTATTTCGAATAATCTCTGAGTGTCTAGTTTTGAATTGATAGTTTGTTTCATTTAATTTATATTTCATATTTCATTATTATTCATGTATGGTTTTTATGAATATCATTTTATCGAGCGTATATGTATCTTTGTTTTTATTTCGTTATTACTGGTTGATGTATCTGTAGTTATTAGCAATCATACAATTTATTTCATTCCTTTTTTCATATCATTTATATTTCATTTTCCTGTTAATATTCTTTCATGGATTGTGATTTGTTTAGAAAACAGTTACCGTATTATCTTATACATATTGCCTTATATTGTTGATGTTAAAAAAAATTTGAGGTGGAAAACTTGATCATTTTTTACAAATTCTGCGGGCGCTCATGCATGAATATAAAAAACGAAATAGAAAGAAAAGGAATACTGATGTCGCATGCGCCTTATCGTTTTTCGACGATTTTTTTTGCCCGCCCTGAGAAAAAATTCTGCGGGCGCCCATGATAGTCTATGATCAGGATCATCCTCATTTAGTTCTTGAACCAATCGTATTTTATAGGGATAGAATTTATGTTGTGTCAGGATTCCCAAGATTGTTTCTAGAACTGGCTGCCTCAGGTGATGTAGCTATGGATCTGACCTTGAGTTATTATTATTATTAATAATAATAATAATAATAATAATAATAATAATAATAATAACTCAAGGTCAGATCCATAGCTACATCACCTGAGGCAGCCACTTCCTTTGCTTCTTCCCTTTCATGCTCAATCTTTTTGTTTCCGACTAAACCAGTATTGTCGAATTTTTGATTGTACGTTTGACATTGAAGGTCTTCAAATTTAATGTTTTCGACTGATTTATTGATTAAATTATTTGGTGATGAATGAACAATTTCTTCTAGAGGAGGTGAGTCATTTGATTGAAAAAGTATTGTACGTATAAAAATCATTTATTCAACATTAATATACACTTATCTATCGACAATAAATTGTCAATAACAATAAAATTTGTATCATACGGTAACTTTTCCTTCGGAGAAACACATAGAGCAACGACAATACACCCATTTATTAATTGAATATGGAATTGAGAATCATTCTCCAATCAATCCAATTCTTCAGTATTTTTCTTGTCTTATTTTCTTTCGAGAAAAAATCCGAATTGAATGGAAATTGAGTCCCATTAATAGATTCATTCACTGGGGACGGATGTTGTTGGAAAGAATATATATCTCTTAATGAATACTTCAAGAGAACAAAGCAAAAGTAACAATATGCAAATGTGAATGTCAAGCTTTTTCAACTAAATGAGTTCATAATTGATCTCAAAATGAAATATTCACCATCATTTAATTTACAATCAACAAGTTTAATCTTTTGGTTGCCTCATGAATTGAAAAAGTTATAAACGACCTTAGGGTTTTTTTTACAAAATAAAAAAAATCTATAAATGAAAAACTTAAGGAAACAAACCGACGAAATTTATCAATATTTAAGAAAATAAAAGCGGTATACACTCCTGAATAACAGCAGAAAATCACATCACAAAAAAAAAACATATGATGATGACTTCAGCGAAAACCTCAAACAATAGGTATAACCGGGAAATGACATACATTTTCAAAAGTTGAGCTCTGTTGTTGAACTGAGAGAATCTCAGGACTGATTATTAGTCTCAGAATGAAATAAAGTTGAGAATGGATTGATGGATATATAACATTCATCACATAGGTACTGAAAAAATTTGCAAAATACTCATAAAAAAATGTTATGAGCCGATTTGGTGACAACTCCAATGTCATGTGGACATATAAATGGCGCCTTTATGATGAAATGCGTTCATTCCATTTACTCTTTTCGATATTATTCACTTTATATTTTGTATTTGTCCATTTCGTTCATTTTTTTATTACCATTTCTGATATTGATTTTTCTTGTACTTCACTAATTTGATTTGGGTCAATTCTCTTTATGTGTGAAGTTTTTCGTCAGAGTACATTGGACATTTGTTTGTCCATGAAAATTATGTCGATTTTTCAACTTGGATACCGAAGATAATATCCAGTAATGCATCCGCTAGCAAGAATAACGGAAGACATTTGACAGAGTACGGAATTTGAATTGATATGATTTGAAAATTGAGAGGATCTGTGGTCAGTACTGACAACCACAAAACAAGAAATATAACTGGAAACAATGCTGTAATGAATTTCATTACAGCACTACTTTTAGTATTTTTGAAACATAGATGAATTCAAAATGGTAATCATCGAAATGAATACCATTTTCAATTCCCAGGCTCAGAGATCTTTCATCATGAGGTTGGAGAAATGATATTAGATTTTGTCACTGAGATGATTACCATTTTGAATTCCTCTATGTTTCAAAAATGTTCTCGATGTGGCCTCCGGAAAGGCAAAGAATTTTCTTTTTCTTAACTACTTTTAGTACTTTAATGAACTCAATACGATACTGAAATAGAGAATAGTATATTCTAAAACAAGTTGCAGAGTGAGCTCCTATTCCAACACGAATGCGAAGTTTTCGATAGCATGAGTGTTGGAATTGCCTCCTGCAACGAGTATTAGACGATATTTTCTCTATTTCAGTCAAGTTTTGTGAAATACTGTCGAAATTCAAATAAAAATTCAGGTTATTGACTTTTATATTTCATCTTGGCAGTTGGTGTGACGAAATTTGACAGATTATGAAATTTGTATTGATTTGATCTGAAACTTGATTCGATCAGTGGTCAGTACTGACAACTACAAAACGAAAATTATAACTGAAACAATGCTGTAGTGAGTTTCATTACAGCACTACTTTTAGTACTGTTATGAACTCATTACGATACTGAAATAGAGAAATAAGAGAAAACATATTTTAGTGGTGACATTATTCGGATTGCTACAGAATACTTCTGTTTTCGGTTACCCATGGGAATCCTGCAACAATGGAAGGAAAGTCATGAATTAATAGGTGTCACTAATCGAATACCATGTTCCGCTAGTGTTGATTTTCCTCTCTGGTTGAGTCGACAGAAACGTTCGTGCTCCTATTCACTATGTTGATTTTGCCGCAGTCACAAGTTCTAAAAGCTTGATTCGATCTCTTGCGAATTTTCGTGTGGGCTTCTATCTGTATCTGATAATAGTTTAGTCGAACATTCTCCTAGAATAAAGGTTTCAAGAGGTATCGTCTCATCAGGTGGAAAATAAATTCTGGGTAATTCAAACAGTTCTCATGATGAATTTGAGAAAATAACAGACAGAAGGCTTATTCTAACAATCGTTCATTCAAAACTCATTTTTGAACTTTGAACTGGTGGAAAAATATATTATATTATAAATAACTATCCTTCCCTTCAATTCGATCTGATACTGAAGCTTATTTCTTAGTTTTTAAAAACTATAATTTATTTTTGAAATTGAGCTTTTCTCATGATCTCCAACAATATGTCGAAAAAATGATAATTTGGAGACTCTCATCCATCTTAAACGAGACACCCCGTATATTTCTTATCCTGGTGATTGGCACTGAAGGATGTCCCCAGTGGCGTAGCGCAAATTTCGGGAGCCCCCCCGCAAGATTTTAGTCGGGGGCCCCCTCCATAATTTTACGTTATTTCTGAAAAGTTTCCCCTGACGTTTTTCAAAGAAAAATATTTAAGAATTTGTGAAAAAAAATTTATATATAGGTATGTATACAATATATTGAATAACAAAAATTTGTAAACAAAATAACATAGATTCTGCTATAAAAATAACTGGAAAGAAATCAATGTGTCGAAAAAGTTGAAAAATTATTTAACAAAAATGCATTAATCTTTGCGAATTTTTTTGTTCAAACATATCTATCAACTTGTCGATGGCCAAGCTTCAGGCTACTTCTTGTTCAAAGCTGTAGTAGGCTCAAAAGTCTGATAGACGTGTTTGCGTTATTGTATTCCTAAAATAATTCTTGATTATCTCGAGCCTAATAAAACGATCATTTGACGATGTCCAAAGAGAGTCCCGAAAAGCTTGACGGTATATAAAAAAACTAATTGATTGATAATTCGAATTTCGAATGGAGTTATTGAAAACCTTATATGTTTTTTGAACCATTTAGGAACATTTCTCTATTTTTCGGGAGTTATAATAATTTTATCTCCATTGTTTCAGTTTTGTTCATTACATCCCAGAAAAATATAGCGAATCCGCAAGTTCAATAGAATGAAATTATTGGGGCCCCATTTGAAGCTTTTCGTTTGACTTGGGGGCCCTTTTAGTGCCGGGGACCTCTGATACTCCACTGTGCTGAATAATTGATTGTGATATCATTGGCTCATCAAAATATGAAAAAAACCTTTCGTCTCGTAGAAAATGCATTTTCTTTTTCTCTCCGAAGTTTTCTTTTGCAAG
Organism: Hippodamia convergens; assembly: GCA_038502775.1. NCBI lineage: Eukaryota > Metazoa > Arthropoda > Insecta > Coleoptera > Coccinellidae > Hippodamia > Hippodamia convergens. The sequence continues at coordinate 10,928,814 of CM076607.1, read as the reverse complement.
CTCCACTCAAATATTTTCTTCTCCGATCTGAAATTTTCTCTTATTTCTGAAAAATTTTAAGACATTCGAACTGCCGTTTCTAATTGGCGCATTCAATAGCTTTTCTTTTTTTATATTGAAAATGAAAAAATACGAGAGACGTTTCTTAACGGATAAATAAGCGACGCAATTATTTCTAGAACTAACCTTGAATGAAATTCTAATCCTGACCTGAAACCAAAGGCAATAAAAGAGTCAAAACATTGAAAACTTTGTCGTTGATTGTAAACAAACTCTCAAAGTGGTTTCGTTTTCAAACACTTGTTTCTCTCGCTACTAGAATGGAAATGGAAATAGGAAGATTTCATAATATTTTCACCCTCTTCATAAAAATATCCTGATTGGAGAATTGACAATCATTTCTGCAATAACAGATAAGACGCAAGCCGCCTGAAGAACATGTCAAATAAGCCGCCGATCCCCCAATAAAAGGATCATGTGGCGATCTTCAAAGAGGAATATCGAAAAGCTTGACGTTTTAAAAAACTCTTCAAAATAGAGTAAAACAGGTGTGACTGAGAGATATGTCGAATCGAATTACTGTTAACCTTCTATGTGTTTTGAATATAATTCAGGAATATTTCTCTATTTTTCGATAATAAATAACTGTACCATCATTGTTTAGGTTTTGTTCGTTATATTATCAGAAAAATATCGCGACTCGGCAAGTTCAATAGTTACTGGGGCCCCATTCAAACCTTTTCGTTTGGCTCGGGGGCCCACTTAGTGCCGGGGCCCCCCCGCACTGCGGGGTCTGCGGGGCCCTCTGCTACGCCACTGGATGTCCCTCAAACAAATCCATTTGACGTGTTTCGGTAAATTTTTCCAGTCACTATGAGATAAGAAATATACGTTGTGCCTCATCTGAGAGGGAACACCCTGTATAATATTCACTGTACTACAAGAGCGTCAAAATACTTCAATGCCAAAGAGTCACCCTGTAATTGGAATGAAATGGTTAAAAAAGGAATATTTAAATTCCAGTAGTTCATTTATATCCCGCAAAAATTACACAAGAGTCGACTGAACTTCCGAATTTGCGTTATCAGCCTTCAGCTTCGATAAAAGTCTCTGTTTGAATAGCTGACCGAATGTTGACCTGAACATACGGTTCATATAGCAGTACAGAATGAAGTTCACCGAACCATTGTTCAGAGCTAGAATATCCATCACTGCACCGTATTTCTGGTAACAGACAAGAAAAAAATACTCCCCTTTCAGGGCTATATACAGGGCGAATATTCCTTGCGGAAACTCGGTAAGCAGAAACAGAAAAAGGACTGCTATAAGCATTTTCGTTGTTCTGTCAGCCCTTCTCTCAGCTTTCGTTGTTTTCGTGTCGCAAGCTTTTCCTTCGGCGCGAAACGGGTGCGTTTCGTAGTTCCTCAGAATCTGCTTCCTCTTCTTGGCCCTCATTAGGGTCTTCACGAGCCAGCAACTGATGACGGAGAGTATGCAGCAGGGTAGGAGTTTTATGAACACCCCGTATATCCAAAAGTTCGCTTTAAGGAGGAACTCGTTCTCTCGGAGGTCATCAACGATGGCTGCGGTGTACAGGGTGTAATTTTTGTCCTCGCTGATTATGTTCGATTTGATGTGGAAGAAGAAGAACGTGGGAGAGCATAGAATTATGGGAATCATGAAGCTGAGGGCTATTGCCAATGAGCAGCGCTTGTCCGATCCCAGAATGTGGCTTTTCTCTGGATACCTGGAAAGAAAATATATATTTACGTTTCTGTTGTCCTCTAGAGTAACAATATAAGACATTTACGATCGAATCGTAGCACTTTTTAAAAATAGACTTAAATTGAAAGACTTAATGCACAGTAATTCCCAAAGTGCTCCCGAGCACATCTGCGGATTACTGAGCACTAAGCCCTTTTCTAATCTTGTCGTAACACTAATATATACGATTGACGCCAACGCTTTGAAATCCTAATATTCAGTTTTGATTTGAAGTGAATACTAACTTTTTGAATCATAGATGAATTCAAAATAGTAATCATCGAAATGAATACCATTTTCAATTCCCAGGCTCAGAGATCTTTTATCATGAGGTTGGAGAAATGATAAAAGATCTCTGAGCCTGGGAATTGAAAATGGTATTCATTTCGATGATTACTATTTTGAATTCATCTATGATTCAAAAATGTGACAAAATCTAATATCATTTCTCCAACCTCATGATAAAAGATCTCTGAGCCTGGGAATTGAAAATGGTATTCATTTCGATGATTACTATTTTGAATTCATCTATGATTCAAAAATGTTCTCGATGTGGCCTCCGTAAAGGCAAAGAATTTTCTTTTTCTTAAAAAAATGAATACTAACTAATAAATATTAATTACTAATATTACCTACTAATTACAAATTCTACTAATCTTAATGTATTAAACTAAGTCGGCCATTTTGTTGGTTACACCCTTCATAACTCAAGATTGGATGAACCGTTTGTTATGAAAGATTTTTTTTTGTTCTTCTACGACGGGGTTTAAAACGGGGAAAAATTTGATGAAATGAAAAAAAAAAAAGAGAAATAATTTTTCTTCTTGCGAATAACGCCAGTAGGTGTCGCTACGGTTAATAGCGTTTTCGTGAAAGTATTATATTTGGTATTAAAGCATCTGAGTCCATGTGTTATTACACCAACCTTTCTTCCGAACACTACAGAAAATTTTATGACGAAATGTTTTGAACAAATCTCCATTCTACTATTATATAGGTTCACAAATACTGTGTATTTCGAGTTGCCTAAACGGATGTTTTGGAGACGCATTGATTCTTTTGTCTGGTGACTTCCGACAATCATTACCATTGATTCCAAAATCGATGGCTGCCGATGAAATAAATGCTTGCCTAAAATCATCAACTTCAAATTTGGCTAGGTAATGAAGCTCTCAATTCAGTTGATTGCGGTTGAAATAGTACCAATAGATATTTGAAGCCCACAAAAATTCAAAAAACACCTGTACCACAGAAAATGATTGTTTGTAACTACAAAAAAAGATGCAATGAGTCATGCACCTGCAGAAAACTGAGTCTTTTTTGTGACGCTACATGTGGAATATGTGCAGGTGTTACTGCCAAAATAGTTGTCCAATCTTTGGCAAATATGAAGAAATAATTGACAGTGTCGACAGCCACTCAGAATCAGATAAATTTTTCGTCACAAAAAGTATTAATTTCACGTGAATAAAGTGATGAATAAATGAAATTTTCGAATGATATTTTCATTTTGTTATTTTGAACAGATGAGGTTTGCTTTTAGGGGTTAAAAAATAAAAATAACTGAAACTAACATTGATCCAAAACATTGTTATAAAATTGATTGAAATTAAGACCCATTTTTACACATTTTATGCTGAAAGGGGGTGGTTTATACGGTCTTGAAGTATATGAAGACCTTCATTAAACTTCATAAAATGCTACTGATTCCCAAAAATTACTTTGATTTACGTTAGAGCAAGTTTCTTGCAATTTTGAATAAAGGGGTTGTTTTCACCCCTTAAACATAACAAGCATAAATCGGCATAGGGCAGTAGTAGGAGACAAGTATAGCTTATATCCAAAAATTTCATCAAAATCGAAGCATCTTCATAGAATTCGGATGTAATGCCTAATTTTCGCCCTCATTGACTGGAATAATTGTACAGGACAATTTTATGTCCACTTTCAAGGTATTACACCATTATAGTTCATTATAACATTAAAGTGGCTTTTTTATTTAACGATTGAGGCTGTACAAAGTCTGCCCGGTTAGCAAGTTTCATTATAAATGTGAATGTCGGTGTGTTTGTTTGTCCTCTATGGACTCAGGAACCAGATGACCGATTTTGATGAAACTTTCACTATAATGTGGAGAATTTATTCTGGGAGGTTTTCATTCCTATATCACGAAATAATGAAAAAATATATTGAGTTTCCATGAAAAAGTCGGTAATTTACCGGGTTTTTTGAGGCTTTTAATGCCGACGCTGGTTAAACTATGAGAGATAAAAAAACATGGTCAAATACAATTTTGTAGTGCTCAAAAGGTTCTTTAGAAAAGTCCGCGACGGCATATGTCTAACTGCTGAGGACAACCCACGATAACCATTTTTAACATTTCTAGTTCAATTCAAAATAATGTTCAATTTGAAGAGTGCTCCCGACTGGCATGGAATGAATTAATATAAAAATGACTTTGATTCTGATCTGCGGCAGTTATTCCTGCAGAAAAATGCTTTTGAACAGTATAGTTTTTTAATGGATACTGCAAAAGTTACTGCAGATTTAACGAATGCGAATTTGAGCAAAAAATTATTGTATATACGCTAGATAGCTTTGTCACGTATTCCGGTGCCTGTCTCTCCTTCGATACGAGGTTATGAATGTGGGATTGCGGACCTATCAGTACCGTTTCAAATTGAAAAATTACGCGAGCGTTTTCTACAGCATAAAGTTTACTCTCGTATAATATTTATGATACGGAATTTTCAACAAGTTTAGATAATGTTTTACCCACCTTCCAAGCTAGGTAAATACATACTTGTGATACGAGAATTCCCGTACTGGGAACACGTACGCATCTAGCAATGTCAAAATCTCTTTCGGGAAATATCCCAATAGGACCACTTGTAACTTGGAGTTACACTTGTAGGATTTGTCTAACGGGCCCCTGGTAGCATGAAAGGAGCAGTTCTACCTCTCCAGTGACTTTCTAAAAGGAAATGCTCTTGGTATGGCCCGCGAAAGGAATTATCTGGTTTTAATTTTTTTTTTCATTCTCTGGAAGATTTTATACAATTATTTTTTGTTTTTTAACTTCTTCTTTTTCTTAATAATTTTATACATAATTGGTTAAACCAACTGATAGAGAACTCAAATTCAAATGTGTGACGTTTATGAAGAGTTAAAAAACAGATTCAAACGACACTAGCCTCAGACCAATTGACCACAAAGTTCTTGAAAACATGTGTCTGTCTTTCTTCCTCTCTTCTTTATTATCAACAGAAGATTTGTCGAATCTAAAAGATCCAACCAAAAACATTTTCATGTAAAATATTGCCAAGACGAGGCCGTATTTTCAACATTGTCAAAAAGTTATCAGATCTCATATAGATCCAAGCTGCTAACTCTACACTCTTCATCTTCACAAGTCCTATTTCACAAACTCTATGCCTTGGTCGAATTAAGTGACTTGGCCGTTCCTCTTCCGCCACGTGAGCGTAAGATAAAAAATTCATTCGCTGTTCACAACTTTGATGTTATACAATAGTTCTTATCGTTACGAAACGGCCAAGGCATAGAGTTTGTGAAATAAGGACCTGAAGATGAAGAGTGTAGAGTTAGCAGCTTGGCTCGACAAGAGATCTGAGAACTTTTTGACAATGTTGGAAATACGGTCTCGTCTTGGCAATATTTTACATGAAAATGTTTCTGGTTGGATTTCAATTTTTTTTGTACGTTGCTTATGACGAAATCCTTTTATTTTGTTAATTTTTTCCCCAACAATAACTCAATAAGATATAATTATTGCGAGATCTATTTCAAGTCAAACTAATTCACAATCCATGTTCAAAATCAACAATGTACGAAGTGAATAAATATACCTTTCAAGTTGCGATCGCGATGTATTTGCAAGCTGCCATCACAACCATTGTTAAAAGAATCCTATCGTTATACAATGACCACACCGGGAAATTGCACAATGGAAACTGTGGTTGAGGTTATTACAGGGAAATTGTATTTGGTGTAAATACACATGAGGCGTTTCACGAGCGCTTTATTTTATCCCGTTATTCAAAAGATGGAGCTGATTTTCCCTGGGAATTCTTGAATATTTTTTTAACATTCATAACAAGCAATCCTCCGTATATTTCTATATTGAGACCACTAGCATCGGAATTGGTGGAAGTCTCATACACACTTATACATCCCCTGGTTCTAAGGGTTGACTGGCATGGAACGAATTCATAAATATGAATGTGATCCTTATCTGTGGCATTTATTCCTGGTGAGAAATGTTCTTTGTAGCATAGTTTTCTAAGGCATAATTCGAGAGATATGACAGGTTGAAGAAATGAGCGCGATCAACCTAACCTACGATCATTTAATTTGAAATGGGAAATAAGAGTAGCTGAATCGAGGCAATAAGGAATTGTAGAGTTTTATTTTCAGGAAGGTTGCGCGAATCTTGAGTTTGTTTTTAGTTTTCTTCATCGTAAGCGTTTTAGATACGTGCTTATCAATTTTTTTGTAGGTTGATTATTATTTTTAAATATTAATTGTATTTACCATTTGATTTCATTTGTCGATGGGAGGTTTTTTGATTTTCTATTCTCATCTGATGCACAGAATCTACATATTATGGCACCGAATGGAAAAACGCATAATTTAGTGTATACTAGCGTTTAACATTGAAATATTACGAGTGCGGAGCCGCTAGTTCAAGCTATTTGGTGTACAGGGTGGACAAAATTGGTGATAAGTGAACTACAACTTTTTAACCTAACGAGATAGAGGAAAATGAATTGCACATTACGGTCGTATTTTTCAGAGAAACTAATAATGCCATCAACTATCTATATTTTTTTGTTTTCGAGTTACAGGCCGAAACTGAAATTTGGGCGATTTCTTTGTTGGTCATTATCACCGTTTCTGTTTGTGCTAGAATGTTGAAATTAAAACCTTATACAGACACTTTTTCCGTAGCAATCCAGTAGCGTACCATGTTTTTTCCCAAGAGGTTTCCTTGCTGAGCTATAGCATAAAGTTGTGTTTTTTCTAATGGAAACAAGAGTCTATTATGACTCAGAAAGAATGATTTTTTTTTCAAAAATTTATAACACATTATGCAGGGTGGGCCAATTCAGAACCCATATTTCTAAGTATACACTAGAAAATGCTTCGACAGGTTAATCTTTTGACACCAAATAGAAATTGTCCAGTATATTCATGAAGAAAATTGAAAAACCCAATAGAGTTTTGAATCTTGAAGAACCTTTTCGTTGATTGTGTACTGAAACTAGCTCACATACAAAATTTCAACTTGATAGGACATCGGGAAGTACCCTAACAGTTTGTATGATCATCAGTGAGTGAGTGACGAAAACGGGTGTTTTTGGATATCTACAACATTTAAAGTGTAGGAGCTATACACTTGAAACTTTGCACGTTTGATAAGTTCACCACTGGCATTATGTCCTTTCTCGTTAAAATTTTAATTTTTTCCATGTCCTTTCATCCACCATCCCGTCAATGCTTTTTCTCGAGTTCTGAATATCGATGTAGACGTCATTTCGAATCGACAACATGTTTTGAACACTTCTCCTGGGAAGGAGGTACACCATCTACTTCAGAAAATTCAAAACATCTCCAGTAATGCCGCTTGAAATGCGATATGATCGTCATTGGGTTAGACCTCAAAGACGGGAATATAATTCAATGCTGTAGCGAGAGTATTCCATGACAGAATGTTGACTGGAATTCTAAATTTCATCTCGTATTCTTCAATATGGGATCAATGTAGGGATATTGCACGATAACTTACTATGTATTTGGACCTCATTAAAATGTCTTTACAGGAAAGTTGATAGTAAAATTCCAGCAGTTCCAAAAAACCGATACATGATAGGTCTAATCAATTCCATAACCGAGATACAGGGTGGTTAATGTATTCACCGAAAAATTCAATTCCTAATAACTTTTGAACCAACCGGTATTTTCATTTGATACTTGGAACGTATCATAACCTTCCATATTTGGATCGATTTACTTTTAAATTCCTGAAAAATTCCAGGTCCGTATTTGAGAAATATGGGACTTCTTCCAAACTGAGATTCAACACCCTGTTCATTGAAATTTTGCAATTTGGTTGAGATATTTGAAGAGAGCCGAAAATTTTCTTTGAGGTTCAGTAGATTTCATTTTCCTGCACGTGATTTTTTTCAAAGAAAGCTTCAAGGAAAGATTCAATTATTTAAGATGTTCTATATTCTCCTCATTTTCCTCACATTCAAAACTAGGGCTCTCAACCGAATTCCATCGGAAGAGCATGCTGTTGCATCGTCCATGGCATGTTCCTATACGATTCAGAACAGACCATATTCTCCTGGGGAGGTCAAAACCAGGAACTCTGATAGAAGGATCAGTAATAAGATCTTTTTCGAAAAAAATTGCATAAATTCCATTCAGATTGCCAAATTTCTTTGTCGTTTCTTTTCATATAATAGATATTTTTTTATAATATTCAGTGGCATATTTGAAAAATTCATTTGGAGCACTGTTTTTGAGATTAGGTTTCAAATGGAACACAAGAAATATTTTAACGTAAAATTCTTGCAATTTTTTTTTAATACATCGTTGTATCACAAACCTTATCTTCAATCAATTTTAGCTACGAAATTAGAAAAAAACATATGTTTTCTTATTTGATAGTAGGCCATGAATTCTCTTACATATGCATAAAAGTTGAACATCCATAAAAAATATTAATACTCTTATTAATACTTTTTTCGTTTTCAACATTTTTGAGTTTATGTTGAACAGTGATATTTGGTTCTTTTTGTTTCAACATTTATTGTATTATTTTAGCTCTCTTATTCAAAAGAATATATATATACAGTGGAACTTCCCTATAACGAATACGCTAAATCCGCAAAAAAATTTCGTTATACGGAAATCTCGTTATGCAGAAATTTTTTTTTTATTGTGTCAAGTGTCAAAAAAAGCATCGTTCACTTGGATTTTTTTTTATTTGAATACATTATACATAATTAACTCAAGCACTTCCTTCTAGACATTTCGCACTACTTTTTTCATTAACAATCAGAGCAAAACTGAAAACTGAACAATCTGTATAGCCTCCTGTTTCAGAAGGAACTCTCCGTCCGCCGTAATGGTTCAGTTTATGATCGGGATTTATTACCTACGTCCGACAGAATTACGGAAAAAACCATCCCTAAGTATACTCTGGGAAAAACCTTCTTACCAATACGCCTTTAGAAGGTGATTTTCTTGGAATAATTCGTTATAGAGAGAATTCACTTCGTTTTAGAGGGTGTTTTTAACAGGGTATTTGGATTCAAGGTGCAATGACAGATACGAAATTCGTTGTACAGAGAAATTCGTTGTAGAGACGTTCGCTGTAGGGAAGTTCCACTGTATATATATATTTGGAGAAAATGTTTGAAATATGTTTAAATCAATAGGCTCAAATTCAAATAACATGGCGTTTTGAAAAAGTAATAATGTAATGCTTGTGTGAAAGATTGGGTGAAGAATTCAAAAAAACAAACATAAAACTGAATTTTTCTGATTTTTGGACCCCAAATTAGGTTGTGATACATCAATATATACAGAAAAATAATTAGACATTAAAATATACAGTTTTTGCCCAATCTTGAAAACAGTGCTAAGAACAAATTTTCAAATATCCCATTGACTTTCATATAAAAATATCTCTCATCATAAGCAATTTTCATTTTTAAGCTATTGCATCGCTTTTATCTCAGGCTTGGAGAGCGGGACCGAATGTAGAAATTCCGTAACGAAAAAACCTAACACAGCCGTGTATCGTCAGTTCAGTTTGGCAGACTTCGGCACGATGTTTAGGTGCTTGCGACTAGACGGATGCGTGCAGCCACTCTAGCAGTGCAAAATGGAGTCGGCAATCTCGCTGTTCCCATTGAATTACGAGCGGCAAATATTTCATTAACATCGCATCGAAAATATATAGTCAAAGGCAAACATCTTCTATTAACTTCAACTCTTGCTCTAATTATACATAAGTCGCAAGGTGGAACTTTTGACGAAATAGTATATGAGTATAGTAAATCACATTCTCAGGAACTCTTCTATGTTGCACTCTCTCGGGTGACTAATATTGAAAAATAGTATATTACGACAAAAAAATGATGATTCTGTATTTGAGTTTTATCATTATCGAAGGCAAGTTGCATCGACTGCATCTTTGTTGCAAGAATTCAAAAGACTGTCTTTAAATAGCCTTCAGACGATAGCTCAAAGTGTCTTAGATTTCATTAGTAATAGAAATGGCATTTCAATAATGACTTTCAATTGCCAAAATCTACATAGTCACAAATACGATTTATAAGATTCAGTTACGAGACAAACCAATTTGTTAATTCTTACCGAAACATGCATGACGCGTGATAATCCGATTGAAATACCTAATTTCAATTGTATTGTTCAATTCAAACGAGATACTGTTCCAAAAGATGGGGTAGCTATTTACCAGAATAGTAATAATGATACTAATATTATGACTCCGAATATTGAAATAAATATTGAAGACGTTAGCGATGTTAATGTTAGACGCTCATTTGTTGGAGATATTTGTGCATGCTTTTGCAAACTTGGAAATGGCCTACACATAATCATGACTCCAAAATTGAACGAGGTAGAGCATTTTATTCATCGCACTTTACTGGAGTACACTGAAGAATGGTCGAAAATACTTGGTACGAATGGTAATAAATTTCCACTTATCTTGGCTGGCGATTTCAACATTAACTTCGCTGATAAAAAATCAGAGCGGTTGACACGAGTGTTGACATCTTTTCTTCTAGAAAAATTGAATTTGAAGATGAATAATGATCCACAAGAATCCACAACAAAATATGGTACCACTATTGACGCGGTATTTTCCAGATATTTAGAAGACATTGAGTCTCAAACTGATGTTTATTAATTCAGTTACTATAAACATATAGTTTCAAAGATAAACATTCCTGAATAACCTACATGTATTGTAAGATGAAAAAAATTTTAAATCAACAATATTATCATCTTGTTCTTGAATAGTTGCAAAGCAATAGCATTACCGCGGCAGACCTCGAGTGCCACACATGTTTTTTTTTATTATATACAGGGCCTGAGAAATAATAACACACACAGAAGTGATTAATTTCGTTTTCGGCCTGTATTATCTTCAATACTTGCTGAAATACAGTGCAGAAAGGGACATAGTGTACATTTCGTCTATTGCCTCTCGTCATTTTTCCATTTGTTGATGTTTTCCATCACAGCTAAAAAAATTATGCATGAAATGATGAAATGGTCGGGGTTTCGATTCAAATGAGTCTCGATGCAGATCTCCATCAATTTCAAACTCGGCTGAGCATGGCAGCCGAATGATATATCCAATGTATCCCCATCAATCACCGGCGGCTTTCATCCAATATCCCGTATTTGTTTGTCGATGAATCTGGACCGTAGAATTCCTCAATGAAAAATCAATCTTGAGCTTTCGGGCACATAAAATCCGGTGCGAACGAGTGTAATCAAAATGGAGTAACGTAAACGAACTAATAGCAAATAAATTCCTGTCAGCATATCATATTTGATATGTTATCATGTTTAGATGGGATAATACCATGAAATAAATATTTGCGATGCTCACGTCTATATTTGAATTACTTTGTTTTCGGATTTGAAAGTCGTACATCATATAGATAGCTGTAGTTTGTCGGCTCTTTCCGATGTTCTGTTGACTTTCGAATGGGGGCGTACCGTAAAGAACTGGAGTTAATTTATCGATACCATTATACACAGTTCACTAAAGAAATAGCAGTTGGCGTTTACTTTGTGTTATCTGGGTTATCCATACCTGCATTTCGTAATTTGAAAAATTCGTCAAGAAGATTAGGCACGGTTTATTTTTCAGCCTATCGCTTGACTCAGTGAGAGTTTAAGATCTGATCCTAATTAGACCTACACGGAGCTTATAACAGAATAAAACCTATTTCATAATGAATTTCCTATATAAAAAAATATTTTTTGTACAACTGCCATTAAAAGTGACACTTTTAATGACAGCAAACAATGTTCAAATTGATTGTTTACGTGGAAGCGTGTTGAAAATATTCTTAACATTAGTGTTAGATATATTTTCAGCACTCCATTTTCTTATGATGAAATCAGATGGAAAAAATTCAGCAATTGCAAATTTTTATTATCAATAATTAACAATCATTACTTATGAACATTGATATTTATCGTAAAACTAAAACAATTACTAACATTAATGCCCTGTGATGTTAGGGAGCTTCGCAATACATTATAAAAATTCTCAGCACCATCAGTACTTGTAGAAAACGGAAGTACAATATTGGATGATGTTGATCCAAAATCTGTTGAGGTTGGGAGAATGTTTTTATCAATGACATTTCTATACGCAATGGAACGATCAACATAACCCTCGGCTACCGTCGTAGACTTCCATCCACCATGTTTTTTTATATATACTTCCCAATAATACTGAAAGAACGACTGAATTTCGTTGTATAACCAGTGATTTATTTGTTATTTTGATGTCTTCCACTGATAAATTACACGCTGACAGGCTCCAAATAATCAGAAAATAGTTGCAACCTTTACCATCACGTATTTCTCATCTGGTGCCTCCTTTATAAACTTTTCAACTTGTTCACGAGTGAGAATTTTCGATTTTTTGGGACGATATCCTTCACTTTTCCGTTTTAAATATGCTATTACCTTAAAATATTCACTAACATCCACACCATTTTAACAAGGGCGCTTGACTTTATCATTCAAAATTTGCTCCACAAAGTTGATGAACTCCATATTTTTGATTTTTCTTCTAAGTAGGCCAGGAAAACAGTTCCACTGAAGTTCCCTTCTACATTTTTCAATTTAGACCAGGCCAGGAAATTGATATATGCAATATCGTACTGCTGAACAGATTTTTTAGGTAGGAGTTCCAGATTTGCTCTTCTTGCAGATTCTTCACTATCCAGAGGAACAACCAAATCGTCACTCTTATTAATAATTAGACTCTCGACAAACATATTAAGCAGTTAAAAACCCAAGACGAGAATTGAACAGGAACGAAATTCAAATGACAGCGTCTTTTCTCATTTGTTAGTAATCATAACGTTGGCAACGTTTGCCATTCACAACAAACCTTTTGATTATTTGAATATTAAAATGCATTTTGAAGTTTATTGTCATTGCAAATTCGCCCATTTCATTATCAAAATAATGCAGTTGTACAAAAAACATTGTATGGTATTTGTGTTAAAAGTGATTTTATTATGTTCGTGAACTTTTTCACTCACAGAATAAATCGTCACTTTTAACAGTGATATCATGAATGACTAATAAAAATAGGTTGTCTAAATATCCTGGACCGAATATTTTGAATTATTTAAAAAAAATATATTTTTCATGAAATTGTGCAACATCATGATAATAAGAAAATTTTGTACTGGACTTGAAGTATGAAATACGTAGAATGTGCAGATAAAGGGGTTGTCTATTATTTGCCTGGACGAACACGTTAATATATAGGGTTGTCTGCAAAAAATTTGGTCCTAACAGAAGTTTACGTATTTGAAAGTTTTAAATTTCCACCCGTGTGGAAATGAGTGATAGAGAGATCTGAGGTAAGATAGTGCGAATGTTCGGTATCGGAAGGTCTCCTCTGATAGTGGTAAACTGAATAATTCCGTATGGTCTACTCATTAAAATCTTGAATTTCAGGTTTATTCACCTGATTCTACTGACAAATTAGATATTAAGCCTTCTGTTCTTCTCGAAACAAACCATCAGTAGTTTTTCTTCGAGTAGTATTCTCCTTTTGTATCGCTCACACCGTATCTTCTATTTTTCTGATGAACGTTTTAATCGTTCTTGTTCGTGAGCACTCGTACTTACTCGAAAGCAGTTTACCTCTGTGAATGATTTATTTTGCACTCTCGTCCAGACCAACGTTATCAATATTAATTATAATACTATTGCTCTATTCGTATTTAATGTATTGATCTCAGTGATGAAAAGATTGAGACAATGTAGCTTTAAACGCTTGTATTTCCGTCTTGGCCTGCATCATTATTACAACTCGGTCCTCTCATTAAAACTCATTATTCACACCTTCTGTTTTTTTTTTTGCGAAATAAAGAATCTCGCACAATCAATTTCATTGATTGCTCTGCCACTGTAAATGTTCTGTTTAATATTGAGTGAGTTAAATTGTCTAAGTCTGACTTGATATGTTTTTTCATTCGAACTGCTCAAGATGAGGCCTGTTTTTAGTTGAATGATGTCACTCTGAGTATATAAATGCTGTATATATTTTTTATTTTTACTGTATTATCCTCATGCAGTGAATTATTAAATTTATGATTGTGAAAGATGTACAGTAAATGTTCTTTCACTGTCGTCTCTTTCTCAATAACTTGGTTACAGTCAACGAAAGAAATTCGCCAAAATCTGAACATCTGAATTCAGTTATTTGAAATTCACACAAAATGGTGAGGTTATGTGGAAAGAGTGTGAAACAAAATTGTTTATCTTTTTATTACCTGGAGCATCGGTTCTGCATTGTGTTTCTACCGTTAAAAGCTCACCCATTTCATCTACCCAATATCAGATATGCTTTAATCAATTTTCCCCTTCATTTTTGTAATATAGATTTTTTTCTCTCTACATTGGTTTTAATCTCTATTTAATTTTTTTGTTTTTGGTTTGAGGAATTGTCTGACCTGGTCTACAATATCAGCAGGATATTGTTTCTGACTTGAATTAAATTAGTTTTTCACCATTTGACATCCGGAAGGTTTCATTTCATTGAAATTTCTTTAATTCCAGCGCTTGTTATCATATGCCACTGATTATTCCCTATCCAATAATAGATAAGATCAGCTATTTAATTGGCGCATTGACAGTATGACAAGATATACAAGACAACATCGTTAATGAAAAATCGATTTTCTGTCATTCTGTAATAGGGTTATCTCGATAGTATGTGTTCTATTATTACTCGTTCTGTTCCACTCATGTTTTCTTGCAGATGTAAATAATTCACACAATGTTTCGAGCAACCAGCGTGGAATTTTCCATTCAAATTCTATTATTTTTTTTGCGTCGATATATTTTATTTAAAAAAAATTGGTCACCGTTCTTATCCATAATTCAGCAGATATCTTCGAAAATTTTCTCTAACAAAAATTAATTTAATGGCTTGCTACACACAGAAAATCTCTTACTCCGAAACTTGACAGAAGATTGTACACTTCAAGTTATTTGCCTGTTATGAAATTCTTCTTTTTTAGTCGTATTTTCGTTAAATTTGACCTGCCGATCTACTACAATATAAGAGGGCTTCATTCAGCTTTTGAAAAGTAGTACGTGTTAGGGCTTTAGAAATATTTTTCCTATTATTAGAAGGGTATTTTAATTTTCAGAATAAAGAACTGCTTCGTTTTAGAAAAATCTTGTGGATCTGTGTTAAACTTTGAATGGGCCTATCTGTTTTTGGAAGTTTCAGGTGACCTTGGCAGGAGAAATCAGCAGAAATATTGAGGAAAGCCGTGACCTTTATATTGAGGATGAGGATTGAGCAACTTGCTTACAAGTTCCTATTATTTTACAATCAATTCGTTTATGCTACGAAATTGCTATGTCCTACTCTATATTATATCCCTTGATTAAAGAAATTGACATCAAAATTTTCAAATTTCACTGAAGCCATAAGAATTCGAATCCTTGAAACCTAGGATCTAGTTTTGATATTCAGTCGAGTGATAAACATCTCACGTTTGTGTGTGACGTTATTGCGCAGTTGCGAAGATCTGGTGAGTTTATTGAACGCGCTCTCGAATTTTGTGAAGATCCGTTTTTAATTATTAATACCTACAAAGTTGTTCACACTGAAGTCCCATATTTTCGAAGCTCATAACTTTTGACAGGAGTGTAATAGAATGGCCAAACCTTTTGCATGATATTACTTTCATTCTCATATGATACTGAGATGAGAGTTGAGGCTTAGCTTTTGAGAAACTGATGAGAAAATTAAAATTTTCGACCAAATAGAGGTTTATTTATATGCGGAAGAAAAATTAACAACTAGATAACAATTATCACATTAATTTCAATCGGTTTGTCGGCTCCTGAAGAGCACAAATTCGAGTGCCCACACTACCCACTAAACTAACTGCAGGAATCATTTTAGATTTAGTTGAAATGTAAATACCCTTCCAATAAAAAACAATATTACTGAAGCCCAACACGTACCTACCACTTCTCAACATTTCAATGAGACCGCTTTACATTTGCTTGTAGTCAAGCGCGAAGTCAATGTAATGAGGGGACGCTTAAAAACGAAGCATCTTCATCTAAACTGCTCCACATGAGTTAAGGATATTGACTGAAATTACAAAAAAATATAGTTTAAATGAGATTTCGTGATGAAAATTCATATTAATATGATTTCAAGTTGCAGGAAATAAAATTAATTTTAGCCTGTAGGACTGCAGCGTTTACAGGGTGGGTAGGAAAGATCGAGTAAAATAACGAAATTTCAATCCCAGAGAATTCAAGACTATCAACACAATTTATGTCCTTCACGGGCATCAATAACAGCTTGACATCTTCTTTGCATACTATACACGAGGTTGTTGAACATTTCTTGTAGAATTTGGTTCCATAAACGGGGCAGAAGCTCTCTCAGATCATTCAAGGATTCTCGGGTAGGTTGATGATTATCTAATCTTCTTTGGAGCATATCCCATGCATGTTTTATGCAATTCAAATCTGGTGAGTGCGGAGGTATTGGTAAATGTGGAATACCAAGCTCCTCTATAGTGCTACCTTCAGTGTGAGGCGGTCATATTCCCAGGACAAATGTGTAGATCTGTGCGACCGTTGAAACATATCCCGGCCCATACTATAACACTACCCCCTCAGAATGGATGGACTTCTTGGACATAGCGACGATTACAGGGTATGCGTGGGATTCTCCATACCCTTATTCTTCGAGAATCTGAAAATCGTCCATATCTGGATTTATCAGTGAAAAGGATACTACGCAATTGATCGTTCCAATTGATACGTTGACTTGCCCATTCCAGTCTTTGACGCTTATGGTCACGTGTTAATGGAACTCCTCTCAATGGACGTCTAAAACCTAGATTCACCTCTCTCAAACATCGGCTGATGGATTCGATGGAAACTTGGACACCATCTGCATTTTGAAGAGTATTCCGTAGCATTCTACAAGTAGATGTAGGTTTCTTCTCGCCGGAACGGTGATGAAATGATCCTGAGCAGGTGTTGTTTTTCGTCGCCCACCAAGCCTTTTTCTTTCCAAGCTTTTCCACTACAACAACCTGAGTTAGGCCACCCTGTATCATTCCGATAGCCCTATTAGCCTCAGCGTTTGTTAATTTACGTCATGGCTTTTCAGAAAACTCGTTTCATATCGAAGCCGTAGATCAACCGACTCAATTTCAAAATAAGAACATTCATGAAGCATATGCAAGGAACCAAACTTCAGAAAAAAAGCGACAAGATTGACGAAATGTCCCATACTGTTTTTTATGGGATCGATTCAAGTTGTTAATGAGTTTTAAATGATTTTACAGCGATATTCTCGAAGATTACATACTTTTCAAAACGATTGAACATGATATCCCTAACTGTTGTGGAGCATATCTGGTTTTAATTCCTGCACATATTTGTCAAAAGGAAATCAGAATGAAGCCCAATAATGAATGAACAATTCGGGATTTCTGACAGCGATGCGAGGTGAATTTGTGATTCTGCCCACTCTCAATTCGCTTACCAGCTTTTGCTGATAAAATGAGCTATCTTGTTGGAAATAGAACTTTTGATATGGTCCACTGCATTCTCCAATACGAGGGCTGGATAAACATTGTTCTTCAATAGATCTAAATGAATTGGCCAGCGACGTAAGCGCGTATAAAAAAGGGCTAATGATTTGATTTTCATCAATATCCGTCTAAATATTTGTTCTCAGAGACGCTAGATTTTCATCTGACCAATACCGGAAGTTATTCCGAACACTTGTTCGAAAAACAGATCCAACCAAAAACATTTTCGTGTAAAATATTGCCAAGAAGAAGCCGTATTTCTAACATTGTCAAAAAATCATCAGATCTCATGTAGAGTCAAGCTGCTAACTCTTCACTCCTCAACTTAACAAGTCCTTATTTCACAAACTCTATGCCTTGGTCGGAGTCTTGTGGAGTAGTTTATTCATTTCAACTACCACTTACGGCGACATTCAGCTATTGCAAAACGGCGGAACCAAAGTTGTACACCTGATATGCAATTCATCTCCATGATACATACTGTTTTCTTATGTTATAAGCTGTGTGGTTTATCTATGGGAGATGATTTACTTTCATTAGGGTCCAGTAGCGGTCTTCAAACTTCTGAAGTTCCGAAAAATCATCACTAAGATGGTCGTACCTGGTTCGAAAGAACCCTCACGATCAGAGAGCAAGGCTGAGAATTTAAATTCGAATATTGGAGGAATTCGAAGGATAAGAGTGATTACGTTCCGAAATTAACAACTGAACATGGTGTTGAGATCTTCTAAGAAACCCACATGGCAACAGAGGAACACCTTCGTGAAGGAGGACAATTGAAAGTTATGTACTCATTGATTTTTCACTTAGTCCAAATTCCGGTTTAGCTTGTTGTTTTATAAGTTTTCTTATGTTCAGCAATTCAAAGAGAGGAAATTGATTGGGTTTTTTCATTTCTTTGAAACATTATGACATTTCTGTTATAATAAATTTATGAAAAAAGAATTTTCTGGGTGGTTAATTCAAAAACCATTCAATTGATTATAAATAACTAGTTTTTTCTGCTTTTTTTTTTTTTATTTCAGATCTAGAATTTCGGGTAGATTGGTGAAGAGTCTGTTTTTCTCTGCTGCCCATAGATGAACTACATGAAGATGTTCTTGTGATCACGTAGATGTCCTGCAAAATCCTGTGATGTGATATTTTTAGTCAATATTTTTTTAACACGGGTGAGGTCAGGGTTTTTTTCTCTGGGGTTTTTTCCCTTTCCTCATTTTATCATACTACAGATCTGTATGGTTTTCCTGTGTTGCACTAACCCCAGCTATGTACTTATTTGTTTCAATATGTATTGTATTATTTTAGCCCTCTCAATCAATCAAAAGAATATATATACACTGCGCAAAAAATTAACGCACATTATGAAATCTCAAATTTATTCTACGACTGAAGGTGTTCTCAATGATAATTATTTTCATCAGAATTATGCATGCATATGTTATCCACTTTCAACGTTTTTCTTCAATACAGATGTTTTTTCCCAGCAGGAATAAAAAAAGATGATATTAGAAGATTTTGAATGTATTGGCTCCATTCTAAAATCAGTTGTTGTCGATCAATTTTAGTGATCAATAGTTTTTCTTTCGTTTGATT
Organism: Hippodamia convergens; assembly: GCA_038502775.1. NCBI lineage: Eukaryota > Metazoa > Arthropoda > Insecta > Coleoptera > Coccinellidae > Hippodamia > Hippodamia convergens. The sequence continues at coordinate 10,909,546 of CM076607.1, read as the reverse complement.
TTCTGCACTCCATCGCTATGCAACGCGAAACACGCAATTTGACCCAAGAGGATAGTTTTGCGAGAAGAAGGGTGGACATACACAAGAATTGCAGAAAGGTTTGGAGTTTTCCGAACAAGTGTGTCCAGAATGTTGCAGCGATTCAGGGAGACAGGTATGAATGTCCGAAGACCAGGACAGGGTACACCACGGGTAACAACTGCCATTCAAGAACGTTACTTGAGAGTTTCTCCGTTGAAGCAACGGTTTTCAACCGCTCGCCTCCTTCGAAATCAGCTTGAGCAAACTCATGGGGTGCAAATTAGCACTCAGACAATAAGAAATAGCCTCAGAGAATATGATTCAAGGCCTCGTGTCGCGGCAAGAGGCCCAGCTCTCACCCCAGCCCATCGAAGGGCGCGTTTGGATTTCGCGAGAGAGCATATCCATTGGGAAGAGGCCGATTGGGAAAGAGTTCTCTTCACAGATGAGTCTAGATTCTGCCTCTACCATTGTGATCGACGTTCCCTTGTATACAGACGTCCACATGAAAGATATGCTCAGTGCAATTTCCTGAATACTACTGGTTTCGCGGGAGAATCGATTATGGTATGGGGTGGAATATCTTTGACTGCTCGCACAGACCTAGTGGTCGTTGATAATGGAGCTATGAATGCTGATAAGTATATAAGGAACATTCTTGAAGAGCATGTAGTGCCATTTGCCCCATACATTGGTGAAAATTTCATTTTTATGGACGATAATGCCAGACCCCATCGTGCGCGCATCGTTCAGGAGTACCTTGAAGAGGTTGAAGTCTCTCGAATGGAATGTCCAGCAAGAAGTCCAGATCTCAATTCGATTGAGCAGGTTTGGGACAACCCCAATAGAAGGATGAGAAGTTCAGAAAATCATCCAGCTACTCTTAATGAATTAGGAATCCAACTCGGAGAAATCTGGGAAAGATTAGATCAGAACATTTTAAGAACACTCATTTTGAGTATGAACCGTCGTTGCCGAGCTGTAATTAACGCAAGGGGTGGAAATACCAAGTATTAAATCACTTTTCAGTATTTTGAAAATTGTTCATTTGTCTTTTTTCACTTGAGATTCGGTGAAATCCTGAATTTTTCTTCCATTTAATGTGTCTTGTTTCGTTTGAAACATTCCCGAGATAACATAAAAAATAAGTTGTAAAGTCAATGTAGAGTTAACTTGCATTAATATTGAGACTTTCAGAATGTGCGTTAATTTTTTTGCGCAGTGTATATATGTATATGAAAAAAAATTTCGACCGGTGAAATTAAAGAATGTTCTACTCACCCGAGTGCAAAATACCTCCATATGGCCAACGTCAAAGTGAGACAGATCGACGTCGTGTGCAGCACTTGCGAGAAGTGTATGTGAAAAAGGGCAAATACAGCTCCAAAATAGGGAAAGTCTCTCCTTCCAGAAGCGTCCTGGTGGTAGTAGCTGTGAAAGGAAACGTACTCCACCATCAGCATCATGTCGGCAACGGCCAGAGCCGTCAAAATACGGTTTATAGGCACGCTAGCCATCTCTTTTCGCGTCAAAACGGCGATATTTAAGGAGTTCGAGACAGTACCGAGTACGCACACGCTGACAGCACAGTAAATGTGGTAATTTGCAGCGTAGTCCGAGGCAACGTCAGCAAGAGATCCGCAATGGTGTCTGCGACCGTCTTCAGAGCTGTCCTCGCCTAGGTCGAGGAATGGACCAATGTTCACGACGTCGCTTTGGCTCAGGTTGAATATGTCGGAGAAGTTGTTGCCCAGGATTCTCTTGATTTCGTCGAAGCTGAATCTCTGCATCTTGCTTCTCTCTTCCTTTTCGACGTTCATGGTGGAGATCTGGAAGAGGAGGTAATGTCAGTGGCGGCGTTAGGGGGTGCGAACGGGGCAATCGCCTTTGGCCTCGCACAACAACCAAAGAAAGCAAATTTGATTGATTTTCATTCTTAATTATTCATGAGGGTTGTGATATGAGCTCCAATTAAAATGAAGTTAGCTTACTCATGTAATAATTCAACACATAATTGAAAATTATGTACAGGCTGGGCATATTTCGATGTTTTAGCACTACAACTTTTGAACGAGAAGAGATAAACAAAATCTGATACCCCATTCCCGATCTCTTTTTCGGAGAAACTAATAAGAGTTTTATTCATTTTTGGCTACCTTCTTTTGTTTTCGAGTTATAGGCGAAAATTGGAAAAATGGCGATATCGAAAAAAATTTATATCTCCGCTAATAATAAATTAAAACATTCTACAGGCACTTTTTAACGTAGAATCCAGTGGCATGCTCGTCTTTTCTGCACCATTTTCAATTACGAAGCTATGATCCAAAAATATGTTTTTTTAAATGGAAACAATATATTTCTGTGACATTTTCTGAAAGCTTAATTTTTCTTATTTCAATAATATATAACATCGTAAAGTTTGTATCAATATGAGTATAGAAATTGGTCAAAAACCTTTTTTCATGTGAGACTCAATACTTTCTATGGTTTCAACTGTTGATGAGCACAGAAAAATGTAGCTTCCTATAACAAGAGCATGGAAATGAAAAGACTACTAAATTTTGGTAATTATACGATACTAAATTTTTCGTGCTTATCGACAATTGAAACCATAGAAAGTATTGAGACTCAGATTTTCTTGACCAATTTCTATACTCATATTGATTTATTGATACGAACCATACAATGTTATGTATTTTTGAAATCAGAAAAAATTAAGCTTTCAAAAAATGGCAAAGAAATCTAGTGTTCCCCTTCAAAAAAACATAATTTTGTGTCATAGCTTTGTAATTAAAGATGTTGCAAAAAAGGCGAGCATGCCACTGGATTCTACGTAGAAAAGTGCCTGTATAATGTTTTAGTTTCAGAGCTCTATCATCAGTATTGGCGGAGATATAAATTTTCTCCGATATCACCATTTTTCCAATTTTCGCTTATAACTCGAAAACAAAAGAAAGTAGTCAAAAATGAATACTACTCTTGTCAGTTTCTCCGAAGAAAAGATCGAGAATGGGGTATCAGATTTTGTCTATCTCCTCTGGTTCAAAAGTTGTAGTGCTAAAACATCGAATTATGCTCACCCTGTACTCGAAAATCGCGTCTCGAAACACTTGAAGATCGGAGCCTTAGGGCTTGATTTAACTCCAATGTGTATGACTATTAGTCGCTACGGTATATTACATAAAGATAAAAAACCCTTGGGCGATCGAGATTTAAAAACATCAAAACAACGTGAACAGAAAAGATGAAACACCCTGTCATTTTAAGTTTGTGGCACTTAAAGATCATGATAGCATATTTCATTTAATTCATAATAGAAAAAGTTTGAAGGAAATACGGTGAACCTTGGCTTGAAATAATCTTTGACAGTATACAGTCAGTATGAGAACTAGGAAGATGTAAAATAAATCAGCAAATCGTAGCTAAAGTCAACATTTCGCAACCATATATAACTGCATTTTCAGGCCTAGAAATACAGATCATGGTCAACTTATGTGAAATGAATGATAAAAAACACAACATAAAATATAACAAAACAAAGAACACTACATCTTAATATATAAAACTAAGTAGGCTATTTTGTTGGTTACACCATTTATATCTCAAGATTGGATGAACTGTTTGTTATGAAAGATTTCTTGTTGGATTCCTCTGCGGCGGATTTAACATGAAATACAGTTAAACTCTGAAAAATTTGATGAAATGGAAAAAAAATAAGAAGTAATTTTCCTTTTTGCAAATAACGCCAATAGATGTCGCTACGATACATTTTCTAATAATATTAACGCATCTGTGTCCATGTGTTATTATACCTATCTTTCTTCCAAACGCTACGACGCTATAACGAAATGTTCTGAACAAATCCCCGTTCTACAATAATTATTATCGCCATTAAATAGCAATCATAGATATAGATAGTTATCTATATCTATGATGGCAACGTGTATTTTGAGTTGCCTAAACGACCGAATCAAGACATTGATATTTTCTATCGAACACACAAAAATACAAAGGGTGCTTCCAAATGACTTCATTTGGAGCAGACGTGGATTCAATCCAACATTCAAGGTGAGGATATAATATTGAACTTAATGATTTCGAATCACTTATTTTGTCTTCCCTTCCTTGTAATTGAATCCAAGGCCAGATTCACCATCGAATTGGATCATTACAACCACTTGAAGATACACATCATAAATTCCTCCAAATGAACTTCATATAGGCAATATGGATGATCAACGTCAATCAATTATTACAGATGTGAAAAAAATAATTCTTCAAGGTCTGTAGCAACAACTTCATGAATATCATGCATTGGTTCGATTGTTTAAAACTGCTTTGGAACGTATGCCAAGTGACAATCACAAGGTTGTGATTAGAGCAGATCTGTTGGAGCACATGACGTCAATTCAACTCCCCTACAATAGATGAAGTGGCAATTGTGATGGTAGGTGAAAACTTGGAAACGCGTGATATTGTTCTTACGCGTCGCAATACTGGAGAATTACAACGAAAATCTGAAACACACCGTTCATACGATGCTCTGCAATACCCCCTAATGTTCTGGAGAGGTGATGATGGATATTACGTCAATATCAAGGTGATAAATCCATTGAATGGTGAGTACCTTTATTAAAATTTTAAATTTCTACTTAATAAAAATTTGAAATATTCGATTTTAAGCCAAGAAACCACCAAGAAAATGAGCTCGATGAATTATTATTCATTTCGTTTAATGGTTCGTTAAAATGCTGATAACTATTTGCTGAGATTTCGTCGATTGTTGCAGCAGTATTGTGTGAACATGTATTGTGAAACCAGCTGACCTGGCAGAATTCGTACTGTCTTTATCGATAAATAAAAAAGCAACTTCAATATTATAATAAACTATTATGGTATAATGTTGGCCAAGAAGTGTTTAGAATCATTCGCTATCCCAGAAACTAAAGAGCGTAGGGGATCTGGTGGTGAGACCAATTGTGACAATTCGCAATTAGATAAGTTAGCTGACCCAGCGAACTTTGTTTCGTCTTAGAGATGAATAAAGTTGTACTAACCATTGTTTTTTTTTAAGAAGGAAATATATCAGGTGGAATACAAAAAAGTACAAAATATACGAAAATTTAATTGCATTGAAATAGGTATGTACCTTGTTATTCAAAGATCAAAAGAATTCTCTTTATTTAAGAGGTAAAGAGAGATTTTTTTTAAATATTTTATCGATTGAGGCAGAACGAAGTCTGTCAGGTCAGCTAGTTTTAATATAATTCCCAATAAATCTTCCATGTCTGAAATTTCAAGGTAACCATTATAGAACGTGGTTGAATCTTGGTGGGGCTGCTTAGTTCATCCCCTGCATATATCATCCCCCCAACAACTCTTCGGTATAATAAGCTCTCAGAAGTTACCTAAGAATTTCCGAAGTTGATATTGACTTTACCTCTTGTATTTAGGAATAATCTCTAGCGCTTAGAGTTGAAGTTTTATGAGCACAGAACAAGTTTCACTTCGGTGGAAATTTTGCAACTTGAATATGCGTATCAAAATGTTGCGATCTCACTCAGGAAGGCGTCAGTAATTGGATTTTTCCAATGAGTGTCTATTCCTGGAGTGAATCAAAGAACTCCGCTGTAGACGAGATTAATTTTCGTAATTGATGTCGAGTTTCATAAAACACGAGATGGGTTTGATCATTCTGGGGAGATTTGCATGATGGAAATCTGTTGACGCTTTACGTTCTGAATGTTATCATAAAAAATTGCGTGGTCGCAGGGATTCAGCGAAGGAATATATTGCGATGTATTATGCAATATGCACTATTTTTGTATGCCTTTTAGAAAATAGTATTTTAGAGTCGAGATGTTTTGGGATGGCAAAGTCTGCTATACAAACTCAATGTACATACTCTTACCAGAGATAGAGTTGGACTAGGTGATTACTGATTGAATATAAAAAATTAATTTCTGGATTTCCGTAAAAAGCTACAGGGTGATATTCCAACTTCATGGAAATACTTAGATCATCATAAAATCCATACTTATTAGGAGATATTATTGAAATTTGGGAGGTTATTGGCACGTGCTAAGGTCGAGTCAGAAAGATATCAATTGTTTCATTATTCAAGGTAAAACGAACATTTTGTAATTTGAATTACAAATAATTGATTCACTTTTTAGAACGAAGCTAAATTATGCTTCAATTTGTGATATCGCTTAAAGTTGTCAAATCAAAAATAATTTTTTTATGGATTCTTGAATTTGGATAAAGTTCGAAAAATTGTATTGTTCACCATGAAGAGAAATAAAAATGTCATGTTTGAATATAAAATGAAGAGAATTAGTGGAAAATTTTCAAAAAACTTCAGAGCTTCAATAAGCAAATTCCATAACGAAACAATAACAAATGGAAGAAACTAAAATGCAGTAAGAAGTACCTAATAAAAATGAAAGTAGGAACGAATGAATTGATGAGTCAACGTTATTTCAGGAGTGGTTCGAAATGAAAACCATAAGCTTGTATACATTTCTCTTGCAGAATGTTCAAATTGGATACAACCGTGCGAATTATATCTCCATTATTTCTTAAAATATCGCAACAGTTGATGATTTTGTTCATCAGCTGTTCTCTTGAATGGATTTCTTCAGAATATACCATATCCTTCAATTTTCCTCATAAAAAATAATCTAGCGGATTAAAATCTGGAGATCGAGGAGGCCATGGGATAGGTCGACCTATCCACCTATTTGGATAGGTATTGTTGAGGTAACTTCTCACTTCCAAGCCAGAATGAGGTCCAGCTCCATCATGCTGGAAATATAATCCTCTAATATTTATTCCTTGTAGCATGCCGGGTAAAATATTTTGTATGAAATCTAGATAAATCGCACTTGTAAGGCGACCGTCAAAAAAATGAGGCCCTATCAAATGTTTACTGAAAATTTTTGTTGTGAATTTCTCAGTCTTATATTGTGTTGATTATCTTCGGCCGAAATGTGCGAGTTATGAATAGTGAGCACACCATCTCTGGTGAATTGAGCCTCATCACTGAATATTGTTCTGTAAAAAGTGACTGTGATTTGCCAGCCAATATACAAAATTTAGTCTTCCTAACCTTCAGTAACTTTTTTAAGAAAATTTATTATTTATTAGACCTCCACAAGATGACCAGATCCCGTTCAGGTAAATAAATTCAATTTTTCGAACATTTCCGAATTCAATCATTCATAAAAACTAATTGTTAGTGCGTGACAACTTTAAGCGATATCATAAATTGAAGCATTATTTAGCTTCTTTCTAAAAAGCGAATCAATTATTTGTAATTCCCTGAACACTTTTTTCCAAAACATTTTCTCACAAGATATGAAAGACATCCTCTATATATGGCAACATTTTACCCAGAAAGTTTCAAATTATTGAAGACTTCAATAGTTTCAAAAGAGAGATTCATAAATTAATGATAGATTGTGAACCTTATAATTTCAAAGAATATGTAAGCTTCTGTTCTCTATAACAAGAGTATGAATTTGACCTGTTTCATCTTTGTAGTTGGTGGCTATAATTATTGAAATAAATATTTACTTACTTACTTAAAAGAAGATTAATGACTCCGGCCCTGGAATAATGAAATAATTTATATCTTTCTGTCTCGACCTCAGCATGTGCCAATAACCTCCCAAGTTTCAATAATATTCGTCAATAAGTTTGGATTTTATGATGGTCTAAGTATTTGCATGAAGTTGGAAAATCACCCTGTAGCTTTCTAGGGAAATCCAGAAATTAATTTTTTATAGTCAATCAGTAATCACCTAGTCCAACTCTATCTCTGGTAAGAGTACGTACAGTTATTCCCCGGCACCCTGTAGTATAGATGGTTCAATGAAATTAAGAGATTCAAGTCGCGAAATGAAACTAGCAATAAAATACAAATTCAATTGAACTTTGAATTTTGTCACTCATTGTATGTATCGTTGCTTCAATTCAATACAGAAATTGAATAAAAACTACCCCGAATGAAGACGGATTCCTTCGCAGAAGATGTTGCCCATTAGCATTCAGTAACAGTATTGAAAGACGCAGCAGACACTGGGAACGTGAGCAAAGCCATAGGCGTCGTAGGGGAACGAGTTAAAATTTTATATTTCTTAATACATGATTCATACAGCGCTCTCTGCTGCCTAGTTCAGCATTTCAAGAACTGCTTCCACCTGGATCTTGTCCTCATATTATTGGACAAAATAATTACCGATGGTGTCGCTGCATTCGCCGATCAGCTGTTTACCCAAACGAGTATTGTTTCGTGTTTACATTAGATTTCTATTTGTATTTATGGAATTTTTTAGTTTAAACGTTCATTGGCTATCAATAATCGAAGTTGTTTCCTTGATTGTGTATCCTGTGGATTATATTGTAAGTGCAAGTATAGGTAATATTGTGCTTTTTGTTATATTTTATGTAAAATATTTAGGTGAGCACTATTCAATTTTGAATGCTTTTCAGTTCATCTGGCAAGATGTTTACCAAAGGTTATTAATTATAGGAAATTTTCCAATATTTCCATGCTCACAGATGCTGGGTAAAGGGTGAGCAAGTGTTGCAATGCAATCATTTGATGCTATGTGGCAAAAAATTATTTTAAAACATTGGAATTCTACAAGGACAACCCCATCATATTGAGGAAATGATGTCTTATAAAAATGATGGTGTGAAGGTTGACAAGATCTTATACACATACCAAGCAAGATTGTCTGGAATTTGCAAGCATATTTTAGCCCTGCTACTCTACAAGGTTGTACGTACTACAAAATATCTTGACAATTCTACTGATTGTGAAGGTAAAATTGTAATGTAAATGAACATCAGCATGAACAATATATTCATTTAATAGAAGCTACTAATTTTTTTTTCTTTTTAGGAAGGGAAAAAATCTATGAATAGAAAATGGGTGATAAATTTTGAATAAAAATGGACTTTCTTCAGAGAACCGTATGTATGCAGAACATGACGTGATCCTCGATTAATCATGTTGAAGAATTCATTACGCTAGATTTTAATGTATTATTCATTTATTGCATCTCACTTGTGTCTTAGGCTGCAGTTATAATAAAATAAAATAATTCAACTCATCTATTGATTGATTGCACTTTTTCCGTTGCTAAATGAACGTCAATATTATCAAGCTATTTTTAATATTAATATTAAATTGATACATATATGTATGATATATTGTTTAAAATTGCCAATTCTCGGAATTTATTTGAAATTCCACATGTAGATTTGATCACGGCTGAACATAAGTTCAATTTTGCAACCATCGAGAGAAACACTTAAACTCAAAAGGTCCCTAGTTTTATTGCACATTATCATATGGATTGAATTCAGCACTTTCAACTAGGCTTCTTGAATTGTTGAAACTTCTATATATTCAAAAATATCAAGTAGACTTTTGATAAGAATGAAAATTATTGTACAAGAACTATATGAACAAAAATTTAAAATGACTTGACTTGAACTGCTTTTTTTGGTAGGTTTAGTGAAGGTACAGCTTTCTTCTCCAGTAACAGAAATGTTTTCATAGTGAGAGTTTCTGAAATAATTCAAAACATATGAAACATTGTTTTCAATTGACATCAGTTTCCACTCTTGCTTGTTTTCATTTCACAATCTTCTGGTCGGAAATGCTGTAAGCATACTCTAATATGTTTAGATACAGGTTTTTCCATTATCAAAACATGCTCCCAGGATTTACGTCTATTAATTTCCTCTACGATTTCTAGTTTATTGGTAAAGTAAACATTTTGATTTTCACCACGAAAATGGGCTCCAGGATTCCTAGATACGTGTTTTTCACGGTTTTTTTTCTTAGGCATATCTTTTTATCGCAATAAAAACGTAAAAATAAACAAATAAACCCAGCTTTCACGTACTAACTGTCAAAACGATACTCGTTTCTGGCTTAGTTCCAGCTAACGCCGGCGGTGTCGCATAGAGTTGTGTTTTGCTCTATACTGATTGCATCATGAGAGGTCCACCGATAATGGTACCGGTGAAATGGGGTAACTTTGAACCGCGGGGAAACTTTGAACAAAAAATTAATTTTGTTATATCGACTCATGGTGAAAAAACCATTAAATTTTGCGACATCTGGATTTCACTACTCAATTCGTAACACATTCAAGAATGGCACGACAGCATTTACATGAAAATAAGTTCAGAGAGTTATCAATCCTGACACGTTACTTCGAACCTAAAATATCCACGTTTGATATGATCAGCAAACTTTTGTTGCTGTAACCGTAAGTATTTGCACTACATGCTCGCAAAATATATCTGCTACAACAATACATTATCCTTGCAACAGTAAAGCAAAGGAATTTCAAATACTTCAACACATTTTGTTCTTTTTATACTTTTAGAGAACAATGTGCTTAATCATAGTTTTCGGGGTAACTTTGAACTTGTTCAATGAAGCTCAAGATTTGAAACTAACTCGGTTTTTTCTTGTAGAAAATGTTCCGCTTTTACAAAAGAAAACATGGTGCAGGAAAATATGCCACTTATAGTTCAGGTTCAGAAATCTCAGGTAAAGCTCCCGGTGAAATTAATTGAGAAAAAAAATTTCTTTGCGTGAGCTTCCCTGGCAATAAGTCACCGAATTTTTCTCAGCTCGACAAGGCCCCAAGGTAGGCAGAAAAGGAAGGAGCTCTCTTGTTTAGTGCAAATCATCTTCGCCCATATCTGAGAAGTTGGGACTTTATAGTTCAGTCCTATTAATTGTTTTCTGATACCTATTTTTTCTATTATTACAAAATATTAGTTTAATTCAGTTTATACCAACTTTATTTTGCAGGAAAACTTCGGTTTTTTTATTCATTTTTTGTAATAATCAATGCCTGATACTATTTCGAAAAAAGTTTATTTTTAGTAACTCATGTATATATTTCTATTCCATATAATTTTTAAGTATTTTTAGTATTCAGCGGTATTCAAAAAAACTCTCTCAGGAATTTTGAATCGAAATCGAGTTGTTCAAAGTATCCCCGATCGAGGGGTAACTTTGAACACCCATAATTTAATTAAAAAAAAAGGTTATTGATCATTTTGAAATCTAATTTTTCGTCAGCAGCAAGCTGTAACTTATGCCCGGGATATAATTTTTTTTGGGATTTTTCATTCGCTTCCTTATCGGAGATATAGCTTTGAAAGAAAAAATCGTTCAAAGTTACCCCGTTTTACGGTATCTCAAATATGATGACATCCTCAGGAGTCAAGGTTTCTACCCCATGATTCTAAGTATGGCTCGCCAATGTGCGTGAATCTTATAAAGGGTTGGGATAAAGTATGGAACCAAGTAAATATCTTTTAAACGAAAAGAACGATATTTATGAAAATTTGCAGGTTAGTGCAATGGAACAAAACGCATCTGATGTAAATTTTTTTGATAATAATATACTTCCGGTTTAACCGGAAATGCCATCAACTTCTTTAATTTAAATGGGACACCCTATATATTTTCACAGATTTTGAAAGAGCTTGTTATTTCAAATTCATACATACTGAGTTTAGTGTAAAAAAATTTGTAAAAACGAGGAATATAGCATTTTTTAGTTAAATGTTTGGATGGGAATTGTCGAAAATAAGCTTATAGGCCCATTTTTTATCGACGGAAACTTGAATGGTGACAAGTATTTGGATCTACTAAATAACGAAATTATTCCTGCACTTCAACAGAATGGGTATTTACCACAAAATATTTGATTTCAACTAGATGGAGCACCTCCCCACTATGATAGACGGGTTAGGGATTTTCTGGATGCGAATTTTCCAAATCGATGGATTGGACGTAGAGGATTCATAGAGTGGCCTGCTCGTTCTCCAGATCTTAGCCCGTTAGATTTTTTTCTTTGGGGTTATCTAAAATCACGTGTTTACGTTAGACGACCAACAAACTTACAGGAATTGAGACAAAGAATTATTGATGAATGTGAACTAATACGTGGAGAAGTCTTGGAAAGAGTGACTCAAGAATTTATTAATAGGATGGCATATTGTCAGCAAGTAAACGGCGAGCATTTTGAACATTTGAAGTAATTTTTTTTCTCATGATTCTAAAGCAATGAAATGTACATCTATTGTACTACTAACAGTGAGTTATTCCTCGTTTTTACATATTTTTTTTACACTAAACGCAGTATGTATGAATTCAAAATAACAAGCTCTTTCAAAATCTGTAAAAATATATAGGGTGTCCCATTTAAATTAAATAAGTTGATGGCATTTCCGGTTAAACCGGAAGTATATTATTATCAAAAAAATTTACATCAGATGCGTTTTGTTCCATTGCACTTACCTGCAAATTTTCATTAATATCGTTCTTTTCGTTTAAAAGATATTTACTTGGTTCCATACTTTATCCTAACCCTGTATAATCTAGCTCTGGAAGCTGGAGAACATGCTTTGTATAAAAGCAGACGATTCAATAAATAATCTAAGGCTTTCAAGACCGGATATCCTGATATTAAAAGAGTCGTCCAGGCCTATTGGCCGTAGTCTATTAGGAATAATTTCACCTACAACTGCTCTAAGATTCTACCTCGAACGCTGAATTTCTGACACTCACGTGTCGTGATGTTGATTGGCCTATCGCTCAGGCTTCGTATCGGCTTGATCTTTGCTTTTTCTAAGGTCGGTAAACAGGCGTTATGTAAAAAAGGGGGCTACCACGCCACTGGAAACGCCCGATTCGATTTGTGCTCATCTCTATTCCGGATACAGCAAGCTGTACTTTTTCATCGTGTCCCGGGGTTAACTCCTAGTTCGAATGTGACTTCTTATTCTAACAAAATAATTTCGTTCTTGCTGGGAGATCTTCCAGCATAGTGTATACTACATCAACGTCATCTGTTATTGTCATATCTGCGTTGATATGACGAAGTTTTCGCTGATATTTCACAGGCTAGTTGTAAAAATGCGCATTCTCTGTCAGGTGCGAAAGAAATTTAAACAAATTGTAGCTCATTATTCGAAAATTTCAATTTATATGTCAGAAATATCACGCGTTATATTAGATAAAAAATTGATGCCTTTTCTGCGTTAATATGAATAATTTTTCGCCGATTTTTCACAGGCTAGCTGCATTATTCATCAGTTAAAAAAAAATGATGGAAACTACGCAGTGATATAAGATGAAACAAATTTAAATATAAATCTAAAAATCAAGATCTGTCTTTTGTTCGAATGACGTATATTTGATATGTTTCTCATATGTTGAAAGTGGAAAATCACAAACTCCCAGAAACGTGTTTGATATATCTGAATAATTAAAACACGTAACTTACGAATCTACGATTTGAATTTTCTTTAAGTCGGTATTTCGGAAAATATATATTTTTTTCTGAAAAAGTTCGGGAAATTTGAGGTTATGTGGCAGCCGAAAAAATGAGTAGAGAAGTGCTGATTTTTGAATCGCAGAATGGTTCTTTGAAAATGAAATGGTGAAATTTTCATGTTTCTCCCGCGAAGGTATATTTTTTCGGATTCTCTATCGACTATATTTTAAAAACTATGATTTTTAGAGATGAAGTGTTTGGATATTATTAATCTACGCCCTCGAATTAGCAAGAATGTAAATTTTGGAAGCGATCGGACAATTTTCGAATATTTTTCCATGCATATGCGTGGAAAAAAAATTTTTGTTCTGATCAAAACCAAAATTATATGTCTCATTAATTCGAGGGCGAAGATAACGAATATGCAAACACATATTTTTCAAAAAATTTATTTAAAAAAGTTATAGACGATAGAAAATAAGAAAAATTGGACCTGCGCACAAAAATAAAACCCAAACTAGTACCGGTAGGAAAATGAAAATTCCACTTATTCATTCAATTTGACCAAAGATTGGAACATTTTTCGGAAAAACTGTTATCATTTCAAAAATACCGATTGCGGGAACATTCTGATTATAGATTTGTAATCTACGTACTCCAATGAAACAGACACATGAAACATGTTTCAATAGTTCGAAAAAAAATTTTTTTCGGAGAAACCTCTAGTAGTTTTCACAAAATTTTTCTGAAGTCAGAAATTTTTTTTCTTCCAGATATAAAAACGCGTTTGAAATATCTGAATAATTGATGCACGTTCATTATGAATCTGACATTAGAATTTGCATTATCGATATTTTGGAAAATAATTCATTTTTCTCGGAATTTTTCGGGAAATTAGGTGAAATTTGAGGTTATGTAACAGCCAGAAAAATGGGGTTATGAGAATGCTGCCCTTTCTTACTCATAGAATTATTCTCCACAATGAAATAGTGAAATTTTCATGGTCCTATCGAGACTGGTTGAGATTTTATGAATTTTTCTGCGAGGTCCATTTTTTAGGATTTTCCATCGACTATATTTTACAAACAATGATCTTAAGATAAGAACTCTTTGGATATTATTAATCTACGCCCTCGAATCAGTGAATATGCAAGTTTTGGTAGCGATCGGACAACTTTCTTTTTTTTTCTCTCTCTTTTCATTTTTTCATGCATATGCATAGAAAAATTTGTGAATAAAAAAACATGTTTGCTCTGATCAGAACCGAAATTCAAGATCTCATCAATTCTAGGTAGAATAGATTACGAATATGCAAACAGAAATTCAAAAAAAATTTATTTGAAAAGTTTTAGACGATGAAAAATCCGAAGAATGTGGATATGAATTTCATATACACTTGATGAAATTACTTTCCAGATAGAATAATTTACACTCACGTCGAGGTAGTGAAGGGGAGTCTGTTTGATTTTCAAAAATACATCAACGATTGAAACCCATTTTGTATAATTTAATCAAGTACGTACTATGATTGGCAAAATCAAAATACAATTTGTATTATGCGGTGTGATAAAACAAATAGATATTCGAACACATTCACACAATTGATTCCTTAAAAAAGCAACTAGTAAATGTTCAAATGTTTTGAACAATCGCTGTGGGTACATTCTTATTATCCTTTTACGAATGAACCTAACAAATCAACAACGGACTTATGGAGACCAAAGTTTACAGATTCTTTCAAAGCAGGAAAGTGCCGCCTTCGTAGCAAGGCGGTGACTGACCGGTTTCGTCATTGTTACGACTCATCAGTGCCACTCAGTCCCAGCCGCGAACACACTTTCAAAATTTTTCCTTTCTTGAAAATGAAAGCACTATCTGCAAAAAAATTGTTGAAACAGCTTGTTGCATTTTCAAATTCAGTATATACAAAGAGGAAATTTTTTTTTTAATCGATAAATAGCCGTTGAGAGGAATTCATTCAGGTTCTCGAAACCTACCTTCAACTTTCTCTGTGATTATTGCTTGATGGGCCATGGATATTCAAAGACAAAAGGATCCTTTTTTATTTGAAGGCCTATATTTCTTAGAGAAGTGGACGTTTCAAGGACCATGAAAGTGGAAATTGAAGCTTAATGAACGAAGTATCGAATCATTATAGCGGTTGAGCAAAAAAAAAAAATTTCAAGCTATTGCATAGCTTTCATCTCAGACTTTGAGCGCGGCGACCGAATGTAGAAATTCCGAAACGAAAAAACCTAACACAGCCGTGTATTGTCGGTTCAGTTCGGCAGATTTCGGCACGGTGTTTGGGTGCTTGCGACTAGAAGGATGCGTGCAGCCACTCTTGCAGTGCAAAATAGAGTCGGCAATCTCTCTGTTCCCATTGAATTACGAACGGCAACAAACGCAAACAGTTTCCATTAATTTCAGCTGTTGCTCTAACTATACATACATCGCAGGGTGGAACTTTTGACGAAATAGTATATGAGTTTAGTATATCACATTCTCAGAAACTCGTCTATGTTGCACTCTCTCGGCTGACTAATATTGAAAAATTGTATATTAGGACAAAAAATGAGAATTCTGTATTTAAGTTTTATCATAATCGAAGGCAAGCTGCATCGACTGCATCTTTGTTGCAAGAATTCAAAAGACTGTCTTTAAATAGTGTCCAGACGATTGCCAAAGTTTACATAGTCACAAATACGATTTACAAGATTCAGTTACGAGAAAAACCAATGTGTTACTACTTACCGAAACATGCATGACGCGTGATAATCCGATTGAAATACCTAATTTCAATTGTATTGTTCAATTCAAACGAGATACTGTTCCAAAAGGTGGGGTAGCTATTCACCAAAATAGTAATAATGTTACTTATATTATGACTCCTAATATTCGAATAAATATTGAAGACGATAGCGATGTTAAAGTTAGACGCTCATTTGTTGGAGATATTTGTGCATGTTTATGCAAACTTAGAAATGGCCTACAAATAGTCATGGTAGCAATTTACATTTCTCCGAATCGAAAATTGGACGAGGTAGAGCATTTTATTCATCGCACTTTACTGGAGTACACTGAAGAAGGTTCGAAAATACTTGGTACAAATGGTAGTAAATTTCCACTTATCCTGGCTGGCGATTTCAACATTAACTTCGCTGATAAAGAATCAGAGAGGTTGACAACTTTTCTTTCGGAAAAATTGAATTTAAAAATGAATAGTGATCCACAAGAATCCACAACAAAATATGGGACCACTATTGAAGCGGTATTTTCCAGATATTTAGGAGACATCAAGTCTCAAACTCATGTTTCTTATTTCAGTTACCATAAACCTATGGTTTCAATGATAAACATTCCTGAATAACCTACATGTATTGTGAGATAAGTAAATATTTTAAATCAACAATATAATCTTCTTATTTTTGAATAGATGTTATGCAATAGCTTCACCGCGGCAGTCCTCGAGTGCCACACTTATATTTATACTTCTTTTGACCAGAAGACAGAACTTTAAAAAGTTTGAAAATTTTTTGTTGTGGTTTTTCTGATATTACTCATAAACTACTGACGCTACAAAATTTTGAGATTCTAATCCAAAAACAAGATACAATTTCTTGTTCTGTTGTTTTTTATACGACCGTTTCTCTCGAAGTTGCAGCCTGATTAAAATTGCCAGAACAATTTTGTTGATCCCTCAATTTTTTTCAGTTGTGTAATTTCTTTTGTGCGACCGGTCAGACGTCACAAGGACGTGGATGAGATCAGAAGTAGGACGTTGCCCTCGGATCCTGACGTTTCTCGAATGCTTTTTTCCCAAGGAAAACATCCGTTGTTGTCACGACTTAATTGATATTTTCGAAAGAGGAAAATGTCAATACGCACCTTTCTAAGAAGAAACCGCTGGAGGTGCCGTTGTTTTTTCCTCAAGTAAATTCGAAACCGTACAACTCGAACAGAACAAGGAAATTAATTTCGAATTCTTGGCTTTGTTCCATCTTTCGATGGAAGAATAAGGATGACCTCTTACAATTGGCTCGGAGTTTTCAGAATTTTTATGACAGCCATAAGTACAAGGTGATTCACGAAAAACATTCGTTAGAACATTTCAAAGAAAAACTCGAGATAAACACTTCAAATTTGATAGTTGAGCTCTGCTACACTGAAAGAAATAAATTTGTTTTTATCAATAAAGTATTTATTTCGAGATTATTCATTAACAGACAAATCCACTTATTAATCTTCAATTCATTTATTAACTAACAGATCTTGCCTCTGAAAGAATTCATTCACATATAACGAAATATTTATTTACACGGTATTTGTTAATATTTAATATATTTGGGTATGATGTATTTCATTTAAATTGCAGTTCTCTTCAAATATAAGATATATTAATTGAAAACATATGTTCATTTGGTAATAAACAAACGTTTGGTTTCTATTACTAAATGATTCTAAACTCCCACCACTCCACGATATGTTTACTCAAAATACAGGATTTATTAACAATGAACAAACCGCATTTGACATGTTTCAGTCATCTTGGCTAGTTAACATTGTTCGGTGGTCGGTAGATTCAACTACCCGACTCCTGCCGATAAATCGCGAATGACGCAATCGGATGAAAGGTAAAAATCATCATCGATGACCACCGACAGCGAATGAGTTCCCCTTCCAACCCTAACTCCCCAAAGAATTCTTCACGAGCGTCATAGTTCATGAAGAATTAAAACTAACAAACTATTATAACATCGAATTCTGGGAGAGTCGCCAACCGAAGATCAGATGGAATCTTCAACCTTCCCAATGGCATGTTGGTTAGCGCATTGGACTAGTATTTCGAGGGTCGCAGGTTCAAATCCTGCATGGAGTGGTCATTATTCCAGAATTCAATTCCGTCTGCAAAGCCATTAATTTTCAATTTTGCTATCAGACGTTAACATTCATTCATAATTCATGCAGTTTGTTAATTATTACTAAATATATTTATTTCAGTGTAATGCGTCTTTATTCGGTATTATTGAATGTTATTATTCATAAATAAATGTGATATAATATTGAGTGAAGGTGATTTGCGAAAACTTAAAAAAATTCTTTATTTCCATGAAAGAAATATTTATTTGTCCATTTGGCCAATAAATGATTTATTAACTTTAACGCATGATCGATAATATCAAGTGAATACTTCTCTCAGTGTAGAGTAGGTGAAATCTTGGAAAAAAATTCAGATTAGTTTGACTTGTGTAAAATCTGAAAACACCTCTTCAACTTTTTCAGAAAGGGCTTCATTCCAATGTTGATAGCTTGTAGTTTTTTTTATGACAAATTCTCTTTTCCTAGCTTCTATCAGAAGACATATCAATGCTTTTCCTCCATGAATTAAAAATTCAATTGGAAATTCAGTCTTGACAATAACCTCTGAACTTTTTTTTCAAATGAGAACCCATTTTTTATTTCTCATGAAGCTGAAAACGAGAAATAACATTCTACAGAAACTTGCTGGTACGTCATGGGGTTCTGACTCGACTACTCTTCGCACAGCAGCCTTTGCCCTGGTTTTTTACACCGCTGAATATTGTTGCCCTGTTTGGCTCAATAGTGTTCATGTTTAGAAAATCGACGCACAGCTCAATTTATCAATAAGAATAATTACTGGAACCATTCGATCTACACCTATCAAATGGTTACCAGTGCTATCAAATATAGTTCCTCCCCATATTCGAAAACTCTTGGAATAATTTCAATTTATTTCCGGATTCTTTTCCGATACTTTCCTACGTTCCAGAAAATAAAATTCCAAGACTGAAATCCCGTAAACCTGTTTGGCCGATAACTTTCTGAATTCGAACTTCAGCTACAAGCAAATCTGGAAATCCGAATGAGGTGCATGTTCTTTATCTAATGAAGATCTAATATCTGATCCATCGAATAAAGCTCCTGGTTTTAACCTTCCTAGGAGAATATGGTCCCTTCTTAATCGAATAAGAACAGGTCATGGTCGTACCAATAGCATGCTTTTCGAATGGAATTCAGTTGACAGTCCTAATTGTGAATGTGGTGAATCAGAGGAAACAGTTGAAGACCTAATTAATAATTGTTTGATTTATAAATTTCAAGATGGCATTAAAGCCATACAGAATGTATCAAATTCATTTTTGCAATGGGTTGAAAATTTTAGATCAATTTGATGAAGTGTAAATTGCATTCTCTTGCTGTTCTGTCTTTTTTTATTTTCAGGTTGGAGTTTGTGTTTGGAAATCCTTCCTCCGAAGAGCCGTTCCGATAATCGTGATGTCCTTCAATATAAAATATTCAGATACAACAATTTTATGTCATTTTTTTACGGGGAGACAGGTTTTTGCGGCTGACGTTTTTTTCCCCTGGCTCTATAGTATCGTATGATACTATAGTATCATACGTACAATGCTTGCATTCACCGAACGAAGAATATTGCCACCGCTCCGCTACCGCTACCTAGCATAAACAGAAAGCGCTCCCAAAATGCCCGCTTCTCCGGAACGTGTTGAGTTTGTAGCGTATGTGCCACCGGACGATTCCGCAACAGTTCCACAACTGTTACGTTCGGTGAATGCAAGCAATGTTATGGTACCCCTTTTTTTTTATCTCAGGTTAGGTACTTTTTGTTTCAACATTTATTGTATTATTTTAGCGCTCTAATTCATAAGAATATACATTGCTCATCTAGAATCTAGCGTTTCCGAATTTCATTTGACGTTTTCTGAAATAAATTTAATGCATTCTGAAATACATATGATACTTTCTGAAATTCATGTACCGTTTTCTGAAATACATTTTACTATTCTGAAAATCATTTGATGCTTTCTGATTTACATTTGATACTTCTGAGTCAGGGGGTCATTTCTATACTCAAAGCTGAACTCCTAAACTGCAAAAGTGAATTTCTATTCCTTCCCAAAACGAACGGTATTCGTGGGACGTCCGGTATATTGAACAATTATTTATGAGATATTGGATTTCCCCATTTGCTCTGGGATCTACAGGGTTGGGATAAAGTATGGAACCAAGTAAATATCTTTTAAACGAAAAGAACGATATTTATGAAAATTTGCAGGTAAGTGCAATGAAACAAAACGCATCTGATGTACATTTTTTTGATAATAATATACTTCCGGTTTAACCGGAAATGCCATCAACTTCTTTAATTTAAATACATTTTTACAGATTTTGAAAGAGCTTGTTATTTTGAATTCATACAAACTGAGTTTAGTGTAAAAAAATTTGTAAAAACGAGGAATATAGCACTTTAACCAACCTCCTTCGAGTTTTTTGCATTAGAGCAAAAAACTATTCAGATAAACTGATTGATGTTGTTTGTATGCATAGTAATAAATAAACAAGTACTGTTTAGTACGTCTTTTGTTCTTCAAGTGTCAAATTCTAATAGACAGAAATGAATTGAACAATTTAGAATAGTTCAATTAAGTGAAAAAGGGCGTATTGAAATTTTAATGATGATCGGTTATGGTGATCGTGTTAGAACTCATGAAGAAGTGTGTCATATTTTTGATAATTTGCATCCGGAGAGAAATCCTTTATCACGCTCAACAGTAACTAAAACATTACATTGTTTTAATACTACTGGGATATTAAAAAAATTGCTAAAACCTGGAAGACCGCGGACTGCAACGAACGAAACTGTTAAACAAAATATTGCAATCGATTTAGAAGAATCACCTCAAACTTCCACCACAAATTTGGCACTAAACCATGGTATCAGTCGACGTTCTGTAGGAAAGATATTAAAAAGTGAAAAGTATCATCCGTATAAGGTACAGTTGGTTCAAGAATTGTCATACGATGATTTTGACCGACGGCTGGAATTTTGCGAACGGCTAATGGACATCTGTAATGTCGACGAAAATTTTGCTTCTAGCATAGTTTTTTCCGATGAGGCAACTTTTTGTTAAAATGGAACAGTTAATCGCCACAACTCAAGGTATTGGTCAAATGAGAATCCTCATTGGATTCATGAAGCACATGCCCAGCATCCACAGAAGTTAAATGTTTGGATGGGAATTGTCGAAAATAAGCTTATAGGCCCATTTTTTATCGACGGAAACTTGAATGGTGACAAGTATCTGGATCTACTAAATAACGAAATTATTCCTGCACTTCAACAGAATGGACAATTACCACAAAATATTTGGTTTCAACAAGATGGAGCACCTCCCCACTATGATAGACGGGTTAGGGATTTTCTGGATGCGAATTTTCCAAATCGATGGATTGGACGTAGAAGATTCATAGAGTGGCCTGCTCGTTCTCCGGATCTTAGCCCGTTAAATTTTTTTCTTTGGGGTTGTCTAAAATCACGTGTTTACGTTAGACGACCAACAAACTTACAGGAATTGAGACAAAGAATTATTGATGAATGTGAACTAATACGTGGAGAAGTCTTGGAAAGAGTGACTCAAGAATTTGTTAATAGGATGGCATATTGTCAGCAAGGAAACGGCGAGCATTTTGAACATTTGAAGTAATTTTGTTTCTCATTATTATAAAATAATGAAATGTACATCTATTGTACTACTAACAGTGAGTTATTCCTCGTTTTCACAATTTTTTTTACACTAAACTCAGTATGTATGAATTCAAAATAACAAGCTCTTTCAAAATCTGTGAAAATATATGGGGTGTCCCATTTAGATTAAAGAAGTTGATGGCATTTCCGGTTAAACTGGAAGTATATTATTATCAAAAAAATGTACATCAGATGCGTTTTGTTCCATTGCACTTACCTACAAATTTTCATAAATATCGTTCTTTTCGATTAAAAGATATTTACTTGGTTCCATACTTTATTCCAACCCTGTATACTGAATCTCATCTGAAGAGCTCGCATTTACAATGTCCATGACCTGTTCTTATACGATTCGGAACAGGCTATATTTTCCTGGAAAGATTTAACGCAGGCACTCAATCAGAAGGAATAGTAATTAAATCTTTGATGAATATGTTGCATGTACTCCGTTCAGATTGCCAAATCTTCGTGTCTCTTTTAATTGACTTGGGACAAGCTTTGGGCCAAATTGGTTCACGTGATTTCAATCTGGCAATCTTATTCTCTGGAAGATAGGACGAAGCTGGAAGTTGATTCAGAAAGGAATTAGATTTGTTCCCGAAACTTCAGGGTGTAGTTTTCGTGTGAAAATTTAATTATGCTGATGTTCAATTACATTACAATCATGCATGTTTTCATGTTCTGTTAGATCTCGAACTAATTTCAACCTTCTCTTAGTTTTCATCAACTATGGATAATCCTAATGTTTTCTGTTTTGTAAATTTCATTGTTATGGAAAACAAAAAGAAAAACAGCAGAGACAAAACTAAACAATGAATTTTACCTCCACAATAAGTAGAATTGTCAAGCTGTTTTGTAGTAAGTACATCCTTGTACAGTAGAGAAGCAGGGCTAAAATATGCTTGCAAATTCCAGACAATCTTGCTTGGTATGTGTATATAATCTTGTCAACCTTCACACCATCATTTCTTTAAGACATCATTACCTCGATATGATGGTTGTCCTTGTAGAATTCCAATGTTTTGAAATAATTTGTTTCCCACATAGCATCAAATGATTGCATTGCAACATTTGCTCACCCTCTACACAGCATTTGTGAGTATGTAAATATTAGAAACTTTAATATAATTAGAGGAACCTTCGGTAAACATCTTGCCAGATGATCTGAAAAGCATTCAAAATTGAATAGTGCTCACCTCAATATTTTACATAAAATATAACAAAAAGCACAATATTACCTATACTTACACATACAATATAACCCACAGGATCCACAATTAAGGAAACAACTTCGATTATTGATAGTCATAGAGTAAGATCCCAGGGCCCCCAGACCTTACCTATTTTTGATGTAACGAATTTTACAGTATAGACAGTCTTATATGTGTTAAATAGTGTGTGCATACTCGCTAGCTTGACTAGGCGGCCCGTTCGCAGGTAGCAGGTAGGAAAAGTGGACAAAAACATACCGAACTTTTCTTAAATTTGAAGAACTATTTTTATATATGTCGCGCAGAATATTATGCAAAATAAATACTTCATATTGCCAGACCGTTTGCGTGGGTAGTTATTCCTACCAGACGCTTTAAATTTAAAAAAAAATCACAGTTAGAAACATTGTTGCGAAATGGCCAGATTCAGCACTTTTGTTGAATTCGATGCACTGATTTTTATATATGTCGCGCAGAATATTATAAAAAATGAATATTTTATATTGCCAGACCGATTCCGCAGGCCGTCATTCCGCCCAGAGGCTTTAAGTTTCAATAAAAAAACACAATTAGAAACATTGTTGTGAAATGGCCAGATTCAGCACTTTTGTTGAATTCGAAGCACTGATTTTTATAGCAGAATATAACAAAAATTAAATTTTTCATATTGCTAAACCGTTTCCGTGGGCCGTAATTCCTCCCAGACGCTTTAAATTTCAATAAAAAAATCACAGTTAGAAATATTGTTGCGAAATGGGCAGATTCAGCACTTTTGTTGAATTCGAAGCACGGATTCTCATATATGTTAAGCAAAATATTATAAAAAATAAAAATTTCATATTGCCAGACCATTTCCGTGGGTTGTAATTCATTCCAGACGCGTTAAATTTAAAAAAAAATCACAGTTAGAAACATTGTTTCGAAATGGCCAGATTCAGCACTTTTGTTAAATTCGAAGCTCTGATTTTTATATATTTAAAGCAAAATATTATAAAAAATAAAAATTTCATATTGCCAGACCGTTTCCGTGGGTCGTTATTCCTCCCAGACGCTTTAAATTTAAAAAAAAAATCACAGTTAGAAACATTGTTGCGAAATGGCCAGATTCAGCACTTTTGTTAAATTCGAATCACTGATTTTCATATATAACACGCAGAATAAAATAAAAAATAAATATTTTATATAGCCAGACTGTTTCCGTGGGCCGTAATTCCTCCCAGACGCTTTAAATTTCATTAAAAAAATGAACTTTTCTTACATTTAAAGTCTTCAATTTTGAATATAATCCTTTGGGAATTATTTTAATTCCTTTTGTGGAAAGTCAGACCAATCCCAAGGGCCAAATATTCTGCCAGTACACAATCAGAATTTTCATTAGTTTCCTAGAAACTATGAATTTTTTGCCTATAAAGTGTATGCGAGGAATTACGGCTCACAAGGCAGGTTCTACCAACTTGAGGAAATTCGAAGAACCCATAGTTACGAAAGCTCTATCAATAAAAATATTGTAAAACGCCAGGTACGAGGTAATCATCGAGTAAAGCTGACAATGAAAATTAAGATTAAGATGAAAAAGATTATATTTTTTATTTCTGTTATAATTATAATAATAAATTGTCATTACCATAATTTGATGTTGAAAACATACACTTTGTAGGCACAAAAATTAATAGTTTCTAGGGACCTAACACAATTTTGATTGTGTCTGGCAAAATGTTTGGCCCTTGAGATTGGTCTGGCTTTACACGAAAAGTATCAAAATGATCCCTTGAAGACTTCGACTGTAAAAAAGTTTTTCTTTTTCAATGAAATTTAGAGCGTCTGGGAGGAATTACGGCTCACGAAAACGGTCTGGCAATATGAAATATTTATTTTTATAATATTTTGCGTTACATATATGAGAATCAGTGCTTCGAATTTAACAAAAGTGCTGAATCTGGCCATTTCGCAACAATGTTTCTAACTCTGATTTTTTTTTAAATTTAAAACGTCTGGGAGGAATAACGACCCACGGAAACGGTCTGGCAATATGGAATTTTTATTTTTTATAATATTTTGCTTTACATATATAAAAATCAGAGCTTCGAATTTAACAAAAGTGCTGAATCTGGCCATTTCGAAACCATGTTTCTAACTGTGATTTTTTTTTAAATTTAACGCGTCTGGGATGAATTACGACCCACGGAAATGGTCTGGCAATATGAAATTTTCATTTTTTATAATATTTTGCTTGACATATATAAAAATCAGTGCTTCGAATTTAACAAAAGTGCTGAATCTGGCCATTTCGCAACAATGTTTCTAACCTGTCATTTTTTTCTACCTGTGAACGGGCCGCCTAGCCAAGATAGCGAGTATGCACACACTATTAAACACATATAAGACTATCTATACTGTGAAATTCGTTACTTCAAAAATAAGTAACGTCTGGGGGCCCTGGGATCTTAGACTATAAATAAACGTTAAAACTTAAAAATCCCATAGATCCCAAATAGAAAGCTGATGTAAACACGAAACAATACTCGTTTTGGTAAACAGCTGATCGGCGAATGCAGCGCCACCATCGGTTATAATTCTGTCTAATTGACGAGCTACGTTATTTTTTTTTCACGCATGTAACTGACTATGAGCTCTGAACAACGTTACATGCTATAAAAACATGCTGCGATAAGTGCTGCTTTTAGACTGGAAAAACAAATTTATACCATAATTGACATAATGTAGTCGTTCCATATCGCAATATCGGATGCGTTTCAATGGTTCCTAGAGCTCCGAATCTTCGATTCAACATTTAAATTGATGAAACATCCGCCAATTCCGGACTTAATAGAATTTAATATTCCAGCATTGGATTCTAACCCGGACAAAGGCCTTGTGCAGTGCTTGTTTCCTCCTCTAATCCAATAACTGCTCGGTCCATCTTCAGGAAAAAGAAAGAACTTTCTGCCCCAGCGGATTTCAGGGATTCCATCTTATCCGATGACTCGAGCCCAGGACGGATTTACACTCACTGCAGAGCGTTCCCAGCTCATGCAAAAAGCTTTCCTATCGAAGGGTGAAACTGACCGTAGCATCGAATCAATTAAAGGCACATCTAGTGTCAGAGCAGCTGCAACAGCAGCTAACTCCTTCCAAGAACTGACCGGCAACCTTTCTATAGAAATATTGTATCTTTCATCCTAATCTGTTCTAGGTGGGAACATTGACAGGCCAGGAAAGAAGTACAGGGTGTACCAAGTTCGACGGCCTATTAGGCGTTTCTGGAGAACTGGACCTATCTGAAAATTGGGATTATGATATTGTTTGACATTATCTACCGAGCTAAAATATTCTTCGAGCTTGACCACTTACAGTTATACAGGGAGTGTTTTTTTTTCGAATTTGAGAGAGTATTTAATTCTGAATACATTCGTACACAAAACGTTACATTTGTCATAATATTTTCCACAATATCGAGAAAAAACTGAAGAAAATGGGGGATAAGAGTATTCAGTATTATGTTTGTTATTCCCAATCTAGAAATCTTAAGCACAAAGCGTTTTCACATTTTTGAAGTTGAAGACTGTGGAAATATTTTACATTTTCAGAATTTTGAAAAACTCATCACAGGGTGTTCCTAATGTTAGGTCAAAAATTGGGATCAAGATTGACCCATAACTTTCGTTTTTCAAATTAGAAAACTAGTTTTTTATGATTGAGTTGGATTCTGCGAAGAAAAATGATGATAATGTGTCAACATGTTGATCCTCCTAAAATTTATAATTCTTGAGTTATTTAGGAGTTTCTGATTTTATGTCGTACACAGGGAAAAATCATGAAATCTGTTCCATATCAACAATGGTAAATTCAGAAAAGAGTTATTGGAATAATATATCTTCTATCACCAAGATCATTGTTGATATGAAACTATGAATTTGACGCTACGTACGACATGAAATCAGGAAATCGTAAATAACTCAAGAATTCTTTATTTTAGGAGCATTGACATGATGAAATATAATCATCATTTTTCGTCGCACAATTCAACGCAATCATAAAAAATTGGATTCTAATCTGAAAAACGAAAGTTATGGGCCAATCTTGATCCCAATTTTTGACGCAACATTTGGAATACCCTGTGATGAGTTTTTGAAAATTCTGAAAATGTACAATATTTCCACAGTGTCGAATTCAAAAATGTGAAAACGGTTTGTACTTAAGATATCTAGGTTAGG
The DNA here is from genome assembly GCA_038502775.1 of Hippodamia convergens. Lineage (NCBI taxonomy): Eukaryota > Metazoa > Arthropoda > Insecta > Coleoptera > Coccinellidae > Hippodamia > Hippodamia convergens. The sequence continues at coordinate 10,882,206 of CM076607.1, read as the reverse complement.
AATAACAAACATAATACTGAATACTCTTTTCTCTCTTTTTTCTTCAGTTTTTTCTCGATATTTTGGAAAGTATTATGACGAATGCAACGGTTCGTATACGAATGTATTCAGAATTGCATACTCCATCAAATTCGAAAACAAAAAAACAGAAAAAAAGTTTTTTTTTTTCACTCCCTTCATAACTGAAAGTGGTCAGGCTTCAAGAATATTTTAGCTCGGTAGATAATATGAAACAATATCATAATCCCAATTTTCAGATTTCAAATAGGTTCAGTTCTCCAGAAACGCCTAATAGGCCGTCGAACTTGGTACACCCTGTATATAATTACTTGAATTGGTTGCACACTGAGTTCTATTATCGCGTATTATCGAATTGGTGATTCGATAGTAACGGCTGAACGTTTATTGGCCAGTTTCTGAGGTCTTTTTAACGGTAGTTTATCTATTCGATAACTGCAGATTTCAGTTTCTGAATACCCCTCCTAAAGTTATCCATTCGATAACTTCAGTTTAAGTTAACGAGACAATTTTGACAGTGTATCTATTCGATAACTAACTGGCGCAAGGGCAAAGACGTAATGTTGAAATTCGAACCTCACCTTTCCTCTAAGTTTTGTCTTGAGATTACTCGCTTTTGAGTATTTTGGCTTAGAAAAATGTATGTGAACATAATATACTGCTATGAAATTATGGAATATAAAGGAAGAATTATGATCTAGTTTCAAGTTCCAGCGATCATCAGATGAGGCAATGCATCATGAACAATATTTCTGCACCCAGATTCGTAAATCGAAATGTTTACAGATGATGAATTTGGAAATAAGTACGGGTTCAACAAACAAAAAGCAAACAGTTCTATACCTTCGTAATGAATTGAAAAAGTACTAGATTCATTATCGCAGAGAAAATAAAACAGAACTTATATCAGGACGAGAAATACAATAGTTGAAACAAAAGGCATTTGGTTTGTGGGAACTTAGTCAGAAGTAAGATTGTGTTATATATCATAGACAGAGTAGTGCTTCACGATTTAGCTTTGCAAAGTACAGATTGTTCACGAACTTCAAGATACATCTTCTGTATATATCTATTCTTATGAATTAGAGAGCTAAAATAATACAATAAATGTTGAAACAAAAAGTACCTAAGCTGAGGTAAAAAAAAGAAAAGGGTACCATAACATTCTTCATATGATACTATGGTATCATATGATACTATAGAGCCAGGGAAAAAACCTCAGCCGAAAAAACCTGTCTCTCCGTGAAAAAAAAATAAAATGAAATTGTTGTATCTGAATATTTTATATAGAAGGACATCACGATTATCGGAACGGCTCTTTGGAGGAAGGATTTTCAAATACAAACTAGAACCTGAAAATAAAAAAAGACACAACAGCAAGAGAATTCAATTTATACTTCATCAAATTGATCTAAAATTTTCAACCCATTGCAAAACTGAATTTGATACATTGTGTATGGCTCTAATGCCATCTTGAAATTTATGAATCGAACAATTATTAATTAGATGTTCAACTGTTTCCTCTGATTCACCACATTCACAATTAGGACTGTCAACTGAATTCCACTTGAAAAGCATGCTATTGGTACGACCATGGCCTGTTCTCATTCGATTGAGAAGGGACCATATTCTCCTGGGAAGGTTAATACCGGGAAATTCATTCGATGGATCAGATATTAGATATTTATTAGATAAAGAACATGCATCATATTCGGATTTCCAGATTTCCTTGTAGCTGAAGTTCGAATTCAGAAAGTTATTCGACCAAATAGGTTTAAGGGATTTCAGTCTTGGAATTCTATTTTCTGGAACGTATCGGAAAAGAATCTGGAAATAAGTTGAATTTATTCCAAGAATTCCAAGTTGCAGACTGTCTTCGAATATGGGGAGGAACTATATTTGATAGCACTGGTAGCCATTGGATAGGTGTAGATCGGATGGTTCCAGTAATTATTCTCATTGATAAATTGAGCTGTGCGTTCTGAACATGAACAGTATTGAGCCAAATAGGTGGAAAAAACCAGGGCAAGGGCTGCTGTGCGAAGAGTAGTCGGGTCAGCACCCCATGACGTACCAGCAAGTTTCTGTAGAATGTTATTTCTCGTTTTCAGCTTCATTAATGATAACAAGGGTTTGTCATCTTAGCTCATGCAATACTAGGGTGGCTCCAATATGATAAGATCGTGGCTTGAGGATGTTATAGCTGGGTCACTTACGAATACTCTGGCATAGTTTTCATCGGAGTTCATGTTGCACGTGCTTTCTAACGACCATAAGGGTAAGTCCGCCGTTATGCAACTTATTGTTGTTCGTTTTTTACAGTAGGAAGGCGTAAGAAACACGGATATTTTTCTTAGTTTTCCAAATCAATCAGGTAGTGAGTACCTTAGTACGGCTGCTGTGTATGAGGGTTTTATTTTGGAAACATGGTTTCAACAAGATGGTGTCACCTCCAACCAATCACTTGAGCTTGTCAATAATCTTTTCCCGGAAAAGTTATCTCTCGTCATGGCACTATCAATTGGCCCCCGAGGAGTACCCAAACTGACACCTCTTGGTTATTTTTTATGGGGATACCTCAAACAGAAAGTGTATGAAAACAAACAACGAACGTTATAGGAATTGTAGCATAATATCCGCACCGAAATAGCTGCGATCACCCCAGAGATGTATAGACGCGTGATGGCAATTTTCCAAAACCTGGTCTAAATTTTAATGAAGACAAACTTTTTTTTGATTCGTTGTTTTGTTTTTATCAAATATACAAATACCAAACACCCTATTTGGACACCCCGTATATCAACAGTTGTCAGTACATTAAATTATCTTGAAAATTTATTCGACTTCGAAGTAATCTAATAATTCTCATTTGATTCAGGTGAACTCTGAAAAGTCTCTTCCCAGAATTTCTGTTCAAGTTTGTATTGAGTTTTCAAAAGTTGACGCCTACGATATTGCCATTTCAGCTCCCCATCAGGACATTTATTCCTGAATAATATCCGAACAAATCGAAAAGTTATAAATGAGGAATCAGAATCTAATTCAAATAATATCAAAGTCGCGAAGTTTCGCAAGATGTCGACACTGGCCTTACGAGCTGTTTCATATTCCCTTCAATCTGTATTTGAAATGAATTTGTTAGAGGAGTTTCATGTTGCCCTGTTTTTGCAGACATAAAATCGAATGTCCCGGAATTCAAAATAGGAATTCATATTAAACTGGATCGCATAATGAAATAGCCGGCGACAATGGAGAATCAGAATTTGTTTTGTAACCATCATATCAATAAACTGGTCAGCTGGTGAAGATAGGGATGTCACTAACGCCCGTTTTCAATAAACAACCGAAGATAGCCTCCAGTTGTATACCAGCGTTAGAGAAATCGATCCATTTGTACCTACTTCGGTTTCAATATCCCATCTGCCGACGGCTATTCCTACCTGTTGGTATACTGTATCGCTGGTATCGGAAAGAGGTCAGATAGGCCTACCAGAGATACGAACCTTCGAAGAAAATGAGCCTACCGGCGTTTTAAAGAACTTTGCACTTAACCAAAGATAGTTGAAAGAATCTCCGGTAGCGTTGTTTCTTTACCGATGAAAATTGGGCAGTGAGAACTATGGAGGAGTGTTGTAAATTTTTATTAAAGTGCATTTTATTGCTGTCATGTATGCGTCATGCATGTTTCGGTAAAAATTAACACATTGGTTTCTCTCGTAACTGAATCTTGTAAATCGTATTTGTGACTATGTAAACTTTGACAATTTAAAATCATTATTGAAATGCCATTGCTATTACTAATGAAATCTAAGACACTTTGAGCTATCGTCTGAACACTTTTTAAAGAGAGTCTTTTGAATTCTTGCAACTAAGATGCAGTCGATGCAGCTTGCCTTCGATTATGATAAAACTTAAATGCAGAATTATAATTTTTTTTGGCGTAATATACAATTTTTCAATATTAGTCACCCGAGAGAGTGCAACATAGGCAAGTTCCTGAGAATGTGATTTACTACACTCATATACTATTTCGTCAAAAGTTCCACCTTGCAACTTATGTATAGTTAAAGCAAGAGCTGAAGTTAATGGAAAATGTTTACGTTTGGCTATACATTTTCTATCCGATGTTAATGAAATATTTGCCGTTCGTAATTCAATGCGAACAGCGAGATTGCCGACTCCATTTTGCACAGCTAGAGTGGCTGCACGCATCCGTCTAGTCGCAAGCACCCAAACACCGTGCCGAACTGAACCGACGATACACGGCTGTTAGGTTTTTTCGTTACGGAATTTCTACATTCGGTCGCCGCGCTCAAAGCCTGAGATAAAAGCTATGCAATAGCTTTAAAATATTGAAAATTAACAGATATTTAGCATTTTCAAAGACGGACAGTTCAATTGCCGGACCCGGTAGGTCATTTTTAATTTTAACTTTCAATATTCAGGAAGAATGAATGTTATCCTCAGCGAAATGGCTGAGAGCTGATTGCATTACGGCGGATTTTACGAAACTATGATTTTCCGATTAGGCAAAGTCCAGTTGATAAAAGCAAACGCAGTTACATAACATCGTAACATAATTTGAATACTGAAACTTTAAGAAGAAAACTAAAATTCATGAAAGTTGAAAGTACATATTCCTTTGACGCTGACCTGATAATGGCCTAGAGCCGAAATCAATCGTCAGAGAATATAATTATTTTATTAAGTGTGTCTTTACTTCTCTCTTCTATTTGTTATCAAACATACTCAAGAATTCTTTCATTCACAAACGCAGTTCGTTGAATTTTCGAATGAACATATTAAATTGGTTGGAATTTACGTAAACTTAATTGATCAGACTATCAAAGTTTTGTGAAACACTTCTTCAGGTTTTGTTTTTATATGGTGCTGTAAAATCATATTGAATCCATTAATAGTTATTCATGATAAGAGTGTTTGAGGTGACGTTTTATTTTGTGAGTGAAAAAGTTTGTGGAATATGAGAGGAGCGAATTGAACAATTTCACGAACAAAATAAAATCACTTCCAACACAAATACCATACAATGTTTTTCGTACAACTGCCTATTTTGATAATGAAATGGGCGAATTTGCAATGACAATAAACTTCAAAATGCATTTTAATAATCAAATAATCAAAAGGTTGTTGTGAATGGCAAACGTTGCCAACCTTATGATTACTAACGAATGAGAAAAGACGCTGTCATTTGAATTTCGTTCCTGTCCAATTTTCGTCTTAGGTTTTTAACTGCTCAATATATTTGTCGAGAGTCCAATTATTAATAAAAGTGACGATTTGGTTGTTCTTCTGGATATTGAAGAGTCTGCAAGAAGAGCAAATCTGAAACTGCTACCTAAAAAATCTGCTCAGAAGTACGATATTGCATATTACAATTTCCTAGCCGGTTGTAAATTGAAAAATTTAGAAGGGAACTTCAGTGAAACTGTCTTCATGGCATACTTAGAAGAAAAGTCAAATCATCAACTTTGTGGAGCAAATTTTCAATTATAAAGTCAAGCACCCTTGTTGAATATGGTGTGGATGTTAGTAAATATTTTAAGGTGAAAGCATATTTAAAACGGAAAAGTGAAGGATATCGTCCCAAAAAATCGAAAATTCTCACTCGTGAACAAGTTGAAAAGTTTATAAAGGAGGCACCAGATGAGAAATACTTGATGGTTAAGGTTGCAACTATTTTCGTATTATTAGGAGCCTGTCGGTGTGAAAAATTGTGTAATTTATCAGTGGAAGACATCGAAATAACAAATAAATCATTGGTTATATAACTTCCAAATACAAAAACGAAAGTCAGTCGTACTTTCAGTATTATTGGGAAGTATGAGTACTTTGCACTGCGCCCTTCTGTCATCAAACATCCTCGTTTTTTCCTGAAATACATGAATAATAAATGCACTGCCAATCCTGTTGGTATTAATACATTTGGAAAAATTCCATCTATTGTTGCCGAATTCTTCAAACTACCAGATCCAAAGCAATATGTTTTCGAAGATCCTCCGCTTCATTGCTAGCAGAATCAGGAGCAAATATTACGGATATAAAAAAACATGGTGAATGGAAGTCTGCGACGATAGCCGAGGGCTATGTTGATCATTCCATTGCATATAGAAATGTCATTGCTGAAAAAATTCTCCCAACCCAAACAGATTTTGGATCATTATCATCCAATATTGTTTTTCTGGTTCCTACAAGTACTGATGGTGCTGGGGATTCTAATAATGTGTTGCGAAGCTCCCTAACGTCACAGGGCCTTAATGTTAGTAATTGTTCTAGTTTTAAGATTAATATTAGTGTTCATAAGTAATGATTGTCGATTATTGATAATAAAAATTTGCAATTGCTGAATTTTTCTCATCTGATTTCATCATAAGAAAATGGAGTGCTAAAATTATTTTTAACACTTATGTTAAAAAAATTTTTACACGCTTTCACGTAAACAATCAATTTTAACATTGCTGGCTGTCATTGAGAGTGTCACTTTTAATGGCAGTTGTACAAAAAAAAGTCCGAATATCATTTTGTATTTCATCCTCTGAAATATGATGCGAGCAAAAATATTCCTAGACAAAATTTCATTGTGCTATCCCAGTAAAGTCCTTATATTCACGAGAGTAGTCTGTTGGATAATGTAAGCTCTGTGCACCAACCAAACTGTCTAAACCGCTGCAGTCTGCAGTGTGAGGCCGCACTAAAGACCATCAAAAGACCGTTAATAAATGGGTTTTCATGCTTTCAGCGTTACCTTGGCGAAAGCCACTTAGAAGCATATTTAATTTTCGAATAATGCTATCACGAAGTAATCCTATTTCTAAAGTTTCAAAGTAATCAGAATTCTTTATGAGGTTTCGTAATTCGTTTGAATGTCAATAGAAACCATTAAAATTTTTACCACCATCTGGATACAACATTTCCTCTGTGCCACTTTGGCTTATGCATTTTTTTAACGCGTCTAGGATGTTCGTGTATCAACTGTCCATTCAGGGTAGGTACAAGCATTTTCGAGTCATATGAACAAAGCATATGTGCATTACAGGGTGTCTAAAAAGGATGTGGGGTATTTGTAACCTAATATATAAAACTAAGACAGCCATGTTGTTGGTTACACCATTTATAACTCAAGATTGGATGAACTGTTTGTTATGAAAGATTTTTTGTTGGATTCTTCTACGGCGGGGTTAACATAAAATACATTAAAACTTGGAAAAATTTGATGAAATAAAAAAAAAATATTAAATAAACTTCTTTCCTGCGAATAACGCCAGTAGGTGTCGCTACAGTTAATAGCCTTTTCGTAGTTGATATTAATTCGGTGAACTACATTTTCTATAGTATATAACATTACTAGCAATGTAAGAGGGTTTTTACTGGCGAATGGAGGATATAACTGACGAGCCGCAGGCAAGTCAGTTACCTCCTTGAGCCAGTAAAACCTGTTACCTTGCGTGTATTGTTTTATATTTTATTTGTTTCTCATTTGTAAAAAGGTTAGATAAATTCCAAAAAAATCTCAATAATTTGTCGCAAATGTCGTAAGCTATGGAAGCGTTGCCATGAACATGTCTGTTTATTTTTCTTTACATTCGTTTTGGCGGAAGAGAACATGAATGTACCAAAAGAAATTATTGAGGCAGCCAGCAGTGTAGCATCAAGTTTATTAGCTGCAAAATCAGCTTCAAGGTACGAGCGAGAATACGACGACTTCAAAAAGTGGCAAAACTAAAATAGTGAAGATGTTTTGTTTACTTGAATCAACTATCAGCTAGATTCAGCCCTAATACTTTATGAACAAAATGGTCTATGCTGAAAAACTGCTTGGAAATGAAAGAAAATGCCCCTGTTCGCAGGTTTGTTTTCCTTAAAAAATTTATTGGAAAATATGACATTTAGTTGTCATTTGCAGATTTCAAAGGGTTAAAGAGTTTCTGAAACGAGAAAATGAGCGTTATACGACAAAACAGGCCAAGGTATTAAGTAAAGAAGAGGCTGAACAATTTCTTTTACATGCTCCTGATGACCAGTGGTTGCTGGCGAAAATTGTAACAATATTTGGGATTTTTGGATGTTGTCTATGTGACGAAATTTTCTCCTTAAACATGAATGATATAGAAGATATGAAAAAATACGTTATTGTGTCATTGCGGTAAACAAAAAATTCAACAACAAGAAGATTCACCATGACCGATGATGGCTGCAGCTTCAAGCCCTGCATGTTATCCAGAGAAAATGTAAATCTTTGGCCTCCTTGAAAAGAAAGCCTAAGATTTTTTTTGACATACCGACATGGAATGTGCATTTCCCTTAATGCTGGCCAGCACACTATTGGTGGTGTCCCAAAGCAAATAGCGAAATATTTTGGTTTAAAAGACCCAGAGTTATACACCGGCCACTCTTTTCGCAGAACTAGAGCCACTATGGTTGCGAATTCGGGTGGAGATATTTTTGCACTAAAGCGTGCAGTAGGGTGGAAAAGCACCGAAACTGCGATGTTTTAGGTCGATGATTCGGTCAACAAAAAAATCGAAATGTCTAGCAAAGTATTTGGTAGTAAGGAGAGTACAAATGTTCTGCAGTCCTCGAGTTCAGCAGTTTCTGAGTCAACAGATGGTTCATCATCAGCAGCATCAACTCTTTTATCATCAAAAATCTGTGTGACTGGAAAAAACAATTGTACCATAATTTTCAACATATATGACGATAAAACAAAATTTTCTTATGTAAATAGTACTACTAACTTGTAAAAATTTTGCATGTTAACTGTCAGTTTGACAAGTTAGTGACTTGATAAAATAAACTTTCTTGATTCATATTGTGTTTTTGGAAACTGACGTTCACAAATGAGAAACAAATAAATAAAATTAACACATCTGAGTCAATATGTTATTACACCTATCTTTCTTCCGAACACTACGGAAAATTTTATGACGAAATGTTTTGAACAATTTCTCATTGTACTACTATCGCCATTTGATGGTAATGTAAACAATTAGTGTGTATTCTTTTGCCTAAACGTCTTAGCCTTGGCATTCTTAGCTCTTTGGGCAGAACTAAGTGCCGATTCACAATGGACAATCTGACCTATTTACTCTCGCACCCGGGAAAAAAGCCAAAAATGTTGTTCTTCACAAAGTACTACAATGAGAGAATTGTAGAATATAAAATAGTTACCTCTTCACTTCTCAAATAAAGATAATTTTTTCGATTTATGAATAACAATGTACAGGGTAGGCAAAATTGGTGATACCTGAACTACAACTTTTTAACCGTGAGAGGAAAATGAATGACACATTACGGTGGTATTTTTTAGAAAAACTGATAATGCCATCGACTGCATTCCTCTATCTCCTATACATTAGAAAACTATACTGTAATAGTATATTCTAAAACAAGTTGCAGAATGAGCTCCTATTCCAACACGAATGCGAAGTTCGAAAACGAGCGACGAAGGAGCGAGTTTTCGATAGCATGAGTGTTGGAATTGCCTTCTGCAACGAGTATTAGACGATATTTTCTCTATTTCAGTCAAGCTTTGTGAAATACTCTCGAAATTCAAATAAAAATTCAGGTTGGTGACTTTTATATTTCATCTTGGCAGTTGGTGTGACGTACGAAATTTGACAGATTACGGAATTTGAAATTATTTGATTCGAGACTTGATTCGATCGGGGGTCAGTACTGACAACTACAAAACGAAAAATATAACTGAAAACAATGCTGTAATGAGTTTCATTACAGCACTACTTTTAGTACTGTAATGAACTCATTACGATACTGAAATAGAGAAAAATCATTTTTCATCAGGATAAATCCCGCAGATAACAATCACATTAATTCTTATATTAATTCATTCCATGCAAGTCGGGAGCCCTCTTCAAATTGAACATTATTTTGAATTGAACTAAAAAAAGTTAAAAACGGTTATTGTGGGTTGTTGCGGACTTTTTCATAAAACTTTTTGAGCACTACAAAATTGTCCCTATGTTTCACTATTTCTTATAGTTTACCTAGCGTCGACCGCAAAAGCCTGAAGAAACCGGGTTAACTATCGACTTTTTCATGAAATTTCGATATTTTTTCCCATTTCTTCGTGATATAGAAATAAACCCTACATGAAAACCTTCAAAAATAAATTCTCTACATTATAGTGAAAGTTTCATCAAAATCGGTCATCATGTTCCTGAGTCCATAGAGGACAAAAAAACACACGGACATTCACATTTATAATACACTCAAATTCATTCTACCACTGGAGGTGTTCTCAATGAACATTATCTTTATCAGAATTATTCAAGCATATCTTATCCACTTTCAACGGTTTTCTTCAATACAGATGTTTTTTCCCAGTAGGAATAAAAAAAGATGATATTATGAGATTTTAAATGTATTGGCTACATTCTAGAATCTGTTGTTCTCGATCAATTCTAGTGATCAATAGTTTTTCTTTCGTTTGATTTTCTACACTCGCTATGCAACGCGAAACACGCAATTTGACCCAAGAGGAATCTACCCTAGCGGTAGTTTTTCGAGAAGAAGGGTGGACATACACACGAATTGCAGATAGGTTTGGAGTTTCCCATACAAATGTGTCCAGAATATTGCAGCGATTCAGGGAGACAGGTATGAATGTCCGAAGACCAGGACAGGGTAGACCACGGGTAACAACTGCCATTCAAAAACGTTACTTCAGAGTTTCTTCGTTGAGACAACGGTTTGCAACCGCTCGCCTCCTTCAAAATCAACTTGAGCAAACTCATGGGGTGCAAATTAGCACACAGACAATATGAAATCGCCTCAGAGAATATGATTTGAGGCCTCGTGTCGCGGCAAGAGGCCCAGCTCTTACCCGATTGGGAAAGAGTTCTCTTCACAGATGAGTCTAGATTCTGCCTCTACCATTGTGATCGACGATCCCTTGTATACAGACGTCCACATGAAAGATATGCTCAGTGCAATTTCCTGAAACTACTGGTTTCGGGGGAGGATCGATTATGGTATTGGGTGGAATATCTTTGACTGCTCGTACAGTCCTAGTGGTCGTTCTTGAAGAGCATGTGGTGCCATTTGCCCCAAACATTGGTGAAAATTTCATTTTTATGGACGATAATGCCAGACCCCATCGTGCGCTCATCGTTCAGGAGTACCTTGAAGAAGTTGAAGTCTTTCGAATGGAATGGCCAGCGAGAGTGTCCAGATCTCAATCCGATTGAGCAGGTTTGGGACAACGTCAATAGAAGGCTGAGAAGTTCAGAAAATAATCCAGATACTCTTAATGACTTAGGAATCCAACTCGGAGAAATCTGGGAAGGATTAGATCAGAACACTTTAAGATCACTCATTTTGAGTATGAATCGTCGTTGCCGAGCTGTAATTATCGCAAGGGGTAAAAAAACCAAGTATTAAATCACTTATCAGCATTTCAGTATTTCGGAAATTGTTCATTTCTCTTCTTTCACATTAGATTCGGTGAAATCCTGAATTTTTCTTCCATTTAATGTGTCTTGTTTCGTTCAAAACCTTCCCGAGAGAACATAAAAAATAAGTTATAAAGTCAATGTAGAATTAACTTTCATTAAAATTGAGATTTTCAGAATGTGCGTTAATTTTTTTGCGCAAAGTATTAGTATTTCCATATGGAATTAGGATTTCTGTATGGATTCTGACTTCAAAGCTATTTCATTTTTCATATGCATGTTCTGAAATGACTCACTCCCAAATGACTCGAGGCTCCCATTCATAAAGTAGAGGTCACAACAAGGTCAAAAATATTTCATATTCTCTTCTGCGTCCATGAACATGCAAATAAGTATTCGCTAGTAGAAATTTAAGCCAACCCCTATATATTCATCTCCTTTTCAACCATATTGATAGGCAATGGAGGCGGACCCAGGGGGAATGGCGAAAAATTTGCATGGAAATTCAGATAGTGACGGAGTGAGCGATCGAATTTTTAATAAGGAATAAACTTCGTGCAAAAGACTTTTTGTCGTGGAAGAAAGAAAATTGTTTCCATAAGGAGCTAGAGACTGATATTTCATCATCTGGAACTTGCAGATATCCTCGCTGCACGGAGAATTGTGGATATTGAAAATGTCGGTCATACTACACTGCCCAAAAAAATTAACGCACATTCTGAAAATCTCAATTTTAATGAACTCTACATTGACTTTATAACATATTTTTTATGTTCTCTCGGGAAGGTTTTGAACGAAACAAGAGACATTAAATGAAAGAAAAATTCAGGATTTCATTGAATCTTATGTGAAAGAAGAGAAATGAACAATTTTCAAAATACTGAAATGCTGATAGGTGATTTAATACTTGGTATTTCCATCCCTTGCGTCAATAACAGCTCGGCAACGACTTCTCAGCTTTCTATTGAGGTTTTTCCAAACCTGCTCAATCGGATTGAGATCTGGACTTCTTGCTGGCCATTCCATTCGAGAGACTTCAACCTCTTCAAGGTACTCCTGAACGATGCGCGCACGATGGGGTCTGGCATTCGTCCATAAAAATGAAATTTTCACCAATGTATGGGGCAAATGGCACTACATGCTCTTCAAGAATGTTCTTTATATACTTATCAGCATTCACAGCTCCATTATCAACGACCACTAGGTCTGTGCGAGCAGTCAAAGATATTCCACCCAATACCATAATCGATCCTCCCCCGAAACCAGTAGTATTCAGGAAATTGCACTGAGCATATCTTTCATGTGGACGTCTGTATACAAGGAATCGTCAATCACAATGGTAGAGGCAGAATCTAGACTCATCTGTGAAGAGTACTCTTTTCCAATCGGCCTCTTCCCAATGGATATGCTCTCTCGCAAAATCCAAACGCGCCCTTCGATGGGATGGGGTAAGAGCTGGGCCTCTTGCCGCGACACGAGGCCTTAAATCATATTCTCTGAGCCGATTTCTTATTGTCTGAGTGCTAATTTGTACCCCATGAGTTTGCTCAAGCGAGCGGTTGCAAACCCTTTCTCAACGAAGAAACTCTCAAATAAAGTTCTTGAATGGCAGTTGTTACCCGTGGTCTACCCTGTCCTGGTCTCCGGACATTCATACCTGTCTTCCTGAATCGCTGCAACATTCTGGACACACTTGTATGGGAAACTCCAAACCTTTCTGCAATTATTGTGTATGTCCACCCTTCTTCTCGCAAAACTACCGCTTGGGCACATTCCTCTTGGGTCAAATTGCGTGTTTCGCGGTGCATAGCGATCGAGTGTAGAAATTCAATTGAAAGAAAAACTATTGATCAGTAGAATTGATCGACAACAACTGATTTCAGAATGGAGCCAATACATTCAAAACCTGATAATATCATTTTTTTTATTCCTGCTGGGAAAAACATCTGTATTGAAGAAAAACGTTGAAAGTGCATAACATATGCATGCATAATTCTGATAAAAATATTTATCATTGAGAACACCTTCAGTTGAAGAATAAATTTGAGATTTTCATAATGTGCGTTAATTTGTTTGCGCAGTGTATTTCATAATTTGAAAAAAATTCTGAACCAAATCCCAATTTTGCCATAGTGAGGAACATCGATAGAAGAAAAGATGCAGAGATTATATTAACGACTATTCTTCGACACCATCTATCAAAATTTGTTGAAAGTCTTCCTCTCAAATAAAATGAAATTTTTTCAAAATGTCAATTGATAAATTAAACAATTTTCGAACGATGTCGTCTAGAAAGAGCAGTTATATTTTTGAATGTTGGCCAAAAAGTGTTCAGAATCATTTCCTATCCCAGAAACTAAAGAGCGTGAAGGAATTGGTGGTGGGACCAATTGTGGCAATAATAAAATACATTAAAACTGAAAAAATTGATGAAATAGATATTTGCAGAACACAAAAATGCAAAAAACACCTGCACTACAGAAATTGTTGAAATGATTTTAACTGCAAAAAAACATGCAGTGCGTCATGCACCTGCAGAAAATTGAGGTTTATTTGTAGCGCTACATGTGGTGAATGTGCAGGTGTTAACTGCCAAAATAGTTATCCAATCTTTGGCAAAGATGAAGAAATAATTGACAGTGGCGATAGTCACTCAGAATCAGATTAACTTTTTGACACAAAACTAACATTGATCCAAAATACCGTTATAAAATTGATTGAAATTAATTCATTATATCAATGAAGACCCATTTTCACATATTTCATGCTGAAAGGGGGTGGTTTATACAATCTTGAAGTAAACTCATTAAACTTCATAAAACGCTACTGAGGCTCAAAAATTATTTTTATTTACGTTAGAACAAGTTTCTTTCAATTTTGGATAAAGGGGTTGTTTTCACCCCTTGAAAATAATAACCATGAATCGGCATAGGATAGGAGTAGGAGACAAGTATAGCTTCTTATATCCAAACTTTCATCAGAATCGAAGTATCTTGATAGAATTCGGAGGTAATGAATAATTTTCGCCCTCATTGACTGGACTAATTATACAGGACAATTTTATGTCCACTTTCAAAGTATTATACCATAATAGTTTATTATAATATTAAAGTTCCTTTTTTTTTTATCGATTGAGGCAGTACGTAGTCTACGGAGTCAGCTAGTATTAGTATGGATTATTCTTCATTAATTTATTTATTTATTTATTTATTGAAATTAAGGGATACACACAGACAGTAGTCCAAAACAGTATCTACAAATCAATATACATTATTTCACTCTAAATTATTCAATAAATTAAATTTATACAAAAAGTTGCATTCTACAATCAATCCATACATAGAAAAGACCAAAATGCAGTCCAAAATATCACAAAAAAAAATATATAACTCTCAATCGAGAAGCCTCAACTTGAGAACTCTCTTCAACTTATTTAGTTTGATGTTGAAAATGTCGATGTCATTAAATTCATTTCCAGTCGCAAGAATTCTACAAAGTGGCGAGTTTTGTGCCACATTGGTTCTCTTATATGGTACATAGAAAAGGTCCAAACTTCTCATTTTGATATTTTTCACTCTGAAAGGTATCATATGCAAAATGTCAGGGACATTCAAAATGTTATTCAAAACCTTATATAATAATAGGACATCCGTCTTTTTCCTACACGATTTTAAAGAAAGTAGATCGAATCTCATTCTAACATTCCTATAGTCATGATTTTCAATAATAATGGAATTTTTGAATGACAAGTAGCGCAGAAATTTGTTTTGTACTCGTTCCAAACGCTCTATATAATACTTATATTGAGGATTCCATATAGAGGAGGCGAAATTCAACTTACTATAGACAAATGAGTAATACAGTGACAAAAGTGTTTTATTATTATGAAATAATTTGCTGTTTCTGATGATATACCCTAACATCTTAACCGATTCATTTACTATAACATCGATGTGGCAGTCAAAAATTAATCTTGAGTCGAAAATAACCCCCAAATCACGAATCCTACCCACCTCCGACAAACAATGACCATCAACAGAGTAATTGAACTTTATCATATTCAACTTGCGACCGAAAGTAACCTTATAGCATTTCTCAAGATTCAGAAACAAAAAATTTTCTATGCAATATGCGGACAATCTATACAAATCGGCCTGCAGCATTTCGCAATCTTGAAAGCTCCCCACATTCTTAAAAACCTTTAAATCATCAGCGTACAGTATTAATCTAGAGTGGTGAAAGCACTGTCCAATGTTATTTATGTAAATAATGAATAGTAAAGGGCCCAAATGCAAACCCTGTGGAACACCTGATGTGTTATAAAAAACATCAGACACACTATTATTCACCATGACAAACTGTGATCTACCCTGAATATATGACACAAGCCAACGCAACAAACTACCACTAATTCCAACCTCCGCGAGCCTTTTCATCAAAACTGAATGATTTATTTTATCAAATGCTTTACGAAAATCTGCATAAATTACGTCCGTCTGTAACCTAGATTCAAGACCTTCCTGAAGATGTTCATAGAATGTAAGCAAGTTTGTTTCTATATTTCTGCCCTTGAAAAAACCATGCTGTTGTTCGATAATTATATTTTTCATATGATTCGCAACATATTTGAACACTAAAGACTCGAATAATTTGGGAATTGCAAAAAGTATGCATATAGGTCTATAATTATTCACTAAATATTTTTTTCCGCTTTTGAAAATGGGAATTACACTAGAAACCTTCCATTTATCAGGAAAGACAGAGTTTGCAAGTGATTTATTAAACAATAGAAGTAGAGGTGTACAAATAGTTTCCGCGCAGTTTTTCAGAAATAAAGGGGGAATGTTATCAGGTCCCGGTCCTTTAGAGGAATCAATGCTCTTGAGAGCATTAACAACTTCATTTTCCGATAATTTAATATCGCCAAGATAGGTGCTGCAGAATAAATTATCCACAACGTCCAGACAAGCAATCCCGTCCGTTGAGTCGGGTTCAAAAACACCCCTGAAATACCTTGCGAACATATTGGCTATATCCTTAGATGAAGATGACTCTTCATCAGCGAAATACATTGTATCAGGATATTTAGTTTTTTTATCTTTGTGAGAAACAAACTTGAAAAATCGCTTTGGATCTCTTGTTAAATTACTTTCAATTTCATTTAGATACCTCCTATAATCCCTCGCTATCAGATACTTTGAACGCTTTCTCAACTCGACAAACCTTCCATAGTCAACAATGTTACGATAAATTTTCCATTTTTTATGATATTTATTTTTAGATTTTATTAATTTCACAGTGTGTGATGAAAAGTACTGGGGAAAATCTCTACAACACCTTCTTAGCGGCACCTCCCGCGCAATTATATCCTGAATCACACTATGGAAGAGAGTGACATCGACATTTACATCATCGCAACAGAACAAAGAACCCCAATCAAATTCAGAAATCCTAGCGTTTATAATATTATAATCAGCTTTAATGAAGTTATAAGTACTCTGATTTTTAATTCGTCTCAAAGATTCAGTATGTCCAATATCCAAGAGGAATTCCAAACATGGATGATGACAATCTTCATTTACAAGTGGAACAATGCACTAATGAATTTATTTTTACCTTATTACATAATATCAAATCAAGTAGTTTATTATGAGTATTTTTCAAATAATTATATTGTAAAAACCCTGAGAAAGAAAATGCATCTATCATATTGGAGTATTTATCCTCAACATTATATGGATGGCTATAAGACTCATTATCAACCATTTCCCACTCAACAGTCGAGCAGTTAAAATCACCACACAACAAAATCAAATTATCACCTATGATATCAACATTGGATTCAAGTTTGGAAACGAAAGAAACAGCGGCGTCCGCATCACCGGGCGGAATATATACACAACACAAATAAATGATTGTCTTATTGATCTTTAACATTACCCACAAGTCTCCAGCCATACTATTGAAAGTAGATAATTCCTGAGGATACAGTTCATTCCTCACCGCAATGAACACGCCACCGCCATCTTTCCTAGATGAAGAACTCGAGCCCCTATCTCTACGAAATATGGAATATTCATTGGTATCTATTAGTTCCTGATCTAATATGTTATTATTTAGCCAGGACTCGGTGACAAAAATTAAATCGTGGAAAGTATTCTGAGCATTCTGTTTGAAATCAATCAATTTTGTTCGCAAGCCTCTAGTATTCTGATATATTACGTGTAGAGATCGTGTCACAGGCATTATTGATACAAAAAAAACTTTAACGAAAAATAAAATATGAGATTATTCCTTACTTCAACCTTTCCAAATCAGACTCACTCTGAATATGCAAAATCCTGGATGTACCTGTTTTACGCATTAATATATTACCTCCCTGAAACCACACGTATTGAAAACTAATCTCCTTTGCTTTAAGTCGAGCAGCTTTTAAAATAATCTTGTTTCGGGTAGTAAGGTGTTCATTTATGTAAAGTTTCTGAGAAACACCATCAATCGCAAATCCTGAGACATCATTGAGTTCTGCACGCTTACTTTTCACCGCTGCTAAAAATCCATTTTTTTCATATTTTGTCTTAAACTTTACTATTATATTCTTGGGCTTGTTCTCTAATCTGGTTGGAACACGAGTAATGAAGTCGATCGAATCCTGTTTTAGATCACACCCCATATAATGGGAAATATTTTTAAAAGTTTCATGTAAATCTTCACTGCTCTTTTCAGGCACGTCCATGATTTCCACGTTATTTTCACGAGCATTTTGCTCAATGCGATTCATTCTGTAGGATAAATTACCCACCTCCGTTTTTAGTAAATTATTTTCCTCCTTCAACTTATTTGATACCTTTGTTAAATCATCCAGTTTCGACAATCTCGCCTCGAAGTCAGTAATTTTATCTGAACTAAACATCACCGAAGATTTTAGCTCTCGTATTTCTCCCCGCAGTGCACCCATCTCCTGTTTAAGGGTACGTATGATGCGCGAGGTAGCATCGCCGTCGACCTCCCCATCAGAATCATCAACGACTGGTTCCTGCTCTTCTATCGCCGCCGGCCCTGATTCCGGTCTCCTACATCTCGAACAGAGCCACTTTCCACCCGGCACATCATTTACATATTGTAACTGATTCTTTGTCAAATCACAACATCTGGTGTTACAATGATAAAAACTCCGGCACCCACAACATTGGATTCCCGGAGATTTCCTATTAAGAGAATTCGTACAAACTGCGCAAACCGACATTGTTTTCAGCTTTGAAACTCTCAACGAAAATCAAACCTGCAATTGTGCCTACACTTCAAAAAAAATTTCAGCCAATAATTGAACGTTGATTGTATGATAAACTGCAATAATGAAGAGCGATAAATAACACGTCTGCATTCAAGAACAATACGTACTACTCTGTCTATCTCTTAATGTCTATAAAACGATTTATTGGAGATCTACAGTATCCCAAATACGAATGAAAGAATCAGATAACCTATATCAGAGTTCGTGACATCAGTTTCAGTTGAAGGATCATCTTGGAATCTGTTTGGACCGAAGAATCCGCTGAGGTGTTATCTACGCAGTTTTGTCATTTCAATTTCAGATAATATTGCCTCTGCTGGGTCTGCTCCCACTCATTTCGCTTCGGTATTTGCGAAAAGCCGTGGTTGGTATAGGATGCGACATCTGCGTGGGAAAAGGCACGAGTGATAAATGAATATCCATAATTGCTTTTTCAAGGCGGGTTTTCATGAGTGAATTTCGATCGATCGTTATCGGCTGACAGAAAAAAAAAATATTAATTAAAATTCATTCAGATCCTTCCCTATTTTCCCTATTCCCATTTTATCATACTACAGACCTGTATGTTTTTCCTGTTGCTCTAACCCCAGCTAGGTACTTTTAAGCTAATTCATAGCTTTTATCTCAGGCTTTGAGCGCGGCGACCGAATGTAAAAATTCCGTAACGAAAAAACCTAACACAGCCGTGTATAGTCGGTTCAGTTCGGCAGACTTCGGTGTTTGGGTGCTTGCGACTAGACGGATGCGTGAAGCCACTCTAGCAGTGCAAAATGGAGTCGGCAATCTCGCTGTTCCCTTTGAATTAAGAACGGCAAATATTTCATTAACATCGGATAGAAAATGTATAGCCAAACACAAATATTTTCCATTAACTTCAGCTCTTGCTCTGACTATACATAAGTCGCGAGGTGGAACTTTTGGCGAAATAGTATATGAATATAGTAAATCACATTCTCAGGAACTCGTCTATGTTGCACTCTCTCGGGTGACTAATATTGAAAAATTGCATATTACGACAAAAAATGATAATTCTGCATTTAAGTTTTATCATAATCGAAGGAAAGCTGCATCGACTGCATCTTTGCTGCAAGAATTCAAAAGACTGTCCTTAAATAGTGTTCACACAACAGCTCAAAGTTTTTTAGATTTCATTAGTAATAGAAATGGCATTTCAATAATGACTTTCAATTGCCAAAGTCTACATAGTCACAAATACGATTTACTAGATTGTGTTACGAGACGAACCAATGTGTTACTTCTTACCGAAACATGCATGACGCGTGATAATCCGATTGAAATACCTAATTTCAATTGTATTGTTCAATTCAAACGAGATACTGTTTTAACAGGTGGGGTAACTATTTACCAAAATAGTAATAATGTTACTAATATTATGACTTCGAATATTGAAATAAATATTGAAGACGTTAGCGATGTTAATGTTAGACGCTGATTTGTTGGAGATATTTGTGCATGCTTATGCAAACTTAGAAATGGCCTACACATATTCTCCGAATCCAAAATGAGGAATGTTCACAGGTATGCAAAATCGATCGGAACTTCGTCACATTATAATCTATATGTATATGAAATCACTAGTTTTTATTTCAGTCGAAAAGACCTAGTAGTTCGGTTTTTACAACCCCGTGAATATTCAATTCCTCGCGGCGACGTGACGTCATACTACATTCGGGAATTGCACTCCATGAGTGGAAAGGCCCTTATATTGGACCTGGCTCATGTTTATAACTCGATATCTCGGGCGCTATTTGACGTATTCAAATAATTTTTGGACACAATATTTTCATTTTCTATGGAGAATAGGAATATGTAGAAATTGTAAAATGTGAACATTCCTCATTGGACGAGGTAGAGCATTTTATTCATCGCACTTTACTGCACTGAATAATGGTCGAAAATACTTGGTAAAAATGGTAATAAATTTCCACTGATCAGATCGGTTGACAACTTTTCTTTCGGAAAAGTTGAATTTAAAAATGAATAATGATCCACAAGAATCCACAACAAAATATGGGAGCACTATTGACGCGGTATTTTCCAGATATTTAGAAGACATTAAGTCTCAAACTTATGTTTCTTGTTTCAGTTACCATAAACCTATAGTTTCAATAATAAACATTCCTGAATAACCTACATGTATTGTAAGATAAATAAAAAAATATATTTTAAATCAACAATATTATCTTCTTATTTTTGAATAGATTGTATGCGATAGCTGCCACACATATTTTGTTTCAATATCTATGTCTTGCTTCTGCTTTCAGAAAATTTCATATTGTATCGTGCAGTATCGTATGCAGAAAAAACTCAAAGGGGGGCGCAAAAAAAACCTGAACTGTTTTCAGTCATATTAACGATATAAACGATATAACGTATGAAAACACAATCATTGTAGTTTGTAGTTATACAGGTGGCCATTTGAAAACGAAACAGACGAGATTGCAGACGAAATAAATTTTTTCGATAGAAATGCTCGGACAGGTCGATTTCTGTTTCGAGGGGGACAACTTAAGATGTAGGTTACGGACGCATAGCGCTTCAACCCTTGCTACTACAACCCTCACCCCCAATTTTTGAATAGGGAAGATGGGGTGATACCTCATTCGAAAGGTATTTTGATACTGATTTCAGCACAGTAATTGTTTTTTCATTTTATGCATTAGTTCTCGAAATATTCTTGACTAAGCATTTGAAAATGAAGTGGTGTTTTCATGGCACTTGTAGTGTTTTTTTGTGAAAAACCTTTCAAATGAGGTATCACTCACCCCATCTTCCCTATTCAAAAATTGAGGGTGAGGATTGTAGTAGCAAGGGTTGAAGCGCTATGCGTCCGTAACCTACATCTTAAGTTGTCCCCCTCAAAACAGAAATCGACCTGTCCGAGCATTTCTATCGAAAAAATTTATTTCGTCTGCAATCTCGTCTGTTTCGTTTTCAAATGGCCACCCTGTATACGCTCCTCTGTATCCTCTACTGGTATCGTGTGATATTCGTCGAAATGAAATTCATAACAGTTACGATTTCTGATCTATCCAATTGAACCAGCTTGTACCCCATTCGGAAAACAACTTTGGTAGTTAGTTTACCAGCATCTCCCGGAAATCCAATATGAGAATTCACATCGTCGTTCCTTCTGCCACGGAATTTGCGGATCGGTTAAACTAACCGCATAACAGGAGCTTTGCTGGATCTCGTTCATCTATAACTATGAAGTTTGCAACGTAAAGTTGTCGGAACTAATACGATTATATATTCAGTTTGAGCGTTAATGCCGTTTTGACGATTGAACAGGGTGTGTGGTTGAGTTTCGAGCACCGGTTGCATTCCGAGAGCAGAGAACCTTGTACTTATGCCGCTGATACGAAGCAACACTATTACTGTTCGACGGAAATGAAAAAATTCATATTAACCCAGTAACTTTGTCGCCTGAATGAATGGGGTAGTATGCGTCAAATTCGGTAGTTCTGATTTTCTGCAGACTTGTTCATGATGTTTTCCTTATGAATAATCCAAGTTTGTGAGCTCGAGCGTTGAACGCAACTTTGTCAAAAATGGAAAAAACCGTGAAAAAAAATTTTTTTTTCAAATTTTGGCAAATAGCACCCTGAAGAACTGATTTTTGAGAGAACTTCTTCAAGGTGATTTTGAAGAAGACTAAATTTCCTACAATATGATACCCGAACTGTCTCTTTGGACCCAATAGTTTTTCATATACTGTCTTTTGGAGTTTATCCTTTTTGTCGAATTTCACAATTTCTTGAAATTATGTCTTTTTTACCCTGATTATACCACTGGAGCCCTGGACTTTTATGATATGATGTTAAAGAAGTAAATGGGGAGTATTCAAGATGATGTTTGCGCTGAGCAGCATAAAAAAGGTGAGTACACCAAAAGGTAACGAGTTTTTTTTTGAAATTGGTTAATATTAATAATGAGTTAAGCTTTCTTGGATGTTCCCAGTTGAGGTTCGTCTATATCTATACTGTGCAAAAAAATTTACGCACATTATGGAAATCTCAATTTATTCTACAACTGAAGGTGTTTTCAATGATAATTATTTTTATCAGCATAAGTCTTTAGAACTAGGTAGCAGCCAACTAACGGACGACCGTGAAGCTATGTATAACTATTATACCTGAATGAATGAATTTTCTCATTTCCAGCCAATACAAATGTTTCAAAATGATGCCCAGCACATATTTTTTTAATCTCTCGGCCCTCTTTGTTCTTTCCACATTTAAAAATTCGACAAATATTATTTCAAGTGCTGTCTCCTATATAGGGGGGTGGGGTAGGGGGGCTGTGCCCCTCTCCTAGAGAAAAGAGGAAAAAAAAGAGCGGGAGGACTCCTCATTACAAAACGTGTCTTTGATGAATCATATTTCTGAAATAGATTTCGCTCTATTATTTTTTAATAATTAATATATACATTTTGATGCCCAAGATATGAAATTGGCCCCTCGTATATTTCTGAAGAATGAATAACCATATGGAAAGTTTTTTGTATCTTGCGCTCCTCTCGGAAATAACAATGTGTTTGGATTGGATATTTACCAGTAAATTAGGACGGCGGCACCTTTGATGATAATATTTTTCTGGATATTTCCCTTGGTAATGATTGCATATATTGTATGAATTTTTTACACACAAATTTTGCTCGTCGCCTAGAATGCCACTTGAGGTTGGTTTTGCCAGATGTAGTTCACTGAGTTTCCTGATAAGATTTTACATACCGCAAATCTTTGTTGTGCTAGTATAGCATACTCTGTGTTTCTAGACCTATTAAATTAGGGAATTAAATTCTAATTTATAACCCAAAGTTCAGTTATAGATTCATTATTCATTCTAATCTCGTACTCCCAGTTTTGGAGAAACAGATATGATAGATGCAATTTACAGGATGTCCAAAAAGGGTGTGCGGTAATTGTGTATTCAATAAAAACAAAACAACAAATCCGAAGAAAAGTTTTTCTTCATTGAAACTTAAATAAGGTTTTGGAAAATTTAGTGGCAAAGATTATGTTGTCCAAATGTTAACCCTAAGCACTCTTCTAATCGAACACGTAAATCAGCAATCACGCGTCTACACATCTCTGTGGTGATAGCGGCTGTTTGGGTGCCGATAAAATGCTTCAATTCCTCTAAAGTTCGTTGTTTGTTTGCATTCACTTTCTGTTTAAGTTTGTAGGCCAGTTTTGGCGTACAGAAACCGGTCCTTAAACTTATATTGAATTTCAATCCTGGGTCAACACTCTTATACTACAAGCCCAGAGAGAGATCCAATATAGCTAACAGGCGTTTTTTTGTCCCATCTACTTCTCCTATATCAACGCTGGCTCAATTTTGCACCTCCTTGACTGTCCGCATTTTTCATTTTCTCAAAGCGATATTAAGTCATGAATGATCGCAGTCTAGTTTTTTCTCTACGATTCGAGAATTCAACAAAGGATTAATGAGGACATTCTTTCCTGAATGAAATATGATACTTGTTTCTGAAATGGGGTCAGATTGTTGGATGCGAAAACTGAATCATATCCATAAGGTCATTATCGAGTTTTCGGTACGGAATATGATGTAGATCGAAATACCCTAGATTTCAGGATATATATTGTTTACCAACTATAATGAACTAAGGTTCCTCTTACATTGTTTGGTATTGATATGGAGTTATAATAATCAAAAAGTCTCTCCTCAATTAATGGGATGATTTAAACATAAGCAATATGATCGCTTGTTATGCAAAAAAGACTCCAGAACTGTCACACAAAGCTATCTTTGTTCTATTTCAGCGGCCCTGCAAGTAGAGGCACTGCGTAATAGAGTAAGATCCCAGGGCCGCCAGACCTTACTTATTTTTGAAGTAACGAATTTTATAGTATAGACAGTCTTATATGTGTTAAATAGTGTGTGCATACTCGCTAGCTTGGCTAGGCGGCCCGTTCGCAGGTAGCAGGTAGAAAAAGTGGACAAAAACATACCGAACTTTCCTTAAATTCGAAGAACTGATTTTTATATATGTCACGCAGAATATTATGAAAAATAAATATTTCATATTGCCAGACAGTTTCCGTAGGCCGTAATTCCTCCCAGACGCTTCAAATTCCAATAAAAAAATGACAGGTTAGAAACATTGTGTCATTTTGACATCTTTCGAAATCAAACCACAAAATTTCTAGCTCCTCCAAGGATGGAGGTTTGGTCGTTGGGCCAGCAACCCAACACCAAAAAAGTTCACAATGTTGCTAAATTTCTCTTTCAACAAGCCTCGGAATAGGACTGGTAGTATTCAACGACGTGAGTGAATGATCTAAAAATGAGAATGATTACTTGAAATGTACAGGGACTATTGAGCACCAGGAGATCATTTTTGCTGGAGTTGTTTGTAACGTAAGAGTTGGATTGGAAATTGAAAATGAAGTAGCAGGACAGTTCGGAGACATAAAAAGGATTGAAAGGCTTGATGAAGAGAACTGGGTATACGGCATCAAGCTGTTTCTTGATGATATGTATTGTAGATTGCATATTGTTAAGCCCAGAATATACATAAAAACATTGTTGCGAAATGGCCAGATTCAGCACTTTTGTTAAATTCGAAACACAAATTTTGATATATGTAACGCAAAATATTATAAATAAAGGAATATTCCATATTGCTAGACCGTTTCTGTGGGCCGTAATTTCTCCCAGACGCTTTAGATTTCATTAAAAAATAAACTTTTTTTACATTTAATTCTTCAATTTTGAATATAATCCTTGGGAAATTATTTTAATTCCTTTTGTGGAAAGCCAGACCAATCCCAAGGGCCAAATATTCTGCCAGTACACAATCAGAATTTTTATTAGTTTCTCAGAAACTATGAATTTTTTGCCTTTAAAGTGTATGCGAGGAATTACGGCCCACAAGACAGGTTCTACCAACTTGAGGAAATTCGAAGAACCCATAGTAACGAAACCTCTATCAATAAAAATATTGTAAAACGCCAGGTACGAGTTAACCATCGAGTGAAGCTGACAATGAAGATTAGGATTAAGATGAAAAAGATCATATTTTTTGATTTATGTTATAATTATAATAATAAATTGCCATTACCATAATTTAATGATGAAAATATACATTTTGTAGGCAAAAAAATTAATAGTAGGGACCTAACAAAATTTTGATTGTGTCTGGCAGAATGTTTGGCCCTTGGGATTGGTCTAGTTTTCCACAAAAAGTATCAAAATGATCCCCTGAAGACTTCGACTGTAAAAAAGTTTTTCTTTTTCAATGAAATTTAGAGCGTCTGGGAGGAACTACGGCTCACGAAAACGGTCTGGCGATATGAAATATTTATTTTTATAATATTTTGCGTTACATATATAAGAATCAGTGCTGCGAATTTAACAGAAGTGCTGAATTTGACCATTCCGCAACAATGTTTCTGTGATTTTTTTTATTGAAATTTAAAGCGTCTGGGAGGAATTACGGCCAACAGAAACGGTCTAGCAATATGAAATATTTATTTATTTATAATATTTTGCGTTACATATATCCAAATCAGTGCTTCGAATCTAACAAAAGTACTGAATCTGGCCATTTCGCAACAATGTTTCTATGTATATTCTGGGCTTAACAATATGCAATCTACAATATATATCATCAAGAAACAGCTTGATGCCGTATACCCAGTTCTCTTCATCAAGCCTTTCAATCCTTTTTATGTCTCCGAACTGTCCTGCTACTTCATTTTCAATTTCCAATCCAACTCTTACGTTACAAACAACTCCAGCAAAAAAGATCTCCTGGTGCTCAATAGTCCCTGTACATTTCAAGTAATCATTCTCATTTTTAGTTCATTCACTCACGTCGTTGAATACTACCAGTCCTATTCCGAGGCTTGTTGAATGAGAAATTCAGCAACATTGTGAACTTTTTTGGTGTTGGGTTGCTGGCCCAACGACCAAACCTCCATCCTTGGAGGAGCTAGAAATTTTGTGGTTTGATTTCGAAAGATGTCAAAATGACACAATGTTTCTAACCTGTCATTTTTTTATTGGAATTTGAAGCGTCTGGGAGGAATTACGGCCTACGGAAACTGTCTGGCAATATGAAATATTTATTTTTCATAATATTCTGCGTGACATATATAAAAATCAGTTCTTCGAATTTAAGGAAAGTTCGGTATGTTTTTGTCCACTTTTTCTACCTGCTACCTGCGAACGGGCCGCCTAGCCAAGCTAGCGAGTATGCACACACTATTTAACACATATAAGACTGTCTATACTATAAAATTCGTTACTTCAAAAATAAGTAAGGTCTGGCGGCCCTGGGATCTTAGACTATAAGCTTTTGTTGGCGTTGCCAAATTTGAAAATATATACTGCCATTGGCTGAAAATAAATTAGTCCTATCTTCTTTCTTCTATTGCGAAAGTGCAATTGTATGATCATCAGTATATATATATCTTAATCCTCAGATGATTTTATGATATAAAGTTCCTATGAACTATGGGTCTCTGACGCAGTGTTTCTGAGATACAGGGTGTTGAAATTTTAAAAAAAATTGGTTTTATGAAATTATTATCTACACCGTACACGATCTCTTCTTGCGTTTTAGCACGTTATGAGTACGCATTAAGACACATTTTTTGCGATACGAAACGATGTTTAATTTTCACCAGTGGCGTCCGTACGGACTTCTGTCCAAACAAATTTGGTGAAAAAATTGGTACGCCAATAATTTTTTTTTATTTGAAATTATTTTCGTAAGCACCACATAATTAACAGTAAGAATGGTCTCTTGAGTTTTTTACCTGCGACGAATATTTCCTCAGAAAAAAAAAATAAAACGCAAATTCAGCATGTGCTTCAATACCGACTAATTTTCAGACTAAGTTTCCGTGAATTCGGAATCTTAATCCTCACATGATTTTATGATATAAACTTCCTATGGACCTCGGTACACATTTTTTTGCATTTTGGTAGGTTATCAGAACGCCATAAAACACAATTTATGAATTTCATGAAGTAATCAGAAAATTTCGTAGCTTTCCTAGATGATATTGCATTTCGGAAGTAATCAAAGAATTTCGTAACTTTCCGAGATGAAATTACTTTTTATTTTTTTTCTCAGAAAATATTCGTCGCAGGTAAAAAACTCAAGAAACCATTTTTTCTCTTAATTATGTGGTTATTACTAAAATAATTTAAAATTTAAAAAAAATCATTGGCGAACCAATTTTTTCACCAACTTTGTTCGGACAGAAGTCCGTACGGACTACACTGGTGAAAATTGAACATCGTTTCGTATCGGAAAAAATTTGTCTTAATGCGTACTCATAACGTGCCGAAACGCAGAAAGATATCGTGTACGGCGTAGAAAATAATTTCATAAAACCAACTTTTTTTTTTAATTTCAACACCTTGTATCTCAGGAACAGTGCGTCAGAGACTCATAAGTCATAGGAACTTTATATCATAAAATCATCTGAGGATTGAGATCACGAAACACCCTGTATAATAATATATAGCGTATGAAAATCGCAGAAAACTCGAGTCTCCAATGAATCAGAGGAAAAAATTCAAACATTTTCTGTCTAACCCCCAGCATTTGTCAACTCCCGTCTTTGAGATACTTCTGGTTGCTCTACGAGTCCAAGAATCGGATTTAAAACTTCACGAAACTTCTCGTGATCCATTCAAACTTCACAACGAAGAACTCACCCACTCAGTTCTCGGCGGAGATTAGTCTTTTTCGAATCCTGTGAAATCTTTTCGGCTGGAGCATCTCGACGAAAATCGGCGATGAAAACGCGCAACAAGTTATAGGCGCTCTTTTCCGGATAGAATGTCCCGCAGCTCATCGGTGAGCGCGCAGACGAGAACTGGATACTGGATAATTCGCGCTCCAAACTCGCGATGTTTAGGGTGCTTTTCCAAGAGGCGCAAGAGCAGAGGACGATTTTCTTTCACAACCGCTAGTAAGGGGGTGTTTTTTTTTAGTCTAAGATGCGGACATAAATCGACATTCACCGAGCTGATAATGAATAATAATTATTTATGATATGAGTGTTAAAAGTGAAGTTTTATTTTGTGGGTGAAAAAATTTGTGAAGTGAGCGGAGCGAATTAAACAATTTCACGAACAAAATGAAATCACTTTTAACACAAATACAATACAATGTTTTTCTTACAACTGCTCTAATTTGATCATGAAATGGGCGAATTTGCAATAACAATAAACTTCAAAATGCATTTTAATATTCGAATAATCTAAAGGTTGTTGTGAATGGCAAACGTTGCCAACGTTATGATTACTAACGAATGAGAATCATTTGAATTTCGTTCCTGACCAATTTTCGTCTTGGGTTTTTAACTGCTTAATATGTTTGTCGAGAGTCCAATTATTAATAAAAGTGATCATTTGGTTGTTTCTCTGGATATTGAAGAGTCTGCAAGAAGAACAAATCTGGAACTCTTACCTAAAAAATCTGTTCAACAGTACGATATTGCATATAACAATTTCTGGTGGCCTGGTCGGACGCCACTGTACTTTTTGTTGATGATACATCTTTCCTTTCTGTTGGTCAGGATGATGGGGAGCTCCTGTATAAAACAAAGGCTATTTTAGAACAAGCAGAAAACTGGTTTTATGCAAATAATTTGAAAATAAATACTGATAAGACTCAATATCTTACCTTCGAGTCCCGACCAAAATACGAAGCCAGCATAAAATTCTTGGGTCTCACTCTGCAGCCAAACATCCGATTCCAACTTCATACGGAGGACCTTATCAGGAAGTTATCGATGGCAACTTTCTCAATGAAGAGAATTAAGCAGATGGCAGGAGAGACAGCAGCTAGGCATGCATACTTCGGGTATTTTCATAGTATCCTCAACTACGGTCTTTTGTTCTGGGGTGGAACATCTGAGAGTGACAAGATCTTCGTTAAGCAAAAAAATGCTTTGCGTATTTTATGCAACCTGGGGTACAATGAAAGTTGCAGAGGGTATTTCAGACAGAATAATATCCTGACTTTAGCATCACTCTACATACTTGCCTGCGTATCATATATACACAACAAAGAACATTTAGAAAAAAATAATGAACACCACAACTACAACACAAGAAACGCAATCCAATACAAGACGCCATACCACCGAATATAAACAACTCAGCTGGGTGTGAACCACGGAGCCATATTAATATATAATAGAATCCCTCAAAAATTCAAAAGTATGAACAAGGCAAGACTCAAGAGGGAAATGAAGAGCCTACTTCTTCGGAGGGAATACTACGGCCTCCAAGAATTCTGGAACGATCATTTTGATTAGTTTGTCTAGTTTGTTATTGTAACCTTGTCATATACAAAATTGTTCTTTTTTACTTTTAACATTTTGTTGGATGACTTCAAAATTGTACTTTGACACCCCATGTAGATTTTTGATGGGTTAAAATTATTCACATTTACCTACCTACCTTTATACAGGGTGAGTCGGGAGGAACGGACCAAACTTCAGGTGTGTATTCTGCAGGTCGAAATAATTCCAAAAAACTCATATGTTGTTATCCGATTCTCATTTGTTTTCAAACTATAGGGTAATTAGAATATTTAAATAAGGTCAACCAATATTCAGTTCAAGAGTTTCTCGGACTATGGATTGGTTGCTGTGGTCGTATTAGTTGGCCTTCAAGAGTTTCTCGGACTATGGATTGGTTGCTGTGGTCGTATTAGTTGGCCTTCAAGATCTCCAAACCTCACACCATTGAACATTATTTGTGGGGCTGGTTCAAGAACGAGGTATACAAAGTTAAAGTTGACACTCGGGATGCTCTAAGTCGACGCATTAGAAATACGGCATTGCTTATTAAAGAAAAGCACGAATCAATCAGAAAAGTATCGAGAGCCCTTCGCAGACGAATGTGTTTCGAGGTTAATGGCGGTATTTTCGTGCATTTATTGAAATAATGCTATAAATGAAACCATTTTAATATAAAAAATGTTGTTTTTTATAATGACGCTATAGTTTGAGAACAAATGAAAATCGGATAACAACATATGAGTTTTTTTATATTATTTCGAGCTATAGAATACACACCTGAAGTTTGGTCCGTTCCTCCCGACTCACCCTGTATATATGCTTTGTATGTGAATAAAGAATTATTATTATTATTATTATCAAATTGAAAAATGTAGCAGGGAACTTCAGTGAAACTGTTTTCCTAGCATACTTTAATCAAAAATATAGAGTTCATCAACTTTGTGGAGCATATTTTCAATGATGAAGTCTAGCGCCCTTGTTAAAAATGGTGTGGATGTAAGGGAATATTTTAAGGTAATAGCTGAGGATTCTAATAATGTGTTGCGAAGCTCCCTTACGTCACAGGGCATTAATGTTAGTAATTGTTCTAGTTTCACTATTAATATTAATGTCCATAACTAATGATTGTTAAATATTGATAATAAAAATTTGCAATTGCAGAATTTTTCTCATCTGATTTCATCATAAGAAAATAGAGTGCTAAATAGTATATTATTCGATGAGCTCATAATGATTACTATTATTCACGAGGGTGAAGTTTGCGACACGAGCCGTCAGGCGAGTGTCGCAATTCACCCGAGTGAATAATAGTAATCATTATGAGCTCATCGAATACTATACTTTGTCCACGACTTCCTCGGTGAAATTCGAATTTATCTGCAATTTCAACAATGACAATAGTTATCAATAGCATTGACACAATTTTCTGTGTTCACTGAAAATTCCAAGCTCACGATAAACGTCAAAATTTCATTTGACATCGATTCCATTCATTTCTTTCACTCTAATAAAAATGAATTGGATAATTTTGGATTTATTTATTTATATTAATAGTAACAGAACAATTATTGAAAATTAACGAAGGCATTGAATTTATAGATAAATCAATGTTTTGGTCGGTCGTTCCTATTTGATTCAAATTTCCAATTTGGACTTCAGTTGTTGCGTTGATGTTGAGGATATTTTCTGAGCTGTGTCTAATTTGTTTTTCATTGAATCTTCTATGTATCCCTCGGCTACATTCGTAGATTTCCAGCCCCCGTGTCGCTTCAGTGTTGTTATGTCCCCACCAGCATCGACGAGTATGGTTGCAGAAGATCTGCGGAAGCTATGTCCAGAATATTCATTACAATTTGGCAGCTTCAGAAACTCAGCTATTTGCTTTCCCATTTTCGTGAATTTGTTTATACCAATCCTTTGTGAAGTGCATTTTCCATTTTGATAGTTCAAAAAAAATACATCAGAAGTTACATGTGCTGGACGTAGGTCTATGTATTTTTTGCAAATCGAGTAAAAATCCTTATTTATAGTGAATTTTCTACTGATTTTTGTTTTGGTATTGGGCACGTTTACCAAGAAAACTGATCCAATGTGTTTTATGTCCTGTATTTTCATGTTATACAATTCATTTGCTCGGCATGCACCCATAACTCCCTTTATCATTGTGACCTTATAACAAAGAAAAATATTTCATGAATATAAATCAAAACACTTCTTCAATATAGCTAGTTTTTTACCTTCATTGCAAGATACTTTTCATCACATGCTTTAGAAATAAATTTTTTGATTTCTTGGCAAGAAAATACTGTAGCTTTTTTCGGCCGAAAGCCTTCTGATTTCCTTTTCAAAAGTGAACGCAGTTTTTTATAGTTTTCGATATCGATGCCTTCATTTATGTTGAGAGTAGTCTTCAGCATGGAATAATGTGACCATAATATTGATGCTTTATAGTGAACTGATAATTTCGAGAAATATGCCAATAAAACTGCTTCAGAAAATGATTGGATTTTGTTCGCTGTTCTCCAGTCCATGAAGTTGTTAAACACTTTTAGGTAGAGATTTCTTGATTTTTCCGGCAAAAGGTTCAATGTTGTAATGCAACATCTCTTATTTCCGGTGGAGTACACAACATTTCTTCATCACTTTCGATTTCCATGATAAATTCCAGAATAATTACAATTTATGAGACGCAATTTTTTCAACACTGACGTTTCAAATATTTTTCAATCTGTCAAACTAAATCGAATATGAAACATCATCGAAAACACATCATATGGATCTATTCGCTACTTCTCTGCATCGTCAGATCGGTGTGGGGGTGAAATTCCTCGCCTCCGACGCGGTGGTCCCAGGTTCGAATCCAGGGCGAGATTTGTTGGATGGAATAATTTATAGCAACTTTTTTCAAACCGTTTGATAATGACTTCAAACCTGTTGAATAATGACTCATTATTCAACACCTATTATACACGGGTTGTAAAATGACTATCATAATGTTTCTGAAAGCTCATTCGTAATGTACGGATTATAGGATAATCGTGGACAAAATATTTTTAACACAAATGTTGAAAATATTTGCAACACGCTTCCACGTGAACAATTAGTTTTAACATTGTTTGCTGTCATTAAAAGTGTCACTTTTAATGGCAGTTGTACAAAAAACCTATTTCATAATAAATTTCCTATATAAGAAAATATAATGCTCCACAAAGTTTAAGAATATCGTATCCAATCGTTTTGAAATGTATGTTATCTTCGAGAAAATCGCTGTGAAATTATTTAAAACTCAATAACAACTTGAATCGATCCAATGAAAATCTGTATGAGATATTTCGTCAATCTGGTCGCCCCTTTTCTCAAGTTTGGTTCTTTGCATATGCTTCATGAATGTTCCTATTTTAAAATGGAGTCAGTTTATCAACGACTTCGATTTGGAACGAGTTTTCTGAAAATGCAAAGACGTAAATTAACAAACGTTGAGGTTAATAGGGCAATCGGAATGCTACAGGGTGACCTAACTCAGGTTGTTGTAGCGGAAAGGCTCCAATTCAACCAAAGTGTGTCATCTCGACTTTGGAATAGGTTCAGGAAGACAAATTCCGTGTTGGAAAGACCAAGACTTGGTGGGCGACGAAAACCACACCTGCTCAGCGTGAAGAAAGCCTACATCTACGTGTAGAATGCTACGGAATACTCTGCAAAATGTAGATGGGGTCCAAGTTTCCATCGAAACCATCAGACGACGTTTGAGAGAGGTGAATCTAGGTTCTAGAGGTCCATTATGAGGAGTTCCTTGAACACGTGACCATAAGCGTCAAAGACTGGAATTGGCAAGGCAACATATCAATCACAACCATCAATGGCGTAGTGTCCTTTTCACTGATGAATCCAGATATGGACGATTTTCAGATTCTCGAAGAATAAGTGTATGGACAATCCCACGCATACCCTGTAATCGTCGCTATGTCCAAGAAGTCCATCCATTCCGAGGGAGTAGTGTTATGGTATGGGCCGGGAATGTTTCAACGGGCGCACAGATCTACACATTCGTCCTGGGAATATGACCGCCTTACACTATAGGGAGCATGTCATTGACAATGTTTTGCTCAATTTTCACGCAGTTATTGGTTAAACTTTTCAATTTCTAGAGGAGAAAACTGCATGAGGGCCCTGATTTAGGGCCACTGCTGAAATCTCATTGAGTGAAAGAGGATGTACAGAGTTCTATTTTCGCATGTCATTGAAGATTTGAATCTTCATTTTGACGCAATTGGATGTCACTACTTCGTAATTTCTGCTCACTACATCGCACCTAATTGCTTTAACTATCAAAGTTTTTTATGAAGATTTTGTCCTTGTGGGATACTGATGATGCCAAACAAGTGTGAAACCGGTATAACTCTCATCTCGGTGTCAAAATCTGATCTCATTTCTCCAACCTTATGATAAAAGATCTCTGAGCCTGGGAATTGAAGATGGTATTCATTCCGATGATTACTACTTGGAATTCATCTATGTTTCGAAAAAGCTTGTCTATATAGATGTCTAGGGCGCCCTTAAGGTTTAATCCGCCTCTGGCCTGCTAGTCTTTCTGTTGATGTTATTGAAAGATTAGCATTTCAATTTTGAGGCCGCTTAGAGAAATGTTTGCAGTATCATCTGAGGTTCAGGCACTGTTTTTGTTATAACTGCAGCATCATCTGCATAGCAAATTACGCAAATCGATCGGTGTTTGTTTGTGTCATACCCTAATCCTGCTTTCAATGATCCCGCATCCCTGATAATATTTGAAACGGATTAGCATCATTTTTGTCTTCTCTCGATTTGTAGGGGAAGAATTATCCAATTCGTTTAAATTATTTAATTTGGGTGTGTTGAATATTCATACAATTCTGTTGTATCTTTCTTGTTATTGAGATGAGTAGCGTTTGTTCGAATACCCCCCTCTTTTCAAACCTTACATTCTAATGTCACATACAGGGTGTCCCATAAATAGACCGAGAAGCTTCTAGTGGATGTTCTAGACATTATTTGAGACGATTTTGATCGAAATCATATAGTACAAAAATGCTTCATTAAGGTGCTAGGACCCTCTGAAAATGACTTCCAGGAAACACTTTTTGTTACATATCTCCAAATTACATATCTTCAACCAAAATTCTGGTTGGGATGAGACAAAATTGAATATTCATATGGATTTTTTTCGATTTTTCGAAACCAAAACCACCTACTTATTTGAAGGCGTAAATTAGTAATATCCAAACAGGTATTAAAAAAAATTCATTTTTGAAGTCGATGGATAATCCGAAATTGTAGACTTTCACGGAAAAATTCATAAAATCTAGTCGCGCATTCTCCAATTCTGAATGCCTCCTTCATATGTATTAGATGAAACTTTCACAAAGGAAATAAGAGACAATTTGAGTGAAAAATTCGAATTTTCAATATAAAAATTTAATTTTTCTACAAACGTCAAAAAATGTTCGCGCATTGACAACAATATACGAAGTGGCCCTTTTTTCATTTTCCTTCGTTACCATGACACCGTGGGGGAAGTAGTGTGCGAAATACTCACTTCGCACACTGCATGTAAACTATATGGGATTTTTATATTTCTACCCTTATGTTCCTCAATGAAACAAGAATCCAAGAAATCATTTATTTATTAATGTATAACAATAATTAAGGCTTTCAAATTGTGAGAAAATTTAACATTACCTAATGTTATTTATTATTTATAATTTTAACATTGATGGTGCAGCCAGTGCGCGAACCAATATTTATTCCTAAACCAGATAACTCAGATTCAGTTCGTGATATCGTAGTTTTGGGAGGAGGACTATCCATTTTTGATTTGCAAGCAACTGCCGTAGAGATGACAGCACTTGATCCTGAATTTTCACAGTCTAAAATTTTATTTGATATTTGAATTTTATTGTTGATAGGATCTTCCACGTATTCTTAGGCCACTGTTGAAGATTTCCATCCAACATGTCGCTTCAAAACACATATGTCGGCCCCCGTATTAGCCAGGAGTGTGGCTGATGTTCTCCGAAAACAGTGGCGCTTGTAGGCATCAGGATTTGGTAATTTTAGGTGTTTTGCTATTAAGCTAGGCATATTTCCAATACTATTTATCCCAACAACTTGGTTAAAACATCTCTTATTTAAATACGTCAAAAGCAATCGGCGACTGGTAGCATAACTTGGACGAAGAGCCGCATATTTTCGTTAAATGTCAATATAATCTAAATTTGACACTGTAAGAATTCGTTATATATTCGTTTTTGTATCGGGTACTTTAACAATCACAATGAAATATTTATCTTCCATGTCATCGACCGTCATTTTAGTGAGTTCCTCGCAGCGGCAAGCACCCAAAATACCCAGTATTAAAACAACCCAAAAGGAAATCAGTAATTTGAAACGCACATGAAATAACTAACAAATAGGTTTTAATCATCTGACTCTCTTATGAATTGTTCAATTTCGTCTCTAGTCAATACCTCAGATTTCTTAGGATGGTTTCCAACTGACAATTTTTTCAAATATGGAACCAACTTGGTGAATTTCCTAAAATCCATGTTTTCTTTAACGTTGAGTGTTGCTTTCAAAATAGAATATATTGCCCATAACGTGGAAGACTTCAGCTTCTTAGACTTCTCTACAAAATATGCCAACAGCACATTTTCGGATATTTTTCTGGCCTTATTTGCTTCTCACCACTCTTCAAATTGCTGATATGCATTTTCATATTGGGCTTCGAATTCTCCGGTAAAAGATTTGAAATTATTGAATTGGCCGCATCTGTCAAGTTAGGTGGGGTACTGCTTACTTCATCGTTGCTCGAAATTTCCATTAATTTACAGTTATAAATATCACGCACGAAATTGACGCTAATAAAAAGTCACTCCAAAATGATTATCAAGAACTGTCACTTTGAAATAATTGTCAACAAATGCCATTTTATTTTCAAAGTTACAGTAATAACTTGATTTGGAAAAACAGTTTAGGCCAGTTCAATACAATTTTTCATATTAAGCTAAGCCTGTTACGTATTTAAGAACATTATTTTTGACGTTTGTAGAAAAAATTTTGTTTGCATCTCATGCGCGAAATACTTTGGTGATCTCGATCACCAAAGTAGCATTTCGCGCACTAGATACAAAAATAACTATTAGATGCCAAGTGTGAAATATTATTTCATAAGTTCTTCGACTAAGATTTTTGTTGCTACCAGCACCCATGCTTCAATATCACTTAGCAGCATGTTATGACGATTTTTTCGGGAACAACATTGAGTGTTGCTTTCAATATAGAATATATTGCCCATTACGTGGAAGACTTCAGCTTTATAGACTTCTCTGCAAAATATGCCAACAGCACATTTTCGGATATTTTTCTGGCTTTATTTGCTTCACACTAATCTTTAAATTGCTCATATGCATTTTCATACTGGTGCCTCCATTTCTCTGGTAAAAGATTTGAAATTACTGAATTGGCTTCATCTGTCAAGTTAGGTGGGGTATTGCTTACTTCATCGTCGCTCGAAATTTCCATTTTTTTACAGTTATATATATCACGCACGAAATTGACGCGCAAAAAAAGTCAATCCAATAGTAAGTATATAACATTACTAGCAAGGTAAGAGGGTTTTTACTGGCGAATGGAGGATATAACTGACGAGCCGCAGGCGAGACAGTTACCTCGTTGAGCCAGTAAAACCCGTTATTGTTTTATATTTTATTTGTTTCTCATTTGTAAAAAGGTTAGATAAATTTCAAAAAAATCTCAATCATTCGTCGCAAATGTCGTACACTATGGAAGCGTTGCCATGAACATGTCTGTTTATTTTTCTTTACATTCGTTTTGGTGAAAACGAAAATGAATGTACCAAAAGAAATTATTGAGGCAGCCAGCAGTGAAGCATCAAGTTTATTACCTGCAAAATCAGCTTCAAAGTACGAGCGAGAATACGACGACTTCAAAAAATGGCAAAACAAATATGATATGATTGGGGTAACTGAAGATGTTTTGTTGGTCTACTTGAATCAACTATCAGCTAGATTCACCCCTAATACTTTATGGGCAAAATGGTCTATGCTGAAAAGCTGATTGGAAATGAAAGAAGATGCCCCTGTTCGCAGGTTTGTTTTCCTTAAAAAATTTATTGAAAAATATTACGTTTAGTTGTCATTTGCAGATTTCAAAAGGTAATAGCGTTTCTGAAACGAAAAATGAGCGTTATACGCCAAAAAAGGCCAAGGTATTAAGTAAAGAAGAGGCTGAACAATTTTTTTCACATGCTCCTGAAGACCAGTGGTTGCTGGCGAGAATTGTAACAATATTTGGGATATTTGGATGTTGTCGATGTAACGAAATTCTCTCCTTAAACATGAATGATGTAGAAGATACTGGTGACCCAAAGCAAATAGTGAAATATTTAGGTTTAAAAGACCCAGAGTTATAAACCGGCCACTCTTTTCGCAAAACTGGAGCCACTATGGTTGCGGATTCGGGTGGTGATATTTTAGCACTAAACCGTGCAGGAGGGTGGAAGAGCACCGAAATTGCGATGAGTTATGTCGATTATTCGGTCAACAAAAAAATCGAAATGTTTTGATAGTAAGGAGAGTACAAATGTTCTTCAGTCCTCGAGTTCAGCAGTTTCTGAGTCAACAGATGGTTCATCATCATCAGTATCAACCCTTTCATCATCAAAAATCTGTGTTACTGGAAATAGCAATTGTACCATGATTTTCAACATATATGACGATATAACAAAATTTTCTAATGTAAATAATACTACTAACTTGTGAAAATTTTGCAAGTTAACTGTCAGTTTTACAAGTTAATGACTTGATAAAATAAACTTTCTTGATCAATATTGTGTTTTTGGAAACTGACGTTTACATAGTTACAGTAATTACTTGATTTGAAAAAACAGTTCAAGCCAATTCAATACTATTTTTCATATCAAGCTAAGCATGTAACTCATTCTTGAACAAAATTTTTGACGTTTGTAGAAAAAATTTTGTTTGCATCTCATGCGCAAAATACTTTGGTAATCTCGACTATTTTTTCTAACTCGGCTGCGCCTCGTTGGAAAAAAAATCATTTCTTGATCACCAAAGTAGCATTTCGCGCATTAGATATAAAAATAACTATTAGATGCCAAGTGTGAGATATTATTTCATAAGTTCTTCGACTAGGATTTTTTTTGCCACCAGCACGTTAGCCGCGTGTTTTATCGATTTTGTTAGAAAAATTAGATGCCGTTATGATATAACTTACGGTTAGAAGTCTCAAAAAAAAATTCTTTCCAGATGATGTATGTTCTCGTCCGTTGATTGGTTCTATATTGAAGCACACGCCTCAAAAGTTTATCTCCCATCTGAAACGTTCTAATCCTTTCGTGCAGAGTCTCTTAGTCTGGATAATTGTTCTCAAACGCTCACAGTCGAAGTAAAACAGTTACGAACGATTAGAGTCCAGGCAATTTCCCAGATCCTATTGCCCTTGTTCGACCGTGCCAATCTAAATATCACGAGAAATATCACGAAAGTAGAAGATTTGGCGGATTAATTAAGTTAATTGGAACGGCGAATGATCGTTACGGTGAAATTGGAGGGCTTCGATAAGTAAAACGGTTGAGTGGCTCTCTCATTTGGCTCAGCATGGCTTGATGCACCAATTTTCTCGTGAATGGAGATTGAAGAAAGATGACACTACCAGCAAACTGCATAGGAAAGCTGAGAATTGATTTGTTGATGACCGAGCAATTGGACTCTCAATTCTCACCAGTGTGCAATCAAACGAAAATTTTCCCTATTGATATAAATCCAACTGGAAACATTTTCATTTAGAATGATGCCAAGACGAGACCGAATTCCTCACATTGTCTAAAAGATCCCATGTAGATCCAAGCTGTACTACTTAACTTTAGAAGTTTTCATTTCACAAACTCTACACCTTGGTCAAAATATGTGACTTGACCGTTTCCTTAATACACTATTGTGTTACAGAAAAAAGAAAAGGGAACTTGAGGAAATCATTGAAATATATTCGAGCAATCTATGACTCTAGTATCGATAGTTATAGGCTTCAAAAATACGAGACTTCATTCATATATTGTGGTTTGTTTTTGAATGATTCGTTTATATTTGTGCTTCGTTCTGCTGACATATTCCTATTTATTTGTTTCTCATTTCTCATCAGTTTCCAGAAACACAATATTAATAAAGAAAGTTTATTTTATCAAGTCACTAACTTGTGAAACTGACAGTTAACTTGCAAAATTTTTACATGTTAGTAGTATTATTTACATTAAAAAATTTTGTTTTATCGTCATATATGTTGAAAATCATGGTACAATTGTTATTTCCAGTAACACAGATTTTTGATGATGAAAGAGTTGATACTGATGATGATGAACCATCTGTTGACTCAGAAACTACTGAACTCGAGAACTGCAGAAAATTTGTACTCTCCTTACTACCAAATAATTTGCTAGACATATCGATTTTTTTGTTGACCAAATCATCGACATAACTCATCGCAATTTCGGTGCTCTTCCACCCTCCTGCACGCTTTAGTGCTAAAATATCTCCACCTCCACCCGAATCCGCATCCATAGTGGCTCCAGTTCTGCGAAAAAAATGGCCGGTGTATAACTCTGGGCCTTTTAAACCTATTATTATTATTATTATTATCATGAACAGGGGTCGTTGTGGCTTCGTTCAGCCTTCCGGGAACTTCGACCGCAAGGATCTTTTGTTTTAAACCTAAATATTTCGCTATTTGCTTTGGGACACCACCAATAGTGTGCTGGTCAGTATTAAGGGAAATGCACTTTCCATGTCGGTATGTCAGAAAAAAATCTTAGGCTTTCTGTTCCAGGAGGCCGAAGATTTACATATTTTCTGTATAACAAGCAGGGCTTGAAGCTGCAGCCATCATCAGTTATGGTGAATCTTCCTGTTGTTAAATTTTTTGTTTGCCGCAATGTCACAATAACGTATTTTTTCATATCTTTTACATCATTCATGTTTAAGGAGAGAATTTCGTCACATCGCCAACATCCAAAAATCCCAAATATTGTTACAATTTTTCGCCAGCAACCACTGGTCATCAGGAGCATGTAAAAGAAATTTTTCAGCCTCTTCTTTACTTGATACCTTGGCCTTTTTTGGCGTAAAACTCTCATTTTTTCGTTTCAGAAACGCTATTCCTTTTTGAAATCTGCAAACGATAACTAAACGTCATATTTTTCAATAAATTTTTCAAGGAAAACAAACCTGCGAACATGGGCATTTTCTTTCATTTCCAAGCAGCTTTTCAGCATTGACCATTTTGCGCATAAAGTATTAGGGCTGAATCTAGTTGATAGTTGATTCAAATAGACTAACAAAACATCTTCAGTTACCCCAATCACACTATTTTTGTTTTGCCACTTTTTGAGGTCGTCGTATTCTCGCTCGTACCTTGAAGCTGATTTTGCAGGTAATAAACTTGATGCTACACTGCTGGCTGCCTCAATTATTTCTTTATATTAATATATATTTATTAATTATTTATTTCTTTTCGCTTTCGCCAAAACAAATGTAAAATAAACAGACATGTTCATGGCAACGCTTCCATAGCTTACGACATTTGAGACAAATTATTGAGATTTTTTCGGAATTTATCAAACCTTTTTACAAATGAGAAACAAATAAAATATAAAACAATACACGCAAGGTAACGGATTTTCCCAGACGGCACCCTATATTCCCGGAATATTCCTCCAATCTGCCATTAAGCCAAAAGATATTGCAATATGCGAGGCATATGCAAAAAATATGTCAAATATATCTGCTCTCAAAGGAATATTCCAGATATATGCTATCCCAGATATGTCTGGTATATGCTACGGGAATATCCATATGATATGTGTTTAGAATATTATTTAATGGTATTTATTGGTATATATATATGAATCTTCATTGAATATTACAAACGTTACAAAACCCTTTTTGAACGGTAACTTTTTATAGTGTAGGTACTACCACTACCTCGATCTTGCTTTTGTTCCGAACTCATCAATAACTTATGAGTTTGATATTTTCCAGTAAACTGTTAAAGAACTACAAACTTTCTATATAAATTATATTTTCGAGGAATCGCAGTTATAATGAAGTTAATTATACTTTGATTCAAGTTAAAAAAATAACACTTTCATTCGCTTAATAATTTGATCTGAATAAAAAATGGAATCAATGATTTGTAATTTATTTATATAATTGATACAATGAAATGAAAAAGCAGGCAACAAATTAAACGTTTTTATTTGTGAAAAATGGACATACTATACTATATCGACTGACAGTCGAGTGACTTTTTAAATAACTGAAATTTTCAATGAAATAGAAAAAGAGGTCCATTATAATTTTGATCTTATAGGAAGGAGATCAAATATATACTTTCAAAAAACAGAAAAACAGTATAATATGATATTCGAACAGATTTGTAAAGAGGCCGTAGACAAGTTGTCAAAAATCATATACTCGTATGATAATCAAATATTAGTCAGCAGAGGTGAGAGTGGCATATTCCCCTGGAGGATCGAATCACTTTT
This sequence comes from Hippodamia convergens, assembly GCA_038502775.1. Classification (NCBI taxonomy): domain Eukaryota; kingdom Metazoa; phylum Arthropoda; class Insecta; order Coleoptera; family Coccinellidae; genus Hippodamia; species Hippodamia convergens. Next base: position 10,839,528 of record CM076607.1, on the reverse strand, counting down.
GCTCATATTTTTGTTTCCATGCAGCTGCAATGTGGTGACAAAGGTGTTGTCTGGAACTTGGAATCTTTCTAGTTCAACTTATTTCTTCTTGCTTTTCATTGAACCAAATACATTGCATTTCAAACATTTCAGAGCCATCGAAGGTTGAGGAAGTTATGTGGCCACTTCGAACCATATTTTCGCCCTTTCTAGATATTTCCTTGAATTTTATTGAAATATCTGATATAAATAAAACAAACATCATTTCTTTACTATTACTATTTTTTGGCTTTCATCCATTCTAAACTCCCTGAATTTACCGATAAGAATATCAAATTTCGATTTTACTGAGATTTGACTCTCATGGATGTAAACAAAACAGATTTTTCTGATCATCGCCATTTTGTTACTTTTTCAGTCCAAATATTCAAATTTTTGTTTTGTGGTCTTGGATTGAGGTTATTTGTGTTCTGTGGTTAGTGGTTAGTAGCAGTTTGGCGTTCCAAAATGGTCGTCACGTTGAGATCAAAGATGTTATTGTTTGAGTATTATATGCAGCCATGCACATGATAAAAGATCAGACAGACAGACAAGAGCATGAATATCAAATCGGCATTGGCAGGTACTCTTATATTTGGAATGCTTGAAAAAGGTTTGTCAGTTCTTTATCTTTGGTTATGTATATTTACGTTTTTTTCAGGTCAAAGAAATGAGGACTTAACAGTGAGGAAGTGATAGAAAGGATATTTCCTATATTTTTGTTGGGTTGGGAGAAGGCAAAAACAAACTTTTCATCCCTAATAAAATTGTGCAATGTTCTCAAAGGTATAGTATAAATAATTTCAGTGATCATGAAATCCATAATTAAGTTTTATTAATATTTTTAGAGGTTCTTAATCAGAATGAAAATACTAAATTTGTTACCAAAATTTTGCTTTCAATCCAAACGTAACAACTACAAGAGCATGAGTGGATTATCATTTCAGGTGTAAGTCTCAGCCGAGCTGAACAGGTCGAAAATGTTAGTGGAATTGTTACAGATTCAGACGCAAAACAGGTTTTCTGAGATACTCATCAAAAAGAGGGATCGCAGGCATATATCATCATCTTCAAGAAGGAAGGTTGCCTCGATATAAAATGCCAACACTGCCTATTAAAATTCAAAGTAAGTTTATAAATATCAAACAATTCTAGAACAGACTTCCACTATTACTAGAGCAGTAGACGGCCTCTTATCTTGAAAATCTTAGAATCACTGTTTTTTTCAGGGCCAAATCTGCTAGTTGAGAGAAAGCCAGATCAAAAGAAAGAAAAAGGGGAGGAAGATCAAAATCTACCTGAGAGACCGAGAGAATGGGTGTGGACAGAAGGGGATGGAGACTGGGAACCGGAAATCCGTAGGATCTATGATATATCTATATCAGCACCCCAGAGGTAAAGTGTGCTAAGTCACAATATCAAAATTAGACAAAAGAGAGATTATTCAGTTCGATCATTGTTTCAAAGAATGTGTACTGCCATTATTTGGCGACTTCATATACCTAGGGAGTCAAAAATGTGTTCCACTAGCTAGAATTTACTAATGTGAATCCAATATTGTAGATAGTTCGTGTCTGAAAAAATGTGACTTAACACACTTTACCTCTGAGGTGCTGATATAGATATAACGTCGGTTTCACAAAACTTTGTTTGTACCATTAAATTACTCAAAACGTGTGATTCGATTTACGTGAGGTTTTTAATTGCCCAATTAAAGTTTTGTGCTAGTTCACAAACCAAATAATTGAAGTTCACAGTTCAAGATTTATACCATTTAAAATATTACCTCATTGTGTTTTCCCTATTTTTTAGTTTAATTCATCAAATGTTAATTTTTACTTATTCTTAGTTCATATTCCTTGTATTGTTTTGTAAAATACCTAGTTGATTTATATTCATATTTTTACTTTATGTTCATTTTCATAATTTAATGTGATAATTTTGTTAATTATTGTTATTGTACAAAATATTCTTAAAACTGTAATAAATTTTTTGGAAACAATCTAATCAATGCATTATTATTTAGTACCGCTACAAAAATTTACATATATTTAAATATATACAAAGATATTACCAGCATATGGCATGGACACATCAGGAGATAAAAAGATATTGCCAGCATATATGTAAGGGAGATATTCATAGATGAATCTGTATGGCATATGCCATGGAAATATTTTTGAAGATCATGGGATATTCCTGGCAGATGTTTCATGGTGACCTTGGATATTCCTGCTATCTGCCAGGCTTATGCCGTGGGAGATTTGGAATATGTTTGGAATATCTCAATATGCCAGCGGTATATTCATTGAATATGCATGGAATATTTCTGTGCCGTCTGGGTTACTGGCTCAAGGAGGTAACTGATTCCATTCGCCAGTAAAAACCCTCTTACCTTGCTAGAAATGTTATATGCTATTCTGTCATTCTAATGGGAGTTGATAAATAGTATTAATAATAATAATATGACCCATATTTCTTTAAAAAAAAGTTAGGGGCAATCTCACCGTTAAAGCTGCTTCAAACTGTCCTCTTAATCAACCTCATCGAATTGTCGCTTACATACGAGCAGGAGTGATCTCCCTACATGTTTAATCTATCACAACATTCTTGATTATCATACTATACCGGGTGTCCCAAGAAAAGCGTTGCGAACATTAATATCTCGTTGGAGTTAGAGACTTTCGCAACACATTAGGTACTAGAAGCTTAAGTATCATTAAAATAGTAGAAACCGGAGGTTCAAGATTGTTACAATATCCAAGTTGGGCGATAGCTATAGGCGTTGGAATAATCAACTCAGATCTGGCTAACATCGACCATGTTTTTTTTTACCGGCAACAAAAAGGGATACTTCTTCAGATGATACCATACAAACTGGAGCTGCAGTGCATGCATTTTTCATGGATTTCAGGACACTAGGAAGGCGCATGCAATGTACTTGAGAAAATAGACAGCATACATCCCAATAATACAGAAAAACGACCGACTTTCGATTCTGTGTTGTTTGGCTCATGATTCGTCTGTATTTTGAAGTTTTGTATTGATAAATAACCCAGTTATTCACTCGGAAAGGCTCCAAATAATCCGAGAATAATTGTAACCTGAGCCATCCAGCTTTCATTGATTTCTTCGGAGTAAACTCTATTTTTCGAAATTCTCGATGCGAATGATTGAAGTATGTAAGTTCTCAGCATCTTGGAGGCCTGTCATCAGGGACTTTTTTTACTGAACCAATCATTTGTATAATAATGAGTGATTTTTCAATAATTATAAGAAATCTTCCCAAGAAAAAACACATTAAATCAAGAAAAACGCATGAAATCTTTATTTGAATTGAAAGTACGGTACACATAATTTGATGATTGAAGATATGAATAGAAGCGACAAGGAAATTTGGCAATCTAAATGGAATGGATGCAATTTTTTCAATAAAGATCTTATTACTGATCCTTCCAACAGAGCCCCTGATTTTGACCTTCCCAGGAGAATATGGTCTGTTCTAAATAGCATTAGAACAGGCCATGGACGATGCAATAGCATGCTCTTCCGATGGAATTCGGTTGAGAGCCCTAGTTGTGAGTGTGGGGAAAATGAGTAGACTATAGAACATCTTATAAATAGTTGTCCCAGTTATAAATTTCAAGATGGTTTCGAGGCTATACATAAAGTAGCCAATGCATTCCTGAAATGGGTGGTTAATTTCAAAATAATTTAATTTATTCTAGATAATTGGTTTCTTTTTTGCCTTTTTTTTTCATTTCAGATTAAGCATTACGAGTCGTTTTGTGAAGAATCTGTTCATCTGAGTCCATAGACGGATAACTTGAGGATGTTCTCTTTGATCACGCTGATCTCTTTTAAGAATTCTCTGATATTGAATATTTTACAAAATTTTTTTCACGGGCAAAGTGGAGGTTTTTTCAGCGGAGATTTCTCCCTTTTCTGATTTAATCATACTGCAGACCTGTATGGTTGTTACACCAACCTCAGCTAGGTACCTTTTTTGTTTCAATATGTATTGTAATATTTTAGTGGTTTAATGTCCAACAAAGTAAATTTGCTGCGAAATTTAGACAAAATAACAAAGTACAGTGGCGTAGCAAAGGGCCCCGCAGACCCAGGGCCCCGGCACTAAGGGGGCTCCCGGACCAATCGACAAGCTTTGAATGGGGCCCCAATAACTATTGAACTTGCCGATTCGCATTGAAGGTACAGTTATTATTCTCAAAATATAGAGAAATATCCCTTAATCATATTCAAGAAACATATATGAGGTTCACAGTAATTCGATTCGACATATCACTCAATCACACCCTGTGCTACCCAATTTTTAAGAGTTTTTGATATAGCATCAAGCTTTTCGGCATTTCTCTTTGAACGTCGCCACATTATCGTTTCATTAGAGGCTCGACAGCTTATTTCACGTGTTGTTCTTCAGGCAGCTTGAGGCTTATCTGTTATTGCAGGAATTATTGTCTATTCTCCAATCAGGATATTTTTATGAAGAAGGGGAAAATATAATGAAATCTTTTTATTTCCGTTTCGGTTTCAGGAGTGAGAGAAACAAGTGTTCGAATACGAAACCACGTTGTCAGTTTGTTTACAATCAAAGGCAAAGTTTTCAATATTCTGACTTTTTTAGTGCCTTTGGTTTCAGAATTTCATTGAAGGTTTGTTCTAGAATGAATTGCGTAGTTTATTTATCCGCTAAGAATCGTCTCTCTTTCCTTTTCAATATTACAAAAAAGAAGAATTTTTGAATGAGCAAATCAGAAATGGCAGTTTGGATATCTCATAATTTTTCAGATATTAAAAAAAATGTCAGAGCGGAAAAAATTATTTGGGTGGAGATGGAAAACTACAGAAACAAAAAAAAAAGAAGCATTTTCTGCGCAAGGAAAGGTTTTTCAATATTTTCATAAGCCAATGCCTGAGTCTCAATCAATTATTCAGCACAGTGGTGTATCAGGCTTCGAATGGGACCCCAATAATTTCATTCTATTGAACTTGCCGATTATGAACAGAATTAAAAAATGAGAAGAAACAATTATCACACCCGAAAAATAGAGATATATTCCTAAATGATATAAAAAACATACAGGTTGTCCGGGAAATAACTGTACATACTCTTACCAGAAGTAGAGTTGGACTAGGTGATTAGTGATCGACCATGAAAAATTAATTACTGGATTTTGCTAGAAAGCTACAGGGTGATTTTCCAACTTCATGGAAATACTTAGACCATCATAAAATTCAAACTTATTGACGGATATCATTTAAACTTGAGAGGTTATTGGCACATGCTAAGGTCGAGTCTGAAAGATATCATTTATTTCATTATTCCAGGGCCGGACTCATTAATCTTCATATAAAGTGTTCGGGGTAAAACAAACACTTTGTATTTCGAATTACAAATTATTGATTAGCTTTTTAGAAAGAAGCTAAATTATGCTTCAATTTGTGATATCGCATAAAGTTGTCACATCAAAAATTATTTTTTTATGAATTTTCGAATTTAGATATAATTCGAAAAATTTAATTTCTTACCATAAAGAGGACTGAAGATCTCATGTTTGAATTTAAAATGTGAAAGTATTAGTAGAAAACTATCAAAAAAGTTCAGAGCTTTAATAAGCACATTCCACAACGAAACAAAAACAAATGAAAGAAACTAAAATACAGTAAAGAGTACCTATTTAAAATGAAAATAGAAACAAATGAATTGCTGAGTCAACGTTATTTCAGAAGTGTTTCGAAATGAAAATCATTAGCTTGTATACATTTCTCTTGCTGAATGTTCAAATTGAATACAGCCTAGCGAATCATATCGCCATTATTTCTTAAATTTCTCAACAGTTGATAATTCTGTTCATCAACTGTTCTCTCAACTGGATTTCTTCAGAATGTACCGTATCCTTCAATTTTCCCCATAAAAAATAATCTAGCTGGTTGAAATCTGGAGGTACTCCTCGATTTAATAATTCAGTTAGAGGTTTTCACATTGGAAGAAGTGTCACTTCGGTCTATATCTTTGTTGTCGATCACCCGGTATACAAACGAATTTTTGAATATGCTTATGTGTACCCTATACAATTCACCAATATTTTTTCTATATATACCTTCAATTACTCCATCGCAATGAGATCCGCGTCTGGGGTGGCCACCCAGTATATCAACAAATTATTATAGTCTTCCTAACCTTCAGTAACTTTTTTAAGAAAACTTATTATTCAAATTCAACATCCACAAGATGACTGAGTCCTGTTCATGTAAATAAATTCATTTTTTCGAACCTTATCCAAATTCAAAAATTCATAACAAAATAATTGTTGATGTGACAACTTTAAGTGATACCACAACTTGAAGCATGTTTGAGCTTCTTTCTAAAAGCAAATCAATTATTTATAATTCGAAACACAAAGTGTATGTTTTTCCCTGAACAGTTTAAATGAAGATTCACGAGTCCGGCCCTGGAATAATGAAATAATTGATATCTTTCTGACTCGACCAATAACCCTCCCAAGTTTCAATAATATCCGTTAATAAGTTTGGATTTTATGATTGTCTAAGTATTTCCATGAAGTTGGAAAATCACCCTGTAGCTTTCTAGGGAAATCCAGAAATTGATTTATTATAGTCAGTCAGTAATCACCTAGTCCAACTCTATCTCTGATAAGAGTTTGTACAGTTATTCCCCGGACACCCTGTATATGGTTTCCAATAATTCCATTCGCAATTCGAATTATCACTCAATTACTCCCTGTGCTACCCTGTTTTCAACAGTTGTATAATTATACCGTCAAGCTTTTCTGGACTTTCTTTAAACATCGCCAAATGATTGTTCTATTGGGCTTAATATAATCAAGAATTTTCTTAGGAATTCAATGTTGCAAACACGTCTATCAGACTTTGAGCCTACGCCAGTTTTGAACAAGAAGTAGCATGAAGCTTGGACATCGACTAGTTGATAGGATATGTTTGAACAAAAAAATTAAAAAAGATAAGTGCATTTTTGTTAAGTTAATTTGCGCTACGCCACTGGCCCAGTAGCCGATTCACTGGGTCCATTAAACTGTCCACTGACCATAATATGGAAAAAGCGCCCAATCTATTTTCTCAACATAACACGTAGGTATTTTGAATAAATGAAACTAAATGATTTCCAAGCATTGTTCATTTGTTAAAACGATTCATAATTGAATTATAGACCAAACTGATGATGTTTGACAGTGAAACAAAACACGAAACTTGTTCGAAGTGTCGAAATCGATGGCGCTAAAATGATAATAGTTAAAGAAATCACCCGTGATATTCAAATGAGCTACAATTTAACGCTTGAAATGTGCCGAAGTCCTATCATCACATTCCCCTTGGAATATTCAATATGTTAGTTTTTGCCTAATCTGTGAAAAGCATTCTGGAGACTTCTCCAAGTAAGATTTTGTTCGGGCTAAATGAGATGCAGCACATTCCAGGGCCCGTATTCTCGACAAGTGAGCTTTTAAACGTATACGTCTCAAAACGAACGGTTCATGTGCGAGTACTTTTCCGGATTGGTATTCTTGATGACCATTCGTTCTATGAAAGGTATACGTTTGAAAACGTGTGATCGAAACAGCCGGCAACATTGAAACATTTCACAAATGACATAAATTGTTGGTTGAGGATTACGAATTCTAATTGAAAAACTTCAATCTGATAATGTTTCCAACCAATTCACATAAGAAGATGCCCAATAGAAATGGACAGGAATAGGTAACATACCTATTAGAATGCTAGGTGCAATTAGAAATTGAAAGAATTTGAGAAAGGTAAGATAATGACCCACAAACCCATTTTGTTCAATCATAATATATATTTGTAGCCTTTGCAAGACCTTAAGTCAAGAACGAAGACCAAGGTTAGCAATGCGAAAAGGCCTGCCAGAGGAACAGGCAATGGGCCTCATGAGGAGTTTTGTTTTGTTTACTGCGATTGTGTTATGTACTTATCATTTATGGGAAAAGATATTATATTTTTTGGAATAAATCTATAATGAGAGTGTGTATATGTTAATTGAAAGAAATTAAATACAGTAGAATCCGTTTATTATGACGCCGGTTATACTGACCAATCGCTTATAATGACGCAAATGCAGTATTAAGTTTGGTTTCATTCAAAACTCCTTACAATAGGGTCCGGATATAATGACTTCGTTTATAATGACATGTCGCTTACAATGACATGGTTTCAGATACAACAACATGATTTTTCGAAAATTTTTCCGGTTATAGTGACCGCTCGATCGTTTTCTGAAGCCGCCCTACCCTTTTTAATGCGATGAAGTTTGATACGATACGAGACATGCGCGTGACGACATGCTTTTTAGTATAATCCAGATCCTTGAAGGGATTTTTGGTGTTTTGTGGACAAAATGACATCCATTGAAGCCATTTCTAAGTTGTACAATGGTGTAAGAAGCTATTATTTCAAGTCGAAAATAGAAAATGCAAACTGAAATTTCAGATTATTTTTCTTAAAAATGAAAAAGTTCTTTATATTCAGTTTTTTTTGTAGGAGAAGCTGTTTTTTATTTTCTCAATGAAGCAAAATCTGAATTTCTCCTTCTTTTCTTGAACTGAATCCAAGAAAAATACCATCAATTTTGCTGAAATTCTGCTTTATGTGACTTCCGGTAATAACCGGACGTATTTTTCATTTCCCCTCGATGTCATTATAAGCGGATTCTACTGTATCAATAAATTTATGAATCATATATTCATGAAGTGTTTTACTCAGGTGAGTGGACTTATCACTTAGGTATCTTGGAGACTGGTTATAATAATTGTTGTTTGTAATTTTCTATATACAATATGATCGGTTTTTATACGTTCTCCGACGCCATTGATACTCATTTTGTATTGATCTCTATCTTTCTAGAGATTCTCATCCAATGAAACTTCTCTCATTTCTTTTTCTATCTCCTTCCTCCAGCTTCTTTGAGCCCCTTCGCTGCCAATTCTCGGTTGATTCTCATTATGTTTTCTTCATTTTCAATGGGAGACCCATATATTCCTGAAACAGCCAGTGCTATGTCCTCACCATCATTATCTGGTTCAGGAACATTATCTCCGATACAAAGATTATGAATCCCGACACAAGCATTGATAATTTTACTTGCCGTCTCTTGAGCATAGTGAAGAACTCTGTGTGCAAGCAGACAACGAAATCTCATCTTGAGGACCCCATCGTATATCCCAATAAAACTTCTGATTGTTTTGAGATATTTATTGTAGAAATATTCTGAAGTACCTTCTTGTCAAACGTCTACACAAACACAGAAAAATCAAACTACCTATATCACGAAAACGAATGATACAAAGCGCTCGCTGTAAACACTCGCTTTGAGAACGTATGCGACCTTATAGTCACGAGTCAAGAATACCAAAGCGTGTGATATTCTGAAAGTTCGCATACGCATAGAAAGTTCACTTGTCGAGAATACGGACCCTGAAGGCATGTTTTCGCTAAAATCGATCGATTCAATATGATGCCGAATTAGGAAATTCACTGGTCTGTGTTTATTGAAAATTTCCGTTACTTAATGATACATAAAATAGGGAGTCGATACGCAGTGTGTGCCATTATTTCTAATAGCCTTGTCGGAAAGGGTATGCAGTGTTAATTCTGAGAAGAATTCCGCTTCTCCGAATTGATGTATGAGATAATTCAGGAGATGTGAAAAAAGTGCAGTTTCTGCGCTATCCAGAGGTCCTTTCTTGAAATATTCATGAGAATTCCTTTTGCGGCATCCTCAAACTCTATTCCCTGTTCGAATTCTATTTCCGATCTCGTCTTTTCCTGCTTTGTCCGTGGTCACTCTGGGTTATTTGAAGCCATATTTTAGACCATCTTCACTCACATTCAATAAAAGTCATAATATCATTTTAGAGATTCAACTGTGGGATACAAACACCCCTCAAGACGTGTGAATAGACCTACCACCTACACGAAGCTGACTCTCAATCTGCAAAGTCACGGAGGCGGTCGTCAGTCCATATACAGGGTGAGTCAAAAATATGTACCGAGCTTTCTGGAGGTGATGAGTACATTGAATAATAGATGTAATAAAAGGTTTGAGTCTTTCACGAACATTGAAAGACATTAAAAGAGTCTTCCAGGCTCTATTAGGAATTATTTTACCTAACGTTTCACCCACAGCTGCGGTAGGCATCTTCAGAGGATTCTTGGTCTGAGGTTGTAAGTCGACCGCTGAATTTCCGAAAGTGATGCTGGATTCGATCCGTTGGCCCAAGTTATACCCTTATCATTGGCGGGAAAAGGTAGTAGGTTCACGCGAGCGATGTTGATTGGTCCATCGCTCTTACTTCGTATTGGTTTGATTTTCGTCTTTTCCAACACCATGCGCTATGTACCAAAGGAGTTTTTTCGCTTTTATTCACGTTGTTCTTATGTTTATATATCTCAATGGCTTCTATAATCATCCTAGGATAGAAACTTTGGAGAAAACAATATTGTATCCATCTGTTAGAGCATGTTCTGCTAGTGCGGATTCTCTGTCTGATTGAGTCGACAGCATCTTTCATGCTCCTTAATTCTCGTATTGATACTTCGCTTTGTTGTGCCAATGTAGACTTTGCCGCAGTCACAAGGTATCCTGTAAATACCGGGTTGAGCAACGGGCGCAAAGATCTACACATTTATCCTGGGAATATGACCGCCTTACACTATAGGGAGCATGTCATTAACAATGTTTTGCCAAATTTTCACGCTGCTATTGGTGAAACTTTCAATTTTCTAGACGATAACGCTAACATTTACCAATACCTCCGCACTCACCAGATTTGAATTGCATAGAACGTGCATGAGATATGCTCCAAAGAAGATAAGACCTACCTCAGAATCCTTAAATGATCTGAGAGAGCTTCTGCCCCATTTATGTAACCAAATTCCTCAAGAAATGTTCGACAACTTCTCGTGCAGTATGCAAAGAAGATGTCAAGCTGTTATTGATACCCGTGGAGACCATACATGGTATTGATATTCTTAAAATGCTTGAATTCTCTGGGAATACAATTTCATAATTTTACTCAATATTTCTTTGCCACCCTGTATACGCTGGAGACCTACAGGATCAAATTAATTTTATTTCCTGCAACTTGAAATCATATAAATATGAATTTTCATCACAAAACTGTAATTACATTTAGATACCAATATGAATTTTATCTTGTTCTCTAATACTGAGAAGTTGAGAGATTTCAGAAATTTAGGAAGGTTGTTATAAATTCTTATACATTGGTACATTGACGATTTTTCAAACTTTTGACTTCTGTGTTCAGGCACAAGTAAAATATCTTGAATCCTACTTCCATATTCATTTCTTTTCATTTTCTTTGGCATACAGCAAACACCTAAATTCGTATAGATACATGGCAGAGATAGAATATTATTTTCAACAAAAGTACATCTACAGGATGATACGCTATGGAAGGATCAGTAATAAAACCTTTATTGAAAAAATTGCATACATTCCATTCAGTTTTGCCAAATTTCCTTGTCGCTTCTATTCATATCAATTAGAACATTTGATCACAAAGGTTAACGCGACTTCAATCTGGGGACCTTGTTATCTGGAATATAGGTGAGAATGGGAAATGAATTTGGAAAGCCATTCAATTTGTTCCAAAATTTCAATGAGCTTCTGTGTGGCTTCAATTCGCCTATGTTTATTCTCTGATCTACTTATTTCCAACCTGGATATTAATGATGCTGAATTTCAAACATTTTCTAGCGTGCTCCCATAATTTGAATAGCAACTGAAAGCCTTACTGCGAAATCCTTGGTTCACCTTATTTTGTGATCTTCAAGAAGACAAGAAAGCAAGAAGCTCAGAAAGAGAGATTATTCCGTGAAAACCATTATTATAGAGAGTATGGTTGGAGATATGTTTATAATTATATAATAAGGAGTGAAGTAGTATCATGTTTTATGCTTCTTGAAGTGCCACTTACGTCGAAATTACACGAAAATTCGAGCTCCCAAAGCAATTATTCCGGAAAACGTTATTACTAAGAAGGATTTTAACATCATTTCATTTTCCATTATCTGCTAAATAGCTAAATCTTTTCATTATCGACCAGCAAGAACACCTAAGTTGCGTATCAAAATGAATATAATCCTTACTAATATCATGAACATGATGGAACAATAGGGAGACGATATGACTTGACTAAACTGGTATCAGATCCGCCATATTAGAACGAGATTTGAGTCAACTTTTGACGTTCGTTTCTGTTTTATGTTTCTTCTAGTTCAATTGTAATCATCTTGAGAAATTGAGTGAACTTATCTTTATACAGGGTAATCCTGATCGTAACCAAAAAGTTTCAACCACAACATCAAAAATAAGCCCTAGTTTGTCCTATAAACATATGTCGAGAAATGTTTAATCTCCGAGATACGGGGTGTTAAAATTATAGAAAAAAAATGTTTTTTATTAATAACTTTCACATTGCTTGAAATATTTTTATGAAATTTGAGACATAGTTTTTGAGCGTCAAGGATCACTTTTTGCGTAATATCATTTCTTTTCTATTCTACCAGTGGCGTCCGTACTGCAGCGAGACTGAATATTTTCAGATGAGAAAATGATACGCCTCTGGTAACAATTACAATACCTCTGGAGAAAAAGTAGATATGATCTCCTAGGACGCCAGAAAATGACGCTGAATAATATTTTAAATTTTATTGTCAATTTTTGTAATATTGTTTTAAAACAGTGCTAGTCAGCTTATGTATTAGCTAGTGATTTTTTTGACCAATATAGATCTGTCGATTGAAAAAAGTGTATCGTTCAATACCGCTAAAACACGTCTGTCTGCGAATATATGGAAAAATAATGTTTGAGAGGAGTGGAAAGTTGATAGTGTCGTTGATCTAATATTTACAGTTAGATACAAAAGTCTTACATAACTTGATTCAGCTGGGGTAACGATGAACAGCAAATATTTGAGACTTCTTGAGCTTTGGTCCTGTGAAGATGTTTCAGGATTATCCATTTTTACCAAAAAAACAAAACTGGTGTACTATCAGTGACATCTATCGTCCAATGTCGGAATGAAGTATTGCAAGAAATTATGGATATAATGTTCAAATAAAAAAATCTTCCTCTGCTTCATCATCGAAGAAGGAGTCTGATCTTATTTTCCCCAATATTCAGGAGATGGCGCTTCATACGTGAATCAATACTTCTTTAAATATCCCTGCTTTTCTGGATTAGTTTTCATCTTATCCTGTGTTTGGTTCAGGAAACAATCATGTAGATGTCACTGATGTTCGTGGAGTCATGCGGCAATTTTTTCGATCGATTTCAAGAAGAAATTTTCGAAAATCCTATGGAATGAATATGAAATCGCAAGCAACGATCAGTGATTTCAATTTCAAAATAGTTCCAAACAGATTTGTCTGCATGTATTATCTTTTTTCAAGAAAAATAATAAAACGGTAAACAAAAAAATTTTTTTCCTTAGGGAGGCCACACCGAAAACATTTTCGTTTTATTTTTTTTCTTAAGAAAACACTTGGCTTCACGGTCACGAAAAGAATTGGGCAGTTGCATCACACGGAGAAACAATTTTATATGTTACATAAATTACATTGAATATTGGATAACTAACTTATATTGTTTCTAACTAACTACTGATATTTTGTGGCATTTGGCAAATTGACCAAAATGATTACATCTGATATCATAACTCGTATTTTCAATCATCAGTTCTGTGGGGAGTTTTTCAGGGCTCGATTCTAGGTCCCCTGCTATTTGTGGTTTACATAGACGACCTTCATGTTGTATAAGAATACTTTAATTTCAAGGATAGGAAGGAAGAGGATGTCAATTCTTACCTGTATACTGATGAGACAAATGTAATGATACCAAATCATTACAATTTGGAAAGCGCAACTAAAATCAATTCTTATATAGGAATGAATTCCCCAATAGGGAATTTGTCATCAAAATCGGTCATCTGGTTCCTGAGTTCTGTGAAGACCAACAAACTAACATTAGTATGGGTTAAGTATTAATTATTTTGATGTACTAAGTAAATTAATAGTTAGTATTATTAAATGTAGTAAGTAGGCATGGATTAAGAAATATATCTTCATATCTCTTATGAATTATGATTCCTCTCAAACTGAAAATACAATGCCCTAATAATTAATTGATAAAGTTTCGAGACATTCCGCCAGTGGCGTAGCTCAAAACTCGGGGCCCTCCACAAGATTTTAATCGGGGGGCCTCCTCCTTGGATCTATGTTATTTATTATTGATTGTTCCCAAAAATTTTTCAAAAGAAAAATAATTAAATGGAAGTGTTCAATAATGATATATACCTATATGAAATAACAAAAAATATCTGAATAAAATAATGTAGATTCCGATATAAAAATAACAAGAAAGGAATTAAGATGATATGCAACTTGAAAAATTGTTCAACAAAAATTCTTGTTCAATGCTGAGTAGGCTCAAGTGAGTCTGATAGACGTGTTTGCGACATTGAATTCTTGAGATAATTCGTGCCTAAAATATTTCTTTGAATTAGGCGATTGCAGAAATTGTGCAATTAGGCTTGGAACACTGCCTATAGTATATAGTAGAAAAATGAAAAACCGTTCATGACTTTTTGGTCTCAATTTGATATATTCTTGGATAGTTTCCACGTGATTCACCCCTTCATTGTTCCCTGACGTTACAAAAAACTATCTTCTCGTCTTTGCCTTGCAGGTTTGTGATTTCGGCTTGCCGACACGCCCCTGCCAAACCAATAATCAAAATGACCTGAAATAATTATAGCATCATAATTCTTTTCTCGGAAGAGAAAAGCATAGAAATCTCTCATCAGGAGCCAGGAGCTTCCAATAAAAATCTTGCTATCTCCTCCTTGGTAAATACCCTCGATTTTCTAGACTTGTACCCTTCTGATTTTTGTTTCAAGAATGCAATTAAATTCGAATATTTCTTGATATCGACATTCTTTTTTATATTGTCCTCAACATTGAATCATAACACCGAAGTGATGAGGGCTTTTGTGCTTCGATCAATTCCTTGAAATAAACCAAGAAAAATCGCTTGTTATATGTTTGATATTCCTCTCGCTACACCATTTTTCAAATCGATCAAATGCTTCTTCATATTTTTCTTTTGATGTAGATGGCACCAGATCCGTAATAATATTATGTGCCTTGTTTTATATATCAGAAGGAAGTTCATCACTTTAGCCCATTTTGAAACTTAATATTCAGATAAAATAAAAATTAGAAGAAGCGGCATTTATATCTGTTGTTATTGTTACATGTGTGTAGCCATAGCAACACATATAGACGACTTGTTCCATGCATAGACAAACTGAATGTTTATCTATGGCTTGATATTGAATATTTAATTGAGGATACGAATTAATTGATCATTTCTGCATATTTCTCGAAAGGATGAAAACAAGCAGTTGTAGATAAAATTTTGTACGTAACTCGTAGGATACTATATCATTAAAGCACTCATATCAAATTAAACATTCGTGCTTTAACGGCATCCATTTTCAAACCGGTTCGTAAATAACTATTATGACTTTCTGTTATTCATTATGTGATCTCTGATCAATAAAAAATCGTTAAAAAATAAATATTATTTCTTATTCAGCGTATGAGTATTTCAACATGAATTTTCAAAACTTGAGCCATCTATCCTCGAATCTATGAATAAAAAAGAACAGGTGCCAAAACTGACCCTTGTGGAAGACCATTGCTCAAAGTTTAGTAATAACTACTCTCATCATCATCCAATAATTGAATGCAACTTTTCACGAACTACCCCACCCCTTGATTCCCTCCAAACTAAAACTGCATTACCCCAATTAATTGGTTACCAGTCCTCTCAAATATTTTCCCTCCCCATATTCGCAGAGAGACAACAAATTTGAAATTCTGGAACAAATTCAATTCTTTTCCAAATTCATTTCCCAAACTCAACTATATTCCAGATAATAAGGTCCCCACATTGAAGTCTCATAAACCTTTTTGGTCAAATTTTCTGATTGATATGAATAGAAGCGACAAATAAATTTCGCAATCTGAATGTATCCAATTTTTTCAATAAAGATCTTATTTCTGAACCTTCCATCAGAGTTTCTAGTTTTGACCTTCCCAGGAGAATATGGTCTGTTCTAAATCGCATCAGAACAGGCCATGGACGATGCAACAACATGCTCTTCCGATGGAATTCGGTTGAGAGCCCTAGTTGTGAGTGTGGGGAAAATGAGGAGACTATAGAACATCTTATAAATAGTTGTCCCATTTATAAATTTCAAGATGGTTTCGAGGCTATACACAAAGTAACAAATGCATTTCTGAAATAATTTAATTTATTTTAAATAGTTGGTTTCTTTTCTGCTTTCGTCTTTTTTCATTTCAGATTAAGAATTGCGAGTCGTTTTTGTGAAGAATCTGTTTATCTGAGCCCATCGACGAATAACATGATGCTGTTCTCTCAGATCACACTGATGTCTTTCAAGATTTTCCTGATATTTAATATTTTAAGTAATTTTTTTTCAGGGGTAGGGTAAGGGTTTCTTTTTCAGCTGAGGTTTTTTCCCATTCCTCATTTAAATATACTGCAGACCTGGTTTTCCTGTGTCGCACCAACCTCAGCTAGGTACCTTTCTTGTTTCAATATGTATTGTATTATTTTAGCTGTCTGAATCAAAAGAATATACACTGAGCAAAAAAATTAACGCACATTTTGAAAATCTCAATTTTAATGAAAGTTAACTCTACATTGACTTTATAACTTATTTTTAATTTTCTGTTGGGAAGGTTTTGAACGAAACAAGACACATTGAATGGAACCGGCAACGACGGTTCATATTCAAAATGAGTGCTCTTGAAATGTTCTGATCTAAGCTTTCCCAGGTTTCTCCAAGTTGGATTCCTAAGTCATTAAGAGGAGCTGGATGATTTTCTGAACTTCTATTGAGGTTGTCCCAAACCTGCTCAATCGGATTGAGATCTGGACTTCTTGTTGTCCATTCCTGAACGATGCGCGCACGATGGGGTCTGGCATTATCGTCCATAAAAATTAAATTTTTAACCCATGTATGGGGCAAATGCTCTTCAAGAATGTTCCTTATATACTTACCAGCATTCATACCTCCATAATCAACGACCACTAGGTCTGTGCGAGCAGTCAAAGATATTCCACCCCATACCATAATCGATCCTCCCCCGAAACAAGTAGTATTCAGGAAATTGCACTAAGCATATCTTTCATGTGGACGTCTGTATACAAGGAACCGTCGATCACAATGGTAGAGGCAGAATCTAGACTCATCTGTGAAGAGAACGCTTTCCCAATCGACCTCTTCCCAATGGATTATGCTCTCTCGCAAAATCCAAACGCGCCCTTCGATGGGCTGGGTTAAGAGCTGGACACGAGGCCTTACATCATATTCTCTGAAGCGATTTCTTATTGTCTGAGTGCTTATTTGCACCCCATGAGTTTGCTCAAGCTAATTTTGAAGGAGGCGAGCGGTTGCAAACCGTTGTCTCAACTATTAAACTCTCAAGTAACGTTCTTGAATGGCAGTTGTTACCCGTGGTCTACCCTGTCCTGGTCTTCGGACATTCATACCTATCTCCCTGAATCGCTGCAACATTCTGGACACACTTGTATGGGAAACTCCAAACCTTTCTGCAATTCTTGTTTATGTCCACCCTTCTTCTCGCAAAACTACAGCTTGGGCACATTCCTCTTGGGGATAGCGATCGAGTGTAGAAAATCAAACGAAAGAAAAACCATTGATCACTAGAATTGATCGAGAACAACTGATTTTAGAATGATGCCAATACCTTCAAAATCTGATAATATCATCTTTTTTTATTCCTGCTGGGAAAAACTTCTGTAATGAAGAAAAACGTTGAAAGTGGATAACATATGCATGCATAATTCTGATAAAAATAATTATCATTGAGAACACCTTCACTTGTAGAATTAATTTGAGATTTCCATAATGTACGTTAATTTTTTTGCGCATTGTTATATTCCCCCAATTAATTGATCAAGGTCTGCATGGATGATGGGATCTCACGACAGCCTCCTCCTCAGAGGAGATTTCCCAGGAAAAGTGAAAAATCGCAGCTTCGCCTCACGTCATACAGGTACATTTAACGTCACTGTTCGATATTTCATAGTTTCACCCAGTTGCCAGAATCGATCAAGGCTAAAGGTCATTTTTGCATATCACCGTAAGAATAACATTGGTGATTTGCCATAACGCGACGTATGTACTTTGAAGAATGGCCCTTATAGCTCTGAGAAGCAGGTATTTTTTCGACTCGCTTGAAATTTTCCCATTGTTTCATGCTGAAAAACCACAAAATTTTTATAAATTATGTTATTTGCATAGATTAACTATAAATATTAATGCTGTTTACGCGGATTTGTTCAAGGCTTTCGAAAAAGTATATCATGCAACACTTCTGCAGGTTCTCTTAGATTATAATGTGGGACCAGATTTGTTAAGTTGGATTGAGTCATACCTGTGTGAAAGGTCTCAGTAAGTTGTTATGGGTGATGCTTGCTCGTCTCTTTACAATGTTGAATCGGGAGTACCTCAGGGGTCTCATTTGGGACCACTTCAGCTTGTATATCAATGATGTCTGCCGGTATTTTGTTTATGTGAATTTTGAGCTTTACGCTGATGACATTAAAATGTACCCAGCTGTGAAAAGCTTGGAGGACGTTCAGAGGTTTCAGGATGATCTTAACAGATTTTGCGAGTTCTGTTCTTTGCTTTACCTGTCCCTGAATGTTAGTAAGTGTAAACATATAACTTTCACCAAGAACTTCAACATTGTGAGTGCACCTCTGTGCCTGTTTGGCTTGATTATGGTGGAGGTGACAGTTGTTAAAGACCTGGGAATATTTCTGGATTCGAAGTTGTCATTTGAACATCATATTGATAATGTTGTTTCTAGAGGCTTCAGAAAGCTCGGTTTTCTTCTGAGAATTACACGGAATTTCAAGAATGAAGAAATCATGAGGGTTCTCTACTTTTCTCTAGTCCGCAGTATAGTCGAGTATGCAACCCCAATATGGAACCCTTTTTATCACAAATATATCAGCAGAATTGAAAGAATTCAGAAGAAGTTCACAAGAACTCTATATTACAGATTTGGTAACAGGCAGGTAGCATGTCCATATGAGACAAGATTGAAAATGTACAAAATTATTACCCTAGAGCAAAGAAGAGCTATTCTCGATCAAATGTTTTTATTTCGAATAATGAATAATCATTTCGATTTTCCCCTTGTTCGTGAAATTTATTTCAATACTCGTGTTTTTACTGGTCGCCATAGAGATCTCTTCTATATCCCGAGAGCCCACACATCATTGTATTACAACTCCACTTTTCTGAGAAATACACGATTTTATAACTGGAATATCTCTTTCATTGACATATTCAACTCTTCACAAGCTGTTTTCAGGAGAAGACTGTTTGCTTATATGTGTAGAAATTATTAGAAAAAGAAGATTTTTAAACTTTTTCTCCCTTATTATTATTATTATTATTCTTGTAATATAGGTTCATGATCATTATTGTAGGCATTTGTTTTCTTGTATTTTGGTGAATCCTTGTTATTGGGTCTTCCTGTTACGATTCCTGTTCATGTTAAATAAATAAATAAATGTGAAGCTTCATAATATTAGTAGGATTCCTCAAATTAATTGATCAAGAATCATGGGATTGCACGACAGCCTCCTCCGAGCAGTTTTCCCAGGAAAAGTGAAAAATCGCAGCTTCGCCTCACATCCTACAGGTACATTTAACGCCACTGTTCGATATTTCATAGTTTCACCCAGTTGCCAGAATCGATCAAGGCTAAAGGTCATTTTTGCATATCACCGTATGAATAACATTGGTTATTTGCCATTACGCGACGTATGTACTTTGAAGAATGGCCCTTATAGCTCTGAGAAGCAGGTATTTTTTCGACTCGCTTGATATTTTCCTATTGTTTCATGCTGAAAAAACACAAAATTTTTATAAATTATGTTATTTGGATAGATTAACTATATTAATGTGAAGCTTCATCTGAATCCGTTCTGTAGTTCTCACGTGAAAGAGTAACAAACATCTTCATATCCTCACAAACTTTCGAATTTATAATATTAGTAGGATTCCTCCAATTAATTGATCAAGGATCATGGGATTGCATTGACTTTATAACTTATTTTTAATGTTCTCTCGGGAAGGTTTTGAACGAAAGAAGACTCATTGAATGGAAGAAAAATTCAGGATTTCACCGAATCTTATGTGAAAGAAGGGATATGAACAATTTTCAAAATACTGAAATATTGATAAGTGATTTAATATTTGGTTTTTGCAATCCTTGCGATAATTACAGCTCGGCAACGACAGTTCATACTCAAAATGAGTGATCTTGAAATGTTCTGATCTAATCCTTCCCAGGTTTCTCCGAGTTGAATTCCTAAGTCATTGAGAGGAGCTGGATGATTTTCTGAACATCTCAGCCTACTATTGAGGTTGTTCCAAACCTGCTCAATCGGATTGAGATCTGGACTTCTTTCTGGCCATTCCTGAACGATGCGCGCACGATGGGGTCTGGCATTATCGTCCATAAAAATGAAATTTTTAACCAATGTATGGCGCAAATGGCACTACATGCTCTTCAAGAATGTTCCTTATATGCATAAACTTATCAGCATTCATAGCTCCATAATCAACGACCACTAGTTCTGTGCGAGCAGTCAAAGATATTCCACCCCATACCATGATCGATCCTCCCCCGAAACCAGTAGTATTCAGGAAATTGCACTGAGCATAGTATACAAGGGATTGTTGATCACAATGGTAGAGGCGGAATCTAGATTCATCTGTGAAGAGAACTCTATCCCAATCGGCCTCTTCCAATGGATATGCTCTCTCGCAAAATCCAAACGCGCCCTTCGATGGGCTGGGGTAAGAGCTGGGCCTCTTGCCGCGATACGAGGCCTTACATCATATTCTTTGAGGCGATTTCTCATTGTCTGAGTGTTTATTTGCACCTCATGAGTTTGCTCAAGCTGATTTTGAAGAAGGCGAGCGGTTGCAAACCGTTGTCTCATCGAAGAAACTCTCAAGTAACGCTCTTGAATGGCAGTTGTTACCCGTGGTCTACCCTGTCCTGGTCTTCGGACATTCATACCTGCTCGCCTGAATCGCTGCAACATTCTGGACCCACTTGTATGGGAAACTCCAAACCTTTCTGGAATTCTTGTATATGTCCATCCTTATTTTCGCAAAACTACCGCTTGGGCACATTCCTTTTGGGGATAGCGATCGAGTGTAGAAAATCAAAGGAAAGAAAAACCATTGATCACTAGAATTGATCGAGAACAACTGTTTTTAGAATGGAGCCAATACATTCAAAATCTGATAATATCATCTTTTTTTATTCCTACTGGGAAAAAACATTCGTATTGAAGATAAACGTTGAAAGTGGATAACATATGCATGCATAATTCTGATAAAAATAATTATCATCGAGAACACCTTAAGTTGTAGAATAAATTTGAGATTTCCATAATGTGCGTTAATATTTTTGCGCACTATATATATTCCCCCAATTAATTGATCAAGTTCAGCATGGACCACGTTATTGCACGACAGCCTCCTCCGAGGAGTTTTCCCAGGAAAAGTGAAAAATCGCAGCTTCGCCTCACGTCCTACAGGTACATTTAACGATGAAGTTCGTAGTGAAAACTTTGCGCATGTCGCAAACGCTATAGAGGGCAAAACGCCGGAGCGCCAGTTCGTAGGGTGCTGTGAAACGGTGCCCACCACCTCCCCGTCTGATCGAAAATCGATCTAAACCGCCCGCGAAGTCAAAACCGAACGCGATCGCAAGTTGGGGGTGAGGGCGATCAACTAAACTTCTTTCAGGTCTCTGGGGCTCGAACCCGTGACTCTCTCGCCCGGAAAATCCACCGAACGGATCAGCTGCAGACCCGCGATCAGCTGTGGGTCCTCCGGAGGACCTCCAGTGACAATCCGGTGGTGGTAAGTGCCGAAGAAGTTGAAGTTTCGCCGTGCGTGTTTCTGTGATGACTTAGTGTCTTCATCGTCGACGGTGTGATTCGCTGAGAGATCTGAAACATGTTTGCTCTGGCGATTATCTTCCTCCTCCTTGGCTCTTCCTCCTGCAAGACTGCGACGGTTGGAAAAGATGGTAAGCTTCCGAACGACGAGAGATTTATCGTTCTGTTTTTTCGTTCGTAAACAGATTTGGAGGAATGATCCTTTGTTAAATGGCTTTGCAGTGGAAAAGTCGCTCGTTTTGTGACAAAGAGTGTTGTGGTGGGATCGGGAAGTCTTTGTTTATTTTTCTGCTGCGGTTCTCAATTTTCTTGGAATTTCGGTAGATGATTATAAAAATAATAATAGACAATAGACATAGACATGTAGTCTATGTAGAAAATTGTCAGAAAAAAATAAAAAGTAAAACAGTCTGCTGGGGTATACAGCAATGAGTACTCTACTTACAAGCGTAAGTAGTAATTTAAAAGGTACATTATGTAAATTAAAATGACAAACAAGTAACAATTCACATAAACAAATTCATTTCAAGAAATCAAAACCATTCTCAAACAGGTAGCTCTTGAGATTCACTCTGAATACTTTGAATATTGCTGTTTTTGTTTTATTGATGTAATGAGGTTACACAAGAAAAACGCTGATTTTCGTCTTGTGCTGTTTTCTTGGGTAAATTGGTCATGTATTGATGAAATATACTGCTCCACAAGATTTAGGTATATCGTATTCAAACGTTTTGAAAAGTATGTAATCTTCGAGAAAATCGCTGTAAAATCATTTAAAACTCAATAATAACTTGAATCGATCCAATAAAAATCAGTATGAGACATTTCGTCAATCTGGTCGCCTTTTTTCTGAAGTTTGGTTCTTTGCTTCATGAATGTTCTTATGTTGAAATGGAGTCAGTTCATCAACGGCTTTGATTTGAAACGAGATTTCTGAAAATGCTAAGACGTAAATTAACAAACGCTGAGGCTAATAAGGCTATCGGAGTGCTACAAGGTGGCCTAACTCAGGTGGAAAGGCTCCAAGTCAGCCAAAGTGTGATAGATATCTCGACTTTCGAATAGGTTCAGGGAGATAGTTTCTGTGTTGGAAAGACCAAGGCTTGGTGGGCAACGAAAAACAACACCTGCTCAGGATCGTAACATCACCGTTTCAGCGAGAAGAAAGACTGCGTCTTCTTGTAGAATGCTACGGAATTCTCTGCAAAATGCAGATGGGGTCCAAGTTTCCATTGAAACCATCAGACGACGGTTGAGAGAGGTGAATCTAGGTTCTAGACGTCCATTAAGAGGGGTTCCACTAAAACGTGACCATAAGCATCAAAGACTGAAATGGGCAAGGCAACATATCAATTTTGGCTTAGTGTCCATTTCACTAATGATTCCAGATATGGACGAGTTTCAGATTCTCGAGAAATAAGGGTATAAACAATACCACGCATACCTCGTAATCATCGCTATGTCCAAGAAGTCCATCCATTCCGAGGAGGTAGTGTTAAGGTATGGGCCGGGATCTATACATTTGTCCTGGGAATATGACCACCTTACACTATAAGGAGCATGTCGTTGACAATGTTTTGTCAAATTTTCACGCTGCTATTGGTGAAACTTTTCAATTTCTAGAAGATAACGCTAGACCGCACCGTGCAGCCATAGATGAGAATGCTCTCGAGAAGCTTGGTATTCCACATTTACCAATACCTCCGCACTCACCAGATTTGAATTGCATAGGAGCATGGGATATGCTGTAGAGAAGATTAGATAATTATTAACCTACCCCAGATTCCTTGAATGATCAGAGAAAGCTTCTGCGCCGTTTATGGAACCAAATTCCTCAAGAAATGTTCAACAACCTCGTGTGTAGTTTGCAAAAGAAGATGTCAAGCTGTTTTTGATGTCCGTGAAGGCAATACATTGTGTTGATAGTCTTGAAATGCTTGAATTCTCTAGGAATAAAATTTCGTTATTTTACTCAATTTTTCTTAACCAACCTGTATACGCTGCAGACCCACAGGCTTGAATAATTTTTATTTCCTGCAACTTGAAATCATATTAATATGAAATTTCATCACAAAATCTCATTATACTATGTTTTTTTGCAATTTAAGTCAATATTCCCATCTCATGTGGAGCAGTTCAATATAGAAGTTAGATCGAGAGTTAGATCTCCTAAGGAATCTGCATGAAATGGTGTTGTAATTGATGGAGGGTCTTTCGAAGTACCTATGTTCCTCAAGTTCGTTGATCTGGCATGCGATAGTTCATTGTTGAGATGAATATGATTTCTTTGTATCACACCAATATCTGCAGGGTGAATCGAAATAAGACGTGAGCCTTTCGGAGGTGTTCGTACAACTCATTTGATGTTGTTCGAGCCATTTTAACTGAAAATCAGCAGAGATATTTGAGTTCTTGTAATTACAATGATCGACAAAAAAATTTTTGTATGTAACACGAGATGTCATGATGCTGAATAGCATATTATGATTTATGGACGTATCGAGAAGCAAAAATGTGGAAAAAAAGTTGTAACACGAAGAGTGTCCTCGTTATGTTCATGAAGCACATTTTATGTTACAATGTGTAATATGTATAGGAAAAAATTATTCAAGATTTTCTAAACCGCATACAGAGCTGTGCCAAGCACTGAATATTAGTGCTTCGAGCACTAGAAACCGATTTCCTCAAAAGGCTCGCGATAAATAAGCAGTTTTTGAAAGTAATTCGATATTTCGAGAACTAAGCCCTGAGTACTTCAAGAAGTGTTCTATGTAGTATATGATTTCAATCGGAATGAAAATTTCACCTATTCAGCTAAGCTGTAATATGTGCTATTATTGGCGGGTCAGAAAAGATTTATATTTTCTGTGGCTTATAGCTCTTGATAAGAAAGTCCTAGAGTGCGCATGATATTCCTTATATTCTTATATCGTCAAAATTTTGCTGTAATATATTTTCCTCGATATTTTCTGAGAATTTCTTGACAAAAATCAAAATTATACAAAATAAGGCTGAAACCGGTCTGTCTCTTCTCTCAGTGATAAAATCTAATTGCATTTATCCAGCCTCATGATGTGAGATTTGTTAGCTCCTAAATTGACGATAGTATTCATTTCGATGATTACTATTTTGATTTTGTGTATGTTTCAAGAATGTTCTCTGTATGACCTCCTTAAAGGCAGAGAATTTCTTGTATTTCCATTTATGTTTTTTCCCAGAATAATCAGACATATTATATACGAAATTTGATAATACAGAATAAAATTGATTTTGATGTGTTAAATTTTTTTTTCTATGTTCGATCACGCATTGGGAATTTTGTGTTCATTTTCCATAATCAGATGCCTGCTATTATAGATTTTTGCCTCAATGAGTGGATACATGAAAAAAGCAACGAATAAAATAAATTAATGAGTTAATATAATGATTAACTAAGCTAATAGGTGAATGCATGAATGGATGAATACATAAATGAATACATAAATAAAACGATGAATGAGAAAATCAATGGATGAATTAATGAATAAAAAAAACTATAGAATGAATAAATAGGTAAAAAAGTAAGTGAATAAAATTCTGAAAATCTGAATTTTAATGAAAGTTAACTCTACATTGACTTTATAACTTATTTTTTATGTTCTCTCGGGAAGGTTTTGAACGAAACAAGACACATTAAATGGAAGAAAAATTCAGGATTTCACCGAATCTTATGTAAAAGAAGAGAAATGAACAATTTTCAAAATACTGAAATGATGATAAGTGATTTAATACTTGGTATTTCCACCCCTTGCGTTAATAACAGCTCAGCATCGACGGTTCATACTCGAAATGAGTGATCTTGAAATGTTCTGATCTAAATGACCTCAACAATAGGAGTCACATTTTATTCCAGTACCTGATCAAGAAACAAATAATTACATTTTGACAATTGAAGAAAATAATTCACAACATCACACTGAAATTAAATATGTGTTCTCCAAGTAACCTAATTCTAAATTTCTAAAACAACGAGGTTAGTAGTTTATCACAACTCCATAGACAATGAAAAATATTAACATTATACTATTTCATAGCCTTGATAAAGGAGAAAATAGTCTCCGAAACGTTGGCGAAAGTGTTAATTAAAATTTAGAGAAAAAGATCTGCTCATTTGTCCACATTCCTGTAAAAAGTTCCTGAATTAGAAACATGGATGTAACAAACCAACAAACGTTCTGATCTAATCCTTCCCAGATTTCTCCGAGTTGGATTCCTAAGTCATTAAGAGTAGCTGGATGATTTTCTGAACTTCTCAGCCTTCTATTGAGGTTGTCCCAAACCTGCCCAATCGTATTGAGATCTGGACTTTTTGCTGGCCATTCCATTCGAGAGACTTCAACCTCTTCAAGGTACTCCTGAAATATGTGCGCACGATGGGGTCTGGCATTATCTTCCATAAAAATGAAATTTTCACCAATGTATGGGGCAAATCGCACGACATGCTCTTCAAGAATGTTCCTTATATACATATCAGCATTCATAACTCCAGTATCAACGACCACTAGGTCTGTGCGAGCAGTCAAAAATATTCCACCCCATACCATAATCGATCCTCTCCCGAAACCAGTAGTATTCAGGAAATTGCACTGAGCATATCTTTCATGTGGACGTCTGTATACAAAGGAACGTCGATCACAATGGTAGAGGCAGAATCTAGACTCATCTGTGAAGAGAATTCTTTCCCAATCGGCCTCTTCCCAATGGATATGCTCTCTCGCAAAATCCAAACGCGCCCTTCGATGGGCTGGGATAAGAGCTAGGCCTCTTGCCGTGACACGAGGCCTCAAATCATATTCTCTGAGGCGATTTCTCATTGTCTGAGTGCTAATTTGCACCCAATGAGTTTGCTCAAGCTGATTTTGAAGGAGGCGAGCGGTTGCAAATCGTTGTCTCAACGAAGAAACTCTCAAGCAACGTTCTTGAATGGCAGTTGTTACCTGTAGTCTACCCTGTCCTGGTCTTCGGACATTCATACCTGTCTCCCTGGATCGCTGCAACATTCTGGACACACTTTTATGGGAAACTCCAAACCTTTCTGCAATTCTTGTGTATGTCCACCCTTCTTCTCGAAAAACTACCGCTAGGGCAGATTCCTCCTGGGTCAAATTGCGTGTTTCGCGTTGCATAGCGATCGAGTGTAGAAAATCAAGCAAAAGAAAAACTATTGATCACTAGAATTGATCGAGAACAACTGATAATACGATATTTTTTTATTCCTGCTGGGAAAAAACATCTGTATTGAAGAAAAACGTTGAAAGTGGATAACATATGCATGCATAATTCTGATAGAAATAATTATCATTGAGAACACCTTCAGTTTTAGAAGTATAATGTGCGTTAATTTTTTTGCGCAGTGTAAATAAATAAAAAAAATGAAGAGAAAAAAATGTTCGTCACGAATTTCCAAATCGTCACAATGATAATGAATAGGCTACCACCAGCTCATCTCAGCTATGAAAACCTCGATGAAAATTTCCCGAACCGAACACGTAGAATGTGAAATCCAATTTCTCCTTTCGGTTACCCATTCCAAAGCAACGGACAGCCTTCGGTCCTACAAATCTTTCCGAAAATGGTTGTATTTATAGGAAATTGGTAGAGGCGGGGCAGATATTTGGCCCGGGATTTTCTGCTTCCAAATGACGGCGTAGATCGCAATATCGCGCAGCTAATAGAATCACGTACAAGAATATCGAGATCAAGAGGCGACGATATCGGTAACAAGAGGTGCAGGAACCTTTTTCCGATGCGATGTAGAGGGCGGCACGATCGCCTCCGTGTATTAAATTTTATGATTTGTATCTGATCTGATGCCGTGAGGGTTTGGTCGGAAGGTTCCGTATAAAGTGTTGAGTTATTGCGTTTTTATCGGTGATGAACAGGTATTCCGTTCGACTGTTATTTGTGTTGGGAATTATGAGGGTTGAGCAGACAGCCTGCTTGAAATATTCGCGGAATGCGGTAATTTGTATCCGCTTTCAGTGGGAGCCGTCCGCAGAAGCTCGTTCCTGGTTTCTCTCACCAGGGCCACCACCAGACATTTTGCCGCCCCGGCAAAATAATATTTTGCCAACTTGCTGTGATGTATTGAGTTTGGAACTCATAACAAACTCTTTCACAATTTGATCAAGGGGCAAAAAAATTCAGAAACGAAGAAAATATAACTATAAATATGTATTATACAAAAATATATTAAATAAAAAATAACACAAAAAAAACATATATACCGGCTAGCGCATGTATAAAAGTGAACTAGAACATCAGACTAGAATGTTCGAACTCAAATAAATTTCTTCCTTCTCTCCTTCATCTCGCAAAAGTCATGAATTGTTTGAGATATATCGAGATTATTGACTATCTCATGTCCAATGGATATAATGGCTAGATCAGATAATCTATTTTGGGCCATTGTTGATCGTAGAAAATTTTTCATTTTCAACTTTGAAAAGCTTCTCTCGCCAAAAGTATCCCAAAAGTATTTTTCATATTTACTAAAATCATTATACGACAGTTTCTACGATACACGATACCGATAAATATAAATGTGTATGTAAAAATTATCAATCAGGCGGTAAGGTATCATAATAATAATAAAATAAATTAATCGATTCAAGTACAAATGCATTTGTATAAGATATGTTAAATAAAAATGCGGAATTCTAAAATGCATTCACAAACAAAATATCGAGAAACAATGAAAACGCTCTCTGCTTTGAGTGTATGAAACTAAATGAACTCATGTTAAAGGAAAAAAATTTGAGCGCCTTGGATTTTGATTATTACTAATTCTTCATTAAAAAAAGGCAACACAGCTTTCGTTTGTAAGGAAAATTCTAGACAATGATATCCGGATCAGAATAAGGTACATGTTATTCTTACTGTTTTCGTTCAGCGATTTGACCTTATGACATTTATTACCTGTTGTCATGTTCTTAAACTCTAACATCTGATTAAGTGAATGAAAAGAGGTCAATATAAATCTTAAGTATTCACCTGTATCTAATAATGATTATTATAATAACATTGATATATTCTTTTACTATGACCATTATCCAATAAATTAAGAATACTAATCTGCCTCAAATTTCAGCGAGGCATATTTCCAACTCATTTAAAGGCGCTTTTTCGAATTATTGAAACGACGCTGTATAGCTTTATGAATAATATGCGTATCTGAGGCGATCGTTTAAATGTGAAATCCGACGGTAAAAAAATACCGAATTATAGAACTCACCTTCAATTTTGTAGGGTATTTCAGTTCGAAAATCACAACTCCGAAGATAGATAAAAGATTTCTATTATGTAGCACTATATAGTTTTGCAAAAATATTGAATATTGTGACGACACACGACACTGAGGACTAACTAGTTGATACCCTCCCGAATATGAAAATTTAGATTTTCGATTAGCAAACTGAAAATAAGAATCATTACTGAATTATCCTAGAAACCCTCCCAAAAACTTTACAGTCCCAGATGTTCATCAAAGGGACCGACCGTATTGATAATAAACTCGTAAAGAAGCGAGTGTAACTAGGATGAGAGGCCGCTGAGGCGTTGGCGAAATTTACAACCTGACAGAGATTTTTTATTTATGAGTAGAATGCTGCATCTTCTATCGTTTTCGTTCTGCCAGTAATACTCTTGTATTGGTTTAATTGCATTTTTATCTGGTTATTTGTGTTTGGTCGTGTTTTCGCTTTCACTTTCAATAACAGGCGGGTTTTCGATTTCGAAGGAAAAAAGTCTAGTAATACGAAACTGATTTTGCCGCACCTAGAATTTGCCGCCCCGGCAGACTGCCCGGTTTTCCGGCCCTGGCGGCGGCCCTGTCTCTTACTGATATTCCTTCACGTCATGCCAGTTTATTAATTTGATGTTATTGCTTGGATACCAATGCGAGGATTTAAAAACATTATGCCCCACACCACAATCAAAACACATAGCAAATATAAATATATCATAATTGTTCTGTGGCTGCCATGCAGAAAAAAACAAATACAAGATATGGCATCATTGAACAAAATCAAGGAGATGGAATGTTAAAGAAAAACGATTAGGATCTTGAAATCCTATTCGACAGACAAGAAATTCCATGTCAAGACAGGAGAAACAATATCAAAAACCATAGCGATACAAGCAGGTGTACCGCAAGGATCAGTCCTAGGACATCTCCTGTCGAAAGCATACATAGCAGATATAGGTACCGGAAATGACTAAATGAAAGTTGACAAAATTTGTTGATGACACTGTGTTATACTGCTCAGAAAGGAATTAGAAAAACATACCGAGAACCCAGAGGAACATGAACATAATAATGGAATACATTAAGAAGTGGGAAATCAAAATTAACACTAATGAAACAATGGCCATTTTGTTTAGAGCGACCAAATACAAGAAAGCTGAAGAAAATGGGAACATGGAGACCAAGAGATGAAAAGAGGGAAACAGTGAAGAACCTTGCCAGTTATAATGTATGAAAATCTCATTAAAAAACAAGGTTATTATAATCAAAAAAATATAAGAATTCCCAGCATCATTTTTGACAGTGTGATATGGTGTAAAGACAAAGCAAACAACAAGAAGAAAAAAGTCCAACATACTCTGAAGGGAGTAGTAAGGAGTAGTAGCTACCGTTTGGTATAATAGCAAGGAACAAATCAGAAAAAACTGAAGATAGAAACTATAAAAAAAAATTGTGAACAAACAGAAACCGAAATTGGAAGAAGCGATACGGGAACACAAAAATGGAGAACTGAGAAACGGATTCCCATGAAAAAACAGAGAAGAAAATTTACCTTATAGAATGCACAATTGAAGGAAAAAAAGATGAACGAGAAAAAAGAGAAAATACGAGAAATTATTAAAAAAAAAATTAAAATTACCGAAGAAAGAAGAGAAGAGACTTTTTACCACAAAATGCGGAAGAACTAGGAGATGGAAGATATTTCAGTGCTCATAGTGGAGCAAAATTTTCAACCAAATACATAACATTTTTTCATATGTGGAAAAAAAGTAAACCACTAGATAACAATTTTGTCTAGAGAATAAACCATTAAAATAAATGGTCCCAGATATTTTGATTGATATGATCGATTCTGAGGGAGGATAATCGACTTAAAAGTTCCTATCAACCTCAAATGAAATAGTTATTTATGATATGAGTGTTAAAAGTGACGTTTTATTTTGTCATCGAAAAAGTTTGCGAAATGAGCAATTTCACGAACAAAAATATCACTTTTAACACAAATAGCATTTTTTTACATTTGCCCTATTTTGATAATGAAATGGGCGAATTCGCAATGACAATAAAATGCATTTTAATATTCAAATAATCAAGAGGTTGTTGTGAATGCAAACGTTGCCAACGTTATGATTACTAACTAATGAGAAAAGACGCTGTCACTTGAATTTCGTTCCTGCCCAATTTTCGTCTTGGGTTTTTAACTGCTAAATATGTTTGTCGAGAGTCCAATTATTAATAAAAGTGACGATTTGGTTGTTCCTCTAGATATTGAAGAGTCTGCAAGAAGAGCTAATCTGGAACTCCTACCTAAAAAATCTGTTCAGCGCAATATTATATTGCATATAACAATTTCCTGGCCTGGTGTAAATTGAAAAATGTAGAAGGGAACTTCAGTGAAACTGTTTTCCTGTCATACTTAGAAGAAAAATAAAAAATATGGAGTTAATCAACTTTGTGGAGCAAATTTTCTATGATAAAGTCAAGCGCCTTTGTTGAAAATGGTGTGAATGTTAGTAAATATTTTAAGGTAAAAGCATATTTAAAACGGAAAAGTAAAGGATATCGTCCCAAAAAATCAAAAATTGTCACTTGTGAACAAGTTGAAAAGTTTATGAAGGAGGCACCAGATGAGAAATACTTGATGGTTAAGGTTGCAACTATTTTCGGACTCTTGGAGCCTGTCGGCGTGAAGAATTGTGTAATTTATCAGTAGAAGACATCGAAATAACAAATAAATCATTGGTTATACGACTTCCAAATACAAAAACGAAAGCCAGTCGTTCTTTCAGTATTATTGGGAAGTATGTAGACTATTTTCATAAGTACTTTGCACTGCGCCCTTCTGTTATCAAACATCGTCGTTTTTTCCTGAAACACATGAATTATAAATGCACTGCCAATCGAGTTGGTATTAATACATTTGGGAAAATTCCATCTATTGTTGCCAAATTCCTGAAACTGCCTGAACCAAAGCATTATACAGTACACTGTTTTCGAAGATCCTCCGCTTCATTGCTAACAGAATCAGGAGCAAATATTACTGATATAAAAAAACATGGTGGATGGAAGTCTACGACGGTAGCCGAGGGCTAAGTTGATCATTTCATTGCATATAGAAATGTAATTGCTGAAAAAATTCTCCCAACCTCAACAGGATTTGGATCATCATCATACAATATTATACTATCGGTTTCTACAAGTACTGATGGTGCTGAGGATTCTGATGATATGTTGCGAAGCTCCCTTACTTCACAGGGCATTAATGTTAGTAATTGTTCTAGTTTTACGATTAATATTAATGTTCATAAGTAATGATTGTTAAATATTGATAATAAAAATTTGCAATTGCTGAATTTTTCTCATCTGATTTCATCATAATATGGAGTGCTAAAAATATTTTCAACACCAATGTTAAGAGTATTTTTAACACTCTTCCACGTAAACAATCAATTTTAACGATGTTTGCTGTCATTAAAAGTGTCACTTTTGATGGCAGTTGTACAGAAAACTCTTTTCCGGGACACGAAACCGTCATTACCATCTGAGACAAAAAGCGGATTACCTTCCTGTCACTCAGCCTCTCCCGAAAACTATGAATAAATGGGAGCCGATACGTTGCCTGCAGGCGGCAACACGCGATGTATTCAAGAACCGAGGCGTGCATCGCGACTTCGCTTTCATATTTCATCGATTGATTTTCCATCCTTCCATCCTGGCAGCCGGAAATGATAACTGACAATCTGCCTGCCTATTTATTATCTATCACACACTTACATAATGAAAGAGAGAGCTTTTGATATGCTAATTCGTAGGGAATTCAAAGGATCTTGGTGCGGCTCAGTCGTGAATAGTTGAGGGGCTTTCAGAAATGGTTTTCACGAAACGGTGTGCCTCGAGGAAGGCAGGACCGTACTTGGAATCGGAATTGTTTGAATTTCTTGGCACGGATTCATTCTTTTTTCTCGATTCCACTGAACCGTTTATGTCCTTATCATCAGGCTTCATTTGCTTTGATTCTTTTCTTCTCGATTAGAGGAAACATAACGCTATACATGATCGAAGAATCCTCTTTTAAGCTATTGGATAGCTTTTATCTCAGGCTTTGAGCGCGGCGACCGAATGTAGAAATTCCGTAATGAAAAAACCTAACACAGCCATGTATCGTCGGTTCAGTTAGGCAGACTTCGGCACGGTGTTTGGGTGCTTGCGACTAGTCGCATGCGTGCAGCCACTCTAGCAGTGCAAAATGGAGTCGGCAATCGGATAGAAAATGCATAGCCAAACGCAAAAATTTTCCATTAACTTCAGCTCTTGCTCTAACTATACATAAGTCGCAAGGTGGAACTTTTGACGAAATAGTATATGAGTATAGTAAATCACATTCTTAGGAACTCTTCTATGCTGCACTCTCTCGGGTGACTAATATTACATTATTACATTAGTTATAAAAATGGCATTTCAAAAATGACTTTCAATTGCATACATAGTCACAAATACGATTATCGAAACACGCATGACGCGTGATAGTCGGATTGAAATACCTAATTTCAATAGTATTGTTCAATGCAAACAAGATATTGTTCCAAAAAGTGGGGTAGCTATTTACCAAAATAGTAATAATATTACTAATATTATGACTCCGAATTTTGAAATAAATATTGAAGACGTAAGCGATGTTAATGTTAGACGCTCATTTGATGCTTATGCAAACTTAGAAATGGCCTACACATAGTCATGGTAGCAATTTACATTTCTCCGAATCCAAAATTGGACGAGATAGAGCATTTTATTCATCGCACTTTACTGGAGTACACTGAAGAAGGGTCGAAAATACTTGGTACAAATGGTAATAAATTTCCACTTATCTTGGCTGGCAATTTCAACATTAACTTCGCTGATGAAAAATCAGAGCGGTTGACAACTTTTCTTTCGGAAAAATTGAATTTGAAAATGAATAATGATCCACGAGAATCCACAACAAAATATGGGACCACTATTGACGCGGTATTTTCCAGATATTTAAAAGACATTAAGTCTCAAACTTATGTTTCTTATTTCAGTTACCATAAACCTATAGTTTCAATGATAAAAATTCCTGAATGTCCTACATTTATTGTAATATAAATGAAAAAAATATTTCAAATCCACAATATTATCTTTTTATTTTTGAATAGATGGTATGCATTAGCTTTACCGCTTTTCCTTGTCTCAAATAAAAGGAAGCAGAAAAAGAGACAAAAAAAAATAACCGTTCGTCTAATAGTAGATAAAAACCGGACCGAAATGATAACACAAAAAATAGTATATTATATTATAAGGATTAAAAGTGCAAATTTTTTTTACGAGCAATATTTGCTGTTGCGAGGCTGAGAGCAGCGTAGCCGAGTGAATGCGAGTAAAAATAGGCACTTTTAGTCCGTATAATATATACTAGTTTTTCTCCAACCAATCCAATTAGTTTTATTCAAAAATCGTTAATAATTTGGTAATAAATTTGAACAACTATTAATTATAAGAGCGATAGCAAGTCGGTAGTCATGGATATCTGGTATTGCTGGTAAATAATGATTGTCAAGTAGACGTCAGTACACGTACTAATCATATAATTTTTGTAGTTGTTTTTACGCTGCTTTCAAAATGAATCCCGAACACGATGAAAATATACCTGCGGATATATTGGAAAGTGCCGAAGCAGTATATCTGAATCTTTTGCCACCCAAATCTCGCTAAGTTTATGAACTTTCATATCAGCGATTCATGGATTGGTGTACCTAAAGAAAAAAATGAGCAAAACTATTCTTATAGTGTATTTCTCAAATTCAACGAAGATCGTCAAGCCATCCACTCTTTGGTCACAGTATTCAATGTTGCGATCCACACTGGATATAAAAAATGGTGTGGATATTAGTAAATATTCAAAATTACGAGCATTGTTAAAAAGGCACAGTGATGGATATATACCTAAAAAGTCTACGGTTTTTACAAAGGGGGAAGTGGATAGGTTCTCGGATATGGCACCTGATAATGTATATTTGATGATAAAGGTTGTTCTAGTTTTAGGAATTGGAGGTGCTATGCGTTGTGACGAACTAGTTCATTTGAAAATTGATGACATTGAAGATATGGACTCTGACCTGGTCGTAAAAATTTTGCGGACAAAAAACAAGAAACCTCGTTTGTTACCCATCATAGGCGATAATTATTTGCGTTTATTTTGAAAATATGTTGCACTACGGCCATCAAATATACAGGAACGTCGTTTATTTCTGAAGTATGTTAATGGGAAGTGTTAAAGAATGGTTGTTGGTATTCACAAAATTAGAGCCGTGCCTCGAGAAATTGCAAAATTCTCGAAATTAGAAAATTGAAAGGAGTATACTGGACATTCGCTAAGAAGAACATCTGCTACACTTCTTATTGATGGTGGCGGTGACCTCACTTGTCTTGAAAGAGATGGAGGTTGGAAATCAAGTACGGTACCAGAAGGATATATTGAAAAATCACGTATCAATAAAGAGAATACTGCCAGAAAAATATTACAACCTGACAAAGAAGGTACAAGTACCTGTTCAGATTTTTTCTCGAATGTTTCATCAACAGTTACGGAGAATATTTTGAGTTGTTCTAACATTAATGAATATCTTTTGAATTGTTCGAAAATTGTTAGTGATAATTTCAGTGGTGCTTTGAATTTTGGCAATAAATCTTTCAATTTTACATTCAATATCACTATAAAAAACAAATAAATACCTATATGTAGATACCCAATTAGTTTGTTTAACTAAGTTTGTATAACACAATGTTTTTTTTTTCAAATTTCAATTAGAGAGCTCAAATGCAATTACTTCTATTCCTAGGGTTAAAAGAAGCGTTTTTAGTCCTATGATAAAAAGTGTTGATAAGCAACGGTAAGGGAATTGATGGCTTTTGCACCTGAAAATAGTACAAAAATGTCAACATTTTTTTATGGTTGGAGAAAAAAGATTAGTTAATCTACTCGAACGAATTTCTATTCAGGAGAAATACTTGGCTGCCTGGGCTTCAGTACAATCCTGGAAAGAACCCTTCTTACTAGCACGGGACGGAACAACTGCTGCTATCTAGAAAATAGCGCACATAATCTGGGAAATATACACAGTCGTGCAAAATTCAAAGACTCTGATCTCCCCCCAAGGTAATCGCGGATTCAGCTCGTGCACGTTGAGTTTCGGAGGAGTCAAGTGTTTATTCATGTTTTAAGAATCTCCGGCTGAAGAATGCGAAACGCAAATTCAACATGAAAGTATGTGAGGCATCGGGTTTGTATATGTTCAATGGCAGCTAGCTTTTTCCCTGAGGTCCCGGGTTTTCCCGAGTAGAATCGTGCGGAAATCTCCAGATCTATTTTCGCGCCAAATCGCCAATTCAGCCACTTGAAGAACAGGGGGGCCATTTTTTAACTGAGAAGGAGCTGTTTAAAATTCTATGATTTTTTGGTCAATAAATTCCGGACAGGCAAAATTTTTGTCAAATTCAACACCCTGTATCTTTTCTCGTGGTGCTGCGATTTTGTTGAAATTTTCACCATATGTAGTATTTTGTCTTGTTATATTAACCTAAAATTTACGTTGCAAAAATATCGGTAGTTTATTCCTTATACAGGGAGAAACAAAACCTCATTTCATACCCTCCATTTCTAAACACCCTGTGGTGAATTTGAGACGGAGAATTTGATATCATTAGGTTTTAATTTGAACTGTCATCCTTTCTTAATAAAATGTTTCTTGCTTTTGAAAAAAAAGATACACATTTCCAAAGAAAGGGTTGCATTTTTTCAATTTTTATAACCATTTAAAACATTACAATACCTTATCGATTATCAAACATACACAAACATCTGAAAATTATTTGCGTGTATTTTCACCTCGCCTTCTCATCACTTCTACGATACGATGTGGCATACTTTCAATGCATTTACGAATTGTTTCTGGGGCAATATTTTCCCGTTCTTCACGAAGGGCTGTTCGTAAATCGGGCAAGGTGTTGGGCTGCCGATTTCGAACATGTCTACCCAGCATATAATAATACCCACTCGGGTTTTCACGAATAAAAATGGTGTAACGTCTTCAACAAAAATCGATTATATTCTAACAAATCTTGACACAAGTCGTTGTAGATCTCATACTTTCGACGCTTCTATCAGTGATCATCTCGTTTCAACCCTTTGTTTCAGTTCACCTATAAATAATAACATTCGTGTTCAGAATACTTGTATTAAGATCAGAGATATATCTGATTGTAATTTGAATATTATGGCTCAAAGGTTAGCAGATTGTGACTTTGCTGATGTTTATAATGACGATAGTGTTGACAGTTGCTTTCAGAGCTTCATGAAATTGTTTTTATATGAATTTGACATGTGTTGTCCACTCAGGGTTCTCCACACTGGTAGGAAAAATTCTAAACGGTGGATTACGACGGATATAAAAATTGCTAGCAAAAATCTGAAGAATCTTCATTGGCTCTGTGTTAATACTGGAGACGAAAGAATTTCCATCGAGTACAAACGAGAAAAAATTAGTTATAGAAACTTACTCCGGTCAGCTAAATTAAAATATCATCATGAGTTAATTGCGAATTCGGAAAATCGTTCGAGGACAGTGTGGCAGTTGGTAAACAGTGAGACTTGTAGAAAGACTGACACTAGGTGTAAAATTTCTATAAATTTAGAGAATAAGGTATATTCCGATCCGGTCGTTGTTGCGGATATTTTTGGTCATCATTTTGCCACTGTAACTGGGGATCAGCTGAGGAGACATTTCGGACACAACGTTTCCACAAGCTGCAGTGTGCCTATTGGTGTGGATGAAACCTTTTTTTACATGCCAGTAACAGCTGATGAAATATGTTCTATCATAAGATCTTTTCGTAATAAAAAGTGTACTGGTTTAGATGGAATTTCTCTGAAAGTGTTGAAATATGTGTCTCTATCTGTTTCTGAACCTCTTGCTCACCTCATAAATTTGTCAGTTACTACTGGAAAGTTTCCGTCGGCTTTAAAGGCGGCAACGGTCTTACCTATACATAAAAAGAATGATCCTACTGAGATCACCAATTATAGGCCCATCTCTATCTTGGGTGTTTTCTCCAAGGTGTTCGAGAAGGTAGTATGCAATAGGATGCTGAAATTCTTGGATAAATATAATGTCATCTCTGACTCGCAGCATGGATTCAGGAGAGGTAGGTCAACTCAATCGGCTGCCTGCTCCTTGACAGAGTGCATATACAGCTCTCTGGATTCGGGTAAGCATGTTGCTGGACTTTTTTTCGATCTCTCGAGAGCCTTCGACTCTTGAAATTACAGGTTCATGTGCGAGAAGCTCCACAGGCTGGGATTTCGTGGTGTCTTTTCTGAGTGGTTGATGAGTTTTTTGGTGGACAGAACTGTGAGGGTCAGGGTTGATGATTCCCTCTCCAAGATGTTCGACATTAACCACGGAGTGCCTCAAGGCTCTGTGTTAGGACCATTATTGTTCCTATTGTTCGTGAATGATTTGCCGGAGTATATAAGAACCAATTTATTGATCATGTTTGCCGACGACGTGTCATTGGTTGTAACGGCTGACTCCATTAGCGACGTTATCGGGTACCTTCAGGATCTCTTGGAGAGGTTTGTTGACTGGTGCGACAGAAATGGCCTCATAGTTAATGTTAGTAAGACTGAATGTGTTCTGTTTGGTGCTAATGTTAGTTCGGTCAGGGATATTGAGTTGCGGTCTGGTAGTGTGAGGATTCATTCCAAGAGTTCTATAAAATTTCTTGGAATTCATATAGATCAATTTTTGCGGTGGGATGAACATATTGATAATGTATGTAAAAAAATAAATAGATCTTTTTATGCTATCTCGCGTATTAGAGACTCAATGCCACTGAACGCTATTATGGGCTCGTGTACTGTCATCTGAAGTACAATATTATTCTGTTCGGTAACGCAGCGAGTAGTAACAGATTATTTGTCGCCCAAAAGCGTATCCTACGCCTCATATACGGCATACCGCAGCGAGAATCATGTAGACCCCATTTCATCAGGAATAAAGTTCTGACCCTACCATGTATTTATATTTACAGTGTGTTGATGTACATCAGATCGAGATTGGATTCACTAAGGAAGAACTCATCCTTCCACAATTATAGAACTAGGCACTCGGATTTGATAAGTATTCCAGTTCACAGGACCGCAAAATTCGAAACATCTGCCTTGTACCAGGGAATAACAATTTATAATAATCTCCCACCTGCTCTTAAAAATTTGAGTGAATATTCCTACAAAAACAAAATAAAACAATTCCTTCTGCAGAAAGCATATTATAGTGTAAGAGAATGCCTGAGTGATCAGACCACACAGTAAATTTGTGTTTTTTTTTTCCTTCGATTTTCATATTTTAAATGTTCTATGATAGATTTCTTATGGGTCATACATGTTTTTTATTTATGACGATTGTACGATATGAAATTGTATTCCGTGTTTGTTGAATTGATGATGTAAAGATATTGTTGTCTATTTATTGTATTCAGCATCATGAGTTGCATATTTGACTTGTCCCATACATTAATGTTATGTCTGAAGGGATTAATAAATTTATTATTATTATTATTATAATAATAATAATAATTGTCTTTATTCTCACAGAAGCTTTTACAACTTGATCATGTGTAAATTATATTAAATTTTGCAAGAAAAGGCGAAGTCCAGATTTATGCGAACATAATATCTGCTCTACTTAACCTATTAGATATGAGCAAAGAAACAACTAATGAAATATTATTATCGCTTATATGGCGTACATTTATTGAGAATAAATCAAAAACCCATCCCCCACTTCAAGAGTAAATAAAAAAAAAAGAGAAGATCACAGAGCTATTGAGTCCTTTCATGCCCTTTCGTGGTAATACTTGTAGAGATTAACCTTGAATCTATTAATATTTATCGATTTGAGTTCTGGTGGTAAAGAGTTGTATAGCAGGGATATATTATAAGTAAAGCTCCTTTCGAACAAAGATGTTTTATGGCTAGGAGGTGTTATCAAGCCTTTAGATCTAATATTGATATTGTGAACATGACTCCTAAATATCCTCCTAATTCTGATGTAGGTAGGGAGGTTTCCCACTCAAGATAATTTCATGAAAATAAACTGACATATGGAACCTCCTCCTATCCTCCATGTTCAACCAACCAGTTTCCTTTATTTTGTGTGATATTCTGTCAAACTTTCTGATTCCGTAAATGAACCGTAGGCAAGAATTCTGAACCTTTTGAATTCGCATTTTCTGAACAGCCGTTAAGCAACTACCATACACAACATCCGCGAAATTAAATCCGGACAGCACTACGGAATTACATAATAATTTTTTAAGGTTTTATGGAATGAAACGTCTGTTGTTGTAGAAAGATCTTAGCTTTTTATATGCGCGTTGCACCATGTTGGAGGTATGTTTTTCGAATCTCAGAGAGGAGATACCCCATACATGTTCAATTGGATTTAAATCCGGACTTCTGGCTGGCCACACGAATCTTTAAATATTCGCCTTTTCAAAGTATTCTGTTAGAAGTGAGGCCTAACATTTTTCTGCATTAACAAAAATTGTTGGGGAAATATTCCCCCAGAAGCAATTCGTAAATGCATTGGAAGTATGCCACGTCGTATGGTAGAAGTGATGGGAAAGCGAGGTGGATATACACGCTATTAATTTTCAGATGTTTGTTTATGTTTACTAGTCGATAAGGTATTGTAATGTTTTAAATTGTCATAAAAATTAAAAAAATGCAACACTTTCTTTGAAAATGAATATTTTTTTTTAAAAACAGATACTGACGTAAATCAAAAAAAATGTTGTTAAGAAAGGGTCACACTTCGAATTAAAATTGAATGATATCGAATTTTCCGCCTCAAATTCACCACAGGGTGTTTAGAAATGAAGGGTATAAAACAAGGTTTTGTTTCACCCTGTATAACGGATGAACTACAGGTATTTTCGCAAAGTAAATTCCAGGTTAATATATCAAGACCCAGTACTATATCTGGTGAAAATTTAAACAATCGGAAAACCACGAAAAAAGATACAGGGTGTTGAATGTGACAAAAATTTTGCCTGTCCGGAATTTATTGACGGGGAGTGTATGTCTCACCAAAAAATCTTTGAAATTCAAACAGCTCCTTCTCAGTTGAAAAAAGGGCCCCCTTTTCCTCTGGAAAAGGAACTATAGTCTCCCCAGAGTAAAATATTATATGAAATATGACAATATACAAGGCTAAAATAAACATCGATAAGAGAACTGGGCGGTAAGGTAGTTTTCAGTCTACTTATAGCGAAATAAGCAATTTGAATTTTTTCTGCATAAGTAGTCAACATGGGTTGACCAACTAAGACTTCGATCCATAAAGATCCTAAGAAATTCAGTACGATCTGATGGGATAATAGTTGTACCCAGCCCATCTTTATTAAAAAATCTCTGCCAAGACGAGGCAGTATTTCTAACTTTGTCAAAAAGTTATCAGATCTCATGTAGAGCCAAGCTGCTAACTCTACACTCTCCATCTTCAAAAGTTCCCATTTCACAAACTCTATGTCTTGGTAAAAATAAGTGACTTGGTCGTTTCGTAACTATAATAACTATTGTATAATAATAAAGTTTCTACATGAGAAACCTTCACGATTTTCTTTTCCAAATTTCAATCATTCACTACTTGCTTTATCTTTATTTTACACGAAAAAAATTAAAAATCAAACAGCTCCTTCTGCGTGTTGCAGTATCTCTGTCAGAATATATTGGAAAAAATGTGACAGACAAAATGATTTGAAATGATTTATTTTCTTTCAAACTTCAGATAGGCCCATAAGTAAACTCTGCCTTTTCGAAAAAGTTTTTGAATCTTTGCCTTATCCCCATGTGATCCACCTAGTCAAGGCTCAGATAATTCCCGAACAGCACGGTTTCGTTAAAGGCCACTCCGTTGAAGCGAATTTAATAACCTTCGTTGAGTATCTGCAGGACCATTTAGATAATGGAACTCAAGTAGACGTAGTATTCACGGACTTTAGAAAAGCTTTCGACAAGGTTCATATTCCTAAGCTGATTGCTAAGTTGTACAGAATCGGGGTATGTGGTTCATTACTATGTTGGTTCGAATCATACTTATGTAGGAGATCGCAGTTCGTCTCAGTCGAGGGATTCAAGTCGACACATTTCATGTCGACGTCTGGTGTCCCCCAGGGTTCCCATTTTGGACCATTACTTTTTATCATCTATATAAATGATCTGATAGAATGCTTCAAAGTATGTAAAATACTAATTTTTGCTGACGATCTGAAAGTATTTTCTCTATTTCAGTATCGTAATGAGTTCATTACAGTACTAAAAGTAGTGCTGTAATGAAATTCATTACAGCATTGTTTTCAGTTATATTTTTCGTTTTATGATTGTCAGTACTGACCTCCGATCGAATCAATTTTCGAATCAAATCAATTCAAATTCCGTGATCTGTCAAATTTCGTATGTCACACCAACTGTCAAGATACAAAACAAAAGTCACTAATCTGAATTTTTAACGAAATTGATTCCTCGCTCAACACTTGGTGAAACATCTTTGGTCAGTTGAAAAATAAAAGAACACAAGACTACGTTCACAATATTTAATAAATTAAACATCTAACAAGTCGATATGTTTCGGGTTTTATCCCATTCTCAAGACTGAAAAGTAAACGCACAAGTCAAAGAAATAAACATCAAACAACAGATGTTAAAACCGGAGATAAGCGGAAATCTAATTGATCGTTCACAATTGGTTGTTTATATTTTGAAGCAGAAGATATTTCCAAAATTTCTAAAAGATCTAGGCGTCTGCTTTTTTCCCCTTCATGCAATAATCTTGTTTTATTAAAATCTATGAAATGGTTACAAGTGATACAATGATCAGAAAAACCAGTTGTCAATTTGTTTTGAAGAATTGACTTTCTATGTTCATCAACCCTTATCTTAAGAGAACGACCAGTCTGACCTATGTAAAAAGCTGGGCATTCGTCACAAAAAATTTTATAGACACCACTTTTTTCAAAAGTTGTTAAACTATCCTTTCCATTATAAAACATTGATTTTAAGTTTTTCTTGTTGGTACATACAATATCAATTTTATTCCGTCTTAATCTACTACAA
This sequence comes from Hippodamia convergens, assembly GCA_038502775.1. Taxonomy (NCBI): domain Eukaryota; kingdom Metazoa; phylum Arthropoda; class Insecta; order Coleoptera; family Coccinellidae; genus Hippodamia; species Hippodamia convergens. Next base: position 10,795,878 of record CM076607.1, on the reverse strand, counting down.
ATATTGTCGCTTATTTGTGGGATATAGTTTATATAAGCATATTTATCAATACAGTTATTAATTTCGGTGGGGTATATACTTGATAATAGTTTTTTATATTGTTTTTTGTCAATTAATTTATCTATTATATTGGGAGAGAAACCATTGTTTAATGCCAATGTCCTTAACACTTCCACTTCTTTTTCGAAATTAGCTGTTGAAAGTGGTATTGATATTAGACGGTGTACCAGGAATGAAAAGCTGACATTTTTATTTTATATGGATGTGAACTACTATTATGGATGAGGATGTCTGAAAAAGTAGGTTTTCTATACACATCAAATTCCAAATGATCTTCTACTATTTTTATCTGTATATCCAAAAAGTTTAACGACCTATTTTCATTTTCCATTTCTAATGTGAACTGAACCGACACATACAAAGAGTTAATCAGTTGGAAAAACCATTCAAGCTCGAAATCTGAGCCAGTCCAAATACAAAACACGTCATCTACATATCGTCTCCAGTATAGTACATTTTCAGTCACACTGTTATTAACTGACGAGAATATTTTCTTTTCCAAATTTGTCATGAATACTTCGCTTAAAAGAGGAGATAAAGGAGAACCCATTGGTAGACCATCCAACTGTTGATAGAATTTTCCATTGAACTTGAAATAACTCTGTTCAAGACACACTTGTAAAAGTTTATTTGTTTCATCTATCAATTCTGCACTGAGGGAAAAATTATTATGAAGCTGTTCGTTGATTAAATTTTTAACTTCTATATTAGGTATTGATGGGAATAAATTTACTACATCGAATGAAATTAACCTAGCATTCGGAGGGATTTTTAGTGACTTCAATTCATCTGTAAGTTGGATTGTGTTTTTGATGGAGTAAATTGGTTCATGTTGAATCATTTTTGGTAAAATCGAATTCAGATATCTACAGAGTTTTGAAGCTGGTGCATGCGTATAAGAAACGATGGGTCTCATAGGACAATTCTCTTTATGGATTTTAGGTAGAGCATATAATTGCGGTATTCTTGGATTCATTATCGTCAAAGGAAAAGTTATTTCAGATAATACGTTTGGGCAAATTTTGATATACTTTTTGAGTGAATTTTGGAATTTCGATGTTGGGTCAACTTTCAGTTCTAGGAAGTTATCAGAGCTCAACAATAATTCTGTTTTTTGTAAATAATCAGTCTTGTTCAAAATTGTAACTGTATTGCCTTTGTCAGCTTTTGTAATTATCAGATCATTCTCAGAGGCTTTCTTCTTGATCTGTTTCAAAACTGCAATTTCGTTTTTATCCTGTCTGATTCGAGCATTGGATATCATTCTCGCACAAACAGATTTTTCAAAGTTTTGTATCTCAGGAGATTCGATCTTATTTAAAGCTAATTCTACATTAACTGCTAAATGTTTGAGGTCCTTATAATTAAACATATTCGGACAGTGTTTCAAACCTTTTTCCAATAATCTCAATTCAGCTTCTTCGAAATGTACTTCTGTAAAATTCTTCACTTTTTCATAAAACTTCACTGCACTTTCACTGGCGCGCATCGAAAGATTAGGCCTGAATTTATCCCTACAATGCATAAGAGATTCGAGTTTTCTAAGTTGATTTTTATATTGTTCATGTCCCAAAATCCTCACTTCTTCTCTAATGATGAAATCCAAGTGATCGAACTCCGCAGGGCTGGTTCGGAAAGACAATTCACTATGTATCACCTTTAGGTGAAGTTTATTGTTATCTCTGATCCTGTACCACTTCTTCATCTCCAACCTGATCCAAGTTTTTATTGCTGTATTTACTGCAGATTTCGCCTGCGGGGAACTATGTCTACAGCAAATTTTCATGTATTTCGGTTTGATGTTATTCAACAAACATTGTTTATTGAACCTGAATTTTTATTTGAATTTCGAGAGGTTTTCACAAAAATGGACTGAAATAGAGAAAATACCGTCTAATACTCGTTGCAGAAGGCAATTCCAACACTCATGCTTTCGAAAACTCGCTCCTTCGTCGCTCGTTTTCGAACTTCGCATTCGTGTTGGAATAGGACCTCATTCTGCAACTTGTTTTAGAATATACTATTACAGAGTCAAATGTGAGAACGACTGCATTAGTTTTCAAGAAGATCTAGACAGACTAGTCCAGTACTGCCATAATAATTTCCTCTACTTAAATCTTAATGAATGCCAAGAAACTACTTTCACCCGCAATAGAAATGCCATTTATTTCGCATACAAACTGTGAAACGTCGAGTTGAATAGATCCAAACGCGTAAAAGACTTGGGGGTCACATTTGACTCGGAACTCAAATTCTCTGCACAGGTGGATGGTTTGGTAAACTCGTGCAATATGATGTTGGGATTTGTGATGAGGCAGGGTCGCCATTTTGCAGATCATATGACTTTAAAATCATTATACTATGCATATGTATTTAGTAAGTTGAACTATGCTTCCATTGTGTGGTCCCCATGTTTCAAAACTTATGTTGAGCGACTAGAAAAAATTCAGCGAAAATTTTTGCCTTTTTTAGCCTTTAAGTGCAATTACTTGCTGAATAGAGGAGACCCTGATAATTACCACTTGAGACTCAAATTTTTCGAAATGCTCAATCTCAAGAACAGAAGAGCAACGGGTGATGTGTTGTTCATCAATAAATTTATCAGCAATAAGCTGGAATGCCTCGATATCACACAGAAGTTGCAATACTACACTCCCTCTAGAAGATTCAGGCAGTTTGACACGTTTTATTTGCCAACTAAGCACACTAGTAGTGCACAGAACTCCCCAATCTATAGAATGCTTGAACATTGCAATGAATTTAAGGATAAGATAGACTTATTCTTCCATAACTCTGCTTCCATAAAGAAAATAATGAAAAATCACTTCCTCACAACTTATTAATTTTTTACTACCTTGTACCTTGATACAATGTCTTGATTATTCCTGTACTATTGAAGGTTTATTTTTGTTGTTAAATTTTACTTAGGCATACGAAATTTTATTTTAATTTATACTTCTGTTGTAAAAATATTTTTTTTCTAATCTGTGAACACATTTTTTGTGGGTATTTGATTACCTGTATGTGCTCCATGTAATAAATAAATGAATAAATAAATAAATAGATATCTGTTGAGGTAGAAGAAACTCAAAAGGACAATTATAACCGAATCCGTGCAGAGAATTAATCCTAATGAAGTTTTCTCGTTTTTAATAAAAAGCTGATGATTGGTGGAAAGTTAATTTGTTCTTTTTCTTCAAAGCGCTCCCACTACTCGACGAATTCCTCCTCAGATCCTCATTCAGCATCAGCACTGGTCTTGAGATATGAACTCTCGAACAGTCTGAATATTATAATATCTTTTCTTTTATCCGCTGAGATATAACGCAGAACGTTACAGTTGAACAAATGTTCTTAATTCAATTTGCTCACAAAAGGACAAAGCTTAGAAATACGAATTGGATAGAGCGAGTCCCCTCGCGTTGGTATTATTTTTTGCGATTCTTTTTGCGAGCTTTTGTTGGCCCGAAGATCATCTTGTTTCATAAAGAAAGCGATTCGGCGAATCACAACTGATGTGTAATAATCCGGGACTGTTCCATTCGTTTTCTCATTTCATGGAGATTTTTCTGCCTTTATATTTCGTATCTTGGAGATGATTGGAAATGAATCTTCCCGTCTTCGGAAGAGAGCTGGTTGTGAGAGACGAGCGGTGGCTGCTGTTATTCATCTGTAACGATCTGGTTATACAATTCATTATGGGGTTGAGTTGCAGTTTCATTTCTCGAAGACTGCCTGGCTATGTCAGTGAAATAATAATAAAATTTTTTCTCTATTTCAGTATCGTAATGAGTTCATTACAGTACTAAAAGTAGAGCTGTAATGAAACTCATTACAGCATTGTTTTCAGTTATATTTTTCGTTTTCTGGTTGTCAGTACTGACCTCCGATGGAATCAAGTTTCGAATCCAATCAATTCAAATTCCGTGATCTGTCAAATTTCGTATGTCACAACAACTGCCAAGATACAAAACAAAAGTCACTAATCTGAATTTTAATTTGAATTTCGAGAGTATTTCACAAAAATTGACTGAAATAGAGAAAATACCGTCTAATACTCGTTGCAGAAGGCAATTCCAACAGTCATGCTATCGAAAACTCGCTCCTTCGTCGCTCGTTTTCTAACTTCGCATTCGTGTTGGAATAGGAGCTCATTCTGCAACTTGTTTTAGATTGCACGATAGAATGAATTTTGTTAGTAACCACGTTTGTTGCTAGATCGGTAGATCATTATTACTGGTTGCTAAGGTAAACAGAACGGTAAGTGAATCGCTTACCGTTCAGCGAACGGTAATTGAAAATGACTGAATATTTTTTGAAATGATGAAATAACACGAACAATTTGAATTTAGTTCATTTAATAGTGAAAGTACAATTTTTACAATTGCTGATGGAAATACCACTGAATTGAGTAGTAGCCGAACTCACAGAAACCTCAGCTGGATTCAACATTTCATGTTGCAACTCGCTACGTTCTGTAGTATGCAAAATTTTTTCAGCAAAGTCTAGTTTATTTTCCAGGGAATCCTCAACGTAACTTTCAGCCACAGTCGACGACTGCCATCCACCCTTATTAGCTAAAAATGTGGCCGAAGTGCGCCCAAAAGAGTGGCCAATATAAGCATTTGGATTCTCTAAATTCAAAAAGGTTGCAATTTTTGAGGGCCAACTTCCAATTATTGTCCCCTGCATTTTCCGTTTTGATATCTCAAAAATAAATGCTCGCTCTTCGCATTTTGTGGACGCCGACGGAAATATTTTCTATATATTTCCAGGTAATTGATATCATTATCTCGATCGATGACTGTGAATGTTCTCTGAATGTTGGTTTTTGTGTTGGGAATTTTCACGAATAAATATGATTCCCGATCTTCTATGTCCCTGACGCTCATATTGTACAGGGTGATTCACTTATCTTGGTAACCCCAATTTTCTCGAAAACGTCCGAATATTTTTTCATTCTGTGAATGAAGTTTTGAACAAGTCAATGTCGACTTGAGATGCGCATAAAAATCTGCGGAATAAATGAAGACGCCAGGCGTCGCGGCGCTGTCAAAAATTTTTTCTCCAGGGATTTACCTTTCCTATTATGTCATTCGAAACATAATTTCATTCTGAACTTCTTATTCGAATACAATTTTTATCCATTTCTAACCGTCAGTGATCTGCAGCGTGTTTTATGTTAATTCTATTCCATAATTTTTTTTCTGTATTGTGGTAGTATGCCTTTATTTCGAGACATAGATATGATTTTGTGCCTTGAATTCAAGAAGGCTAGTTTTCTAGTCAATGTGCCTCTTCAAATAAGATGAAATATGTGGCTGCAATTGTGAAGAGATACTTAGATCAAGAATTTAAAAATAAATGGATAGGAACCAATGGACCCATCAAGTATCGCCAGACCTAAAGCTCACGGATTACTTTCTGAGGGGTACCCGGAAAAATATGGTATACCAAACTGATTCTAATAACTTCGACCATTTGAAAATAAAGATAAGAAACGCATGTGTCCAAGTATTAGACCCTTATATTTTGACCAAAGTAACTTATGATGAAATAGGGGAATGACATAACTTATGTATGGATCATAATGGCCGGAATATAGAATATCTGATTCGAAATGCTTCGTTTGTTATTAAAAAAAATGTTTATTGTTATAATTTATAAGATATCATATTTAATGAATATAATGAAAAAGAAATAGTTTGTTACAAATCCTCCGTCATTTTAAGAAACAAAATCATATCAAGGTCCATACATTTATTTTCGAATTCTTGATCTCAATATCTCTTCACAATGGCAGCGTTGTGACATGGAGCCCCATCTTGCTGTAGCCACATATTTCATCTTATTCGAAGAGGCACATTGACCAGAAAACTAGCCTTCTTGAATTCAAGGCACAAAATCATATCTATGTCTCGAAATAAAGGCATACTATCACAATACAGAAAAAAATAAACGGAATAGAATTAACATAAAACACGCTGCAGATCACTGACGGTTAGAAATGGATAAAAATTGTGTTCGAATAAAAAGTTCAGAATGAAATTATCTTTCGAATGACATGATAAAAAAGGTATGTCGCTGGGGAAAAAATTTTTGACAGCGCCGCGTCGCCTGGCGTCTTTATTTATTCCGCAGATTTTTATGCGCATCTCGAGTCGACATTGAATCGTTCAAAACGCCATTCACAGAATGAAAAAATATTCGCTTGTTTTCGAGAAAATTGGGGTTACCAAGATAAGTGAATCACCCTGTACAACTCTTCTCTTCTACACGCCCCTGATATACCTAATATCATTCCTACCTGAAAGGACATAATTAGTTTATATTGATAAAAGCACACCTTAATAATTAAAAACATATCATCTGGTGCTTCTTTTGAGAATTTATTCATTTCTTCTCTTGTAAAAACAGCAGATTTTTTTGGTTTGTAACCAATAGATTTTCTTTTGAGAAATGCTATAAGCGTTGCAAACTTGGATATGTCAATAAAGTCGTTAAAAAATATTGTCCTCTTCAGTATTGATCTCAGCTTTTCTATTCTTCGAACAAAATAGGCCAGCAAAACTTTTTCATTAATTTGGCTGCCTTTCGTCTGAATCCATTCCTTGAAAGTATTGTATGTACTCTCGTAGCGGATTTTAGATTTCTCATGAATAACTGAAGAACAGCCGATTTCTCAGGATGTTTGAATTTCATTATCTTCCAAAGATTTTATATGGCTGATTTTTCAACGCTAGTAAATTCAATTGATTATTGTCACATTGACAATCTACTAAGTTTTCATCACCAGGACAACGCCTTATATTATATTCCTACAGCATTGATAAAGCCACGAATAAATAAATTTGTCAGATAATTATTTTGTACATTGAGTAAAAATTGTGTCTATCGTGCAAAAAACGCTATAAGTATCTCGAACGTTAAGGACTACCGATCTCAGACAATAATTGGAGTCGTCGCTGCGCTCCTTCTCCAAACTATTGTCTTCGATCGGTAAAATGCCCTTACCATTGTATACTTAACATACTATAATTTGTCTGAAACAAATGGTTACATAACAAATATTTCAAATGACCATACTTCTTCTACTACTTTTTCACAAAATTTCTCTACAAGATTATGTGAATACAATGTTACAATATCAATATCAAGTACGTACATGACGCATAGAAATCCCAAATTTTGAATTATCAACTACGTGATGCGTTTGCATCGTGTTTCGTGTTGTATTGTCCATAAATCTGCTGCCTGCGAAATCGAAATAGTTATATGAAAAATAATACAGTTCACTCAAAAATGGTTCACTCGGGGAGGAATAAAAAAGGATTCCGAAAATGGAATCCCAATTCATCTTCCGCATCAAAAGTATTGAAACCATCGACATTATGCAGCAAATATAGCATGTTGTGGCCGGTACTTAACATAAGACACAATATAGACATGAAGTCGCCGAAGTTGGTAGCCTTCTTCAAAAAATAAGACAGCCGCCATGTCCCAAAGAAATCATTGATCCAGATGTAAAATATTTGCATATGACAGTAAGTACATTTTATTCCAAAATTAATTAGTTTCTTTAAAAGTAATCTCTTCGTGAAACGATTCAATGGAAAATGTGAGCAAAAAAAATTTTGATTTCCTTTCTGATCGCAATATTGGTTGAAATAAGATACTCATTTCAGCGAGAACATCTCCTGAAAGTATAACTCCTGAAGATGCCAGGAGGAACTCCTAGAATTAATCCACGACGACAGCCGAAATGACAAGTGACATTGTAGTTGACTCTTTTATTAGCCCCTTAATTTTGCTCGACTCATTGATAGAAAAAAAATGCTATTTGCTAATATTTCTTTCTTCATGAATAATACTTAACGAGGTCATAAGAGACAAAAGAATTGTTTAAAAGTTCAGAGGCAGGAAATGATCCATTCGCCTTCCTGATTGGAGGCTTGAAAATCGATCAAGGTATTAGAAAAATACATTGGTTTGAATTTAATCAGAACTTTTTTTTTCCGACACCTCAAGTAGAATATTGATGATTTTTGTTAACCTATGTTTTCCTCCTGTGAAGGGATGAAATAAATCAAAACTATCCACAACGTAAGTAAGTATGTAAGTAAGTAAGTAATCTTCTTTATTTCAGATTTCATATACAAATTCATACAAAAAAATGAAATGACGTCAAAACTACAAAATAAATCAAAACAAATTCTCCGACTCTGAATAATCTCTCAAAGAATACGGTTCCAATCGGACTAACATATTTTTTATCAATCTCTTAAATCTAACCAAACTGTCACAATTTTTCAAATGGTGCGATAATTTATTATAAAACTTAATACACATATAGTACGGACCCTTTTCCATCATTGTTAACCTATGTTGAGGAAAAATCAGGTTAAGGGTTCGTGTATTATGATCACCACTGAATATAAAATAATGCCTATTTTTAAAAACAAATAGCAAACATTCATAAATATACAAACCATAAATAGTCAATAAATGCAGAGTCTTAAATTTTCCCCTACAAGAATCCCTATATTTTAGTCCACAAATGTACCTGATTACCCTTTTTTGTGAAATGAAAACAGATTTTATTTCAGAATTTCCACCCCAGAAAATGATACCGTATCTCATGACAATCTCGAAGTTAGCATGATACAAAATCTTGACGGCTTCCTCATTCATATATCTACTACAGTTCTTATTCCGCAAGTTATGCTACTTAACTTCATACAAATGTTATTAATTTGAGTACCCCAATTTAGAAATTCATCAATATGAATCCCTAAGAATTTCGTGCATTACATGAAATAAACTTCTTTATTCTCCAAAAACAAACTTTCCGGAGGAGAATATTGCGACTGTTTCGTTCTGAACATTTTCAAGTTAGTTTTTGATTGGTTTATTGTCAGTTTATTCATAGAAAACCAATCATTGATTCCAGTATAGGTGGTTTCTGTTTTTTCAATTGCTTCTGATGGATTTTTTCCTGTGATCAAAACGTTGGTATCATCCACGTAGTTAATAATGGAACATTCATTTAATGAAGAAGGAAGATCATTTATATATATCACAAAAAGAAGAGGACCCACAATTCTGCCCTGTGCTATACCTACATCAATGGAATGTACATTCGATTTGACTTCTTTATCACCTCCCTAAATAATCACTTGTTGTTTTCTATTACACAGATAGGATCGAATCCAATCATTAGCATTGTTTCTTTTACCATACCTATGAAGCTTTGAGAGCAGTATTTCATGAGCGACACAGTCGTAAGCTTTACTCAAGTCAACAAATAGTCCCAGTGATAAGTTCTTGTTCTCTAAACTGTCCAAGATAGTACTAACAAAATTATAAATTGCAGAGTTTGTAGATCTGCCTTTCAAGTACCCATGTTGAAATTGGGAAAACAATTTATCAGTGTTCATAAAATTGAGCAATCTAGAAGTCATTACCAATTCAAAGATCTTAGAGAATGAGGGTAATAAACTTATCGGTCTATAATTTCCAAGATCGAGTGGATCACCTCTTTTAAACTGTGGAATTATCAAAGCAAATTTCAACTGATCTGGAAATATTGCATACTTCATCGAATTATTCATGATGTAACATAGTACATTCGACAATACACTTATTGAGTATTTTACGATACTAAAAAATGGGCCGAATAGACATATTCCAACTGTATCACACCCAATGCTACTAGGACAGGAAGTGAGGAAACAAAAAATTCCATTTTTCCGGGATATTTCCCTTTTTCCGCATTCGTACCAAAAGAAAAAGGAATCTTATCACATAAACAAACATTCTGTAGCCTGCGGCACAGCGTGCCAAGCTCCCTCCTTAAGCATCAGAAATCCAAACATAATGACTTGTCAAGGATGTAAAATCTTTATCATCCTAGTAGATTTATGGAGGGAGGACTTTTCGGCACTTCGCATTATCTGGGATGCCTGCGAGAAGGATCTTCAGTTTTAACTGACTCTAGGTATGTTGTTTTCCGCTACGATGTTTACAGAGATTTATAAACTCCCGGGAAGAAAAAAAAATACAACTTATGATACGATGACAGAGAGATTATGGCTCTCTCTATTCCAGTAAATAAAAGTCTGATAACACTTTCATTTGTTGTTCACTAACTTGTAAAACTGACAGTTAACTTGCAAAATTTTTACAAGTAAGTAGTATTATTTACATTAGAAAATTTTGTTTTATCGTCATATATGTTGAAAATCATGGCACAATAATTGTTATTTTCAGTAACACAGATTTTTGATGATGGAAGAATTGATACTGATGATGATGAACCATCTGTTGACTCAGAAACTGCTGAACTCGAGGACTGCAGAACATTTGTACTCTCCTTACTACTAAATAATTTGCTAGACATTTCGATTTTTTTGTTGACCGAATCATCGACATAACTCATCGCAATTTCGGTGCTCTTCCACCCTCCTGCTCGCTTTAGTGCTAAAATATCTCCACCCGAATCCGCAACCATAGTGGCTCTAGTTCTGCGAAAAGAGTGGCCGGTGTATAACTCTGGGTCTTTTAAACCTAAATATTTCGCTATTTGCTTTGGGACACCACCAATAGTGTGCTGGCCAGCATTAAGGGAATTGCACTTTCCATGTCGGTTTGTCAAAAAAAATCTTATACTTTCTGTTCCAGGAGGCCGAAGATTTACATATTTTCTGTATAACATGCAGGGCTTGAAGGTGCAGCCATCATCGGTTATGGTGAATCTTCTTGTTGTTAAATTATTTGTTTGCCGCAATGTAACAATAACGTATTTTTCCATATCTTCTACATCATTCATGTTTAAGGAGAGAATTTCGTCACATCGACAACATATAAAAATCCCAAATATTGTTACAATTTTCGCCAGCAACCACTGGTCATCAGGAGCATGTAAAAGAAATTGTTAAGCCTCTTCTTTACTTAATACCTTGGCTTTTTTTGGCGTATAACGCTCATGTTTTCATTTCAGAAACGCTATTACCTTTTGAAATCTGCAAATGGCAACTAAACGTCATATTTTTCAATAAATTTTTTAGGGAAAACAAACCTGCAAATAGGGGCATTTTCTTTCATTTCCAAGCAGCTTTTCAGCATAGACCATTTTGCCCATGAAGTATTAGGGCTGAATCTAGCTGATAGTTGATTCAAGTAGACCAACAAAACATCTTCAGTTACCCCAATCACACTATCGAAAAATATTATATAACATTACTAGCAAGGTAACGGGTTTTACTGGCTCAAGGAGGTAACTGACTCGCCTGCGGCTTGTCAGTTATATCCTCCATTCGCCAGTAAAAACCCTCTTACCTTGCTAGTAATGTTATATACTATTTTTCAATAAGAGCTGAATTTTGATGAGAAAAAACTCATGGTCAAAAATGCAGGTTCCAAATTTTCAGGAATTTTGAAAAATTGGTAAAAAATCGGAAAAATTACGATTTCTACAAAAGTAGAAGATTTGTCGAGAAAAGTTTCTATCAGAAGTTTCAGACCGGAAAATTCTTATCATTATTAGGATCTTTCTCATTATCGTTGTGTTTATATTGATTAATTAGCGAAGCTATCCTGTAGTGGCGTTCTCACTTGCTAACTTCACAACTTTCGAATGTTCAAAGAGAGCTTGTGGTTTTTCTATCCCCTTGAATGTTGTTCATGAACAACAAGCCGAAATGCAAGCACTGAAGAAAACTTTCGTAGAAGTGCAATTTCTCCTTTCGTATATCCTCTAAAACAGGAACAATTTCATAATTTACTCACATTTCCGGATTTTTTTCAAATCGAAGTTAGCAGACGACCTGATGTTATCTTGATATGCTAAGCTTGAAACTTTTCATCGCAATATCGGTCATTTGGAATTTGTATTTCTGATAGAGTACCCTCAGGAAATCATGCAGATTCAAGAAGCACTGAAGTTCAACATAATTACTATCTTGGTTGAAACAATATGAAAAGAGAAAAAATGCAACTTCAGCTATTCAATTTTTCATTTGAGAAATAACAATACCCAGCAGAGCTATATGAATTTATATTTTTTCTTTTTTGGGAAACATAGATAGTATACAATATAGAGATACTATACATAGATAGCATATATAGAGATACTATATATAGAGAGCTGAAATAATAAAATACATATTGAAACAAAAAAGTACCTAAGAATAAGAAAATTCTTTGCCTTTACGGAGGCCACATCGAGAACATTTTTGAAACATAGATGAATTCAAAATAGTAATCATCGAAATAAATACCATTTTCAATTCCCAGGCTCAGAGATCTTTTATCATGAGGTTGGAGAAATGATATTAGATTTTATCACTGAGATGAGAGATATACCGGTTTCGGCCTTGTTTGGCCTCATCAGTATCCCATACATCTCAGGGACATAATCTTCATGAAAAACTTCGATATTTGAAGCAATTGGTTGTGAAGTAATGAGTAAAACATTACAAAGTACTAAGGTGGTGACATCCAATTGGTCTCTGAGCCTGGGAATTGAAAATGGTATTCATTTCGATGATTACTATTTTCAATTCATCTATGTTCCAAAAAAGTACCTAGCTGGGGTTAGTGCAAGACAGGAAAACCATACAGATCTGTAGTATGATAAAATGAGGAAAGGGAAAAAACCCCAGAGAAAAAAAACCCTGACCTCACCCGTGTTAGAGAAAACTTTACTAAAAATATCATATCAGAGGATCTTGGAGGACATCTACGTGATCAGAAGAACATCTTCATGTAGTTCTTCTATGGGCAGCAGAGAAAAACAGACTCTTCACCAATCTACCCTAAATTCTACATCTGAAATAAAAAAGACAAAAGCAGAAAAAAACTAGCGATTTATAATAAATTAAATGGTTTTTGAATTAACCAAATATTGCAGAAATTCTTTCTTCATAAATTAGTTATGACAGAAATGTCACAATGTTCGAAAGAAATGAAAAAACACACTCAATTTCTCCTTTTTGAATTCCTAAACATGAAAAAACATATAACACAACAAGCTAAACTAAGGACTAAGTGAAAAATCAATGGGTACATAACTTTCAATTGTCCTCCTTCACGAAGAAATTCCTCTGTTGCCATGTGGGTTTTCTTAGAAGATCTCAACACCATGTTCAGTTCTAATTTCGGAACGTTATCACTCTTGTCCTTAGAATTCCTCCAATATTCAAATTTAAATTCTCAGCCTTGCTCTCTGATCGTGAGGGTTCTTTCGAACCAGGTGCGACCATCCTAGTGATGATTTTTCGGAACTTCAGATGTTTGAAGACCGCTACGGGACCCTAATGAAAGGAAATCGTCTGCCATAGATAAACCAAACATCTTATAACACAAGAAAGCAGAATATTTTTCAGGACCAAAAGTTACGACATAAAGCAAGGAGTTGCGGAATCAACTCTTCAAGAAATATCCAACGTTTCTGATCAGCAGCAACAAGGAATATCTTCGGGAATTTATGATGAAAGCAATTGTTCAAACTCAACCATCAATTATTTTTCCTATAAGAGGAATTGTTTCATCTCAGATTTTGTGTATCGTAGATTGGAAAATCAGAAGACTCTCAATCGAAATTTATCCGCGAAGTGAACATTCCCTTTTCAAGCGCATGTAATGCAAGGGCATCATCCGATCCACTTTGCCATGAATCGGAGGGGGCGGAAGATGTTAAAAAGGTTTGCTCTTTTCTCAGCGAAAAAAATGCAAACATTGAAGTCGAACAGATTTCTTCGCTTGGAAAAGAGGGGAACCATTTGGCATTCGTAATATCATCTGATTCATGGGACACGCACCATTGCCTACGTATATGGAGGAACCATGGAGGGAGCCTGTTGATTTTCAACTGGGCAGCATCCAGGAGAGTGAAGAATGGTGTTTTCCGTAGGATACATCAATCGTTGTGAACTTCCATTTCATAGGCTATCGTTACTCGGTAACTAAAGTTACATCATTCTTCACTTATCGTCATATTCATAAATTTTAGGCTCGTGAACATAAACATAATTGGTTGTCTGAAGACTCTTTTAGTTGCGGTTTTTATTACTTTCCTGGGAGTTGGATAACACCTCCAAAATGGAAATATGCAAAATTACCAATTTCTGATTCGAGGGGTACCACTTTTATGCTATTTCATGACCTTGTACAAGTGTAAGAAGAATTTCAGAAAAAGTGAGAATAATCTTGAGAACTATGCATCAACAAGTTCTCTATCCATTCCATATTCAATGAGTCCAAGCTCTTATCCTGGTCATCATTCTGTCAGTGGGTTTCACCAAAGATTACTGAACGTTTTCATTTTACACACAAAAATTCCAAGTTTGAACCAGTGCTCTGGAAAATTTTTCAAAAACGCCACTGACTTCTACGTGAAAATATCTATTTGAAACAGTTTTCATTTTTTTCTATCTTATACGGTGCCTGAGTAATAATTACATCTCAAAAAAGTGAACATTTTCGTTTTCGCCCTATAGTTAGAATATTTTTGTTTGTTGTTTTGAAAGTTTCACAAAAAAGTGACTATCTTCAATATTACATATTCTTCTGATTGAGAGATTGGAAATAATACAATACATATTGAAACAAAAAAGTACCTACCTGGGGTTAGTGCAACACAGGAAAACCATACAGGTCTGTAGTATGATAAAATGAGGAAACGGAAAAAACCCTAGAGAAAAAACCCTGACCTCACCCGTGTTAGAAAAAAAATTACTAAAAATATCATAACAGAGGATCTTGGAGGACATCTACGTGATCAGAAGAACATCTTCATGTAGTTCTTCTATGGGCAGCAGAGAAAAACAGACTCTACACCAATCTACCCAAAATTCTAGATCTGAAATAAAAAAAGACAAAAGCAGAAAAAACTATCTTTTTCTAATCAATTGCAGAAATTCTTTCTCCATAAATTAGTTATGACAGAAATGTCACAATGTTTGAAAAAAATGGAAAAACCCACTCAAATTCCCTTTTTTGAATTGCTAAACATGAGAAAACCTATAACACAACAAGCTAAACCGTAATTTGGACTAAGTGAAAAATCAATGAGCACATAACTTTCAATTTTCCTCCTTCACGAAGAACTTCCTCTGTTGCCATATGGATTTCTTAGAAGATCTCAACACCATGTTCAGTGGCTAATTTCGGAACGTAATCATTCTTGTCCTTCGAATTCCTTCAATATTCAAATTTAAATTCTCAGCCTTGCTCTATGATCGTGAGAGTTTTTTCGAACCAGGTACGACCATCCTAGTGATGATTTTTCGGAACAGATGTTTGAAGACCGCTACGGGACCCTTATGAAAGGAAATCATCTCCCATAGATAAACCAAACATCTTCTATCACAAGAAAACATAATATTATTCAGGACCAAAAATTACGATATATTCCGAGAATTGTCGAAAAAAATAATAATAATAGCTGAGATACAGTGCAGTCTCACCCAATTTGGGACACAGTGTACTTCTAATATCCTTTGAAGCTGGCTTTACCGAAGATAAAATTTTTATCTCTCATAAGAACCATATTTGGTAGGATGAAAATCCACACTCCATTCATGAATCCAATCATCGAGAGCGGGCTAGGTTATACAGGGTGTCCCAGAAGTGGACGTCAAGCCGTTATCGGTTAACAGGCTGAGTCATAGTAGTCATCAGAAAAATATTTAAAGTCGTGTTTTTTTCGAGTTATATCGCATTTTTCATTATTCGGGAAAATAAACTGTTTTTGCTACAATTCTTTACTTTTTTCAAATTTTATTTTTGCTGTGTTATCACTAATAGTGCTTCTGTAACCTGTAATCTTACATTCTAAAATATTTGCTGCATCTTTGAAAATAATGTCACTTTCTGCCGAACCAAGTATTCCAAATTAATATTTAACCCAACTTTAACCGACTGAACTGAAGGAAAAACTGACTATATAAGTTTCGCAAATTGCTTTAAGAATTTGCGCATTTACTAAGGATTCTAAAATTGTACAACACTTGCTACAATATTTCTGAGATCAGTCAAAAAATAAGGTCTTTCTAGAAAAAACACAGTTTCAAATTTTCTTTTTACTTTAAAAATCCGAATGAATCAACATTCAAAAAAAGAAGGTGACATGAACCTACATGATTCATACGAGTGGCATGTGAAAAAACAGGATTTAATGAGACAATATTTCAGAAGGAGAAAGTTCAAAACAAATTGAAAAAGTAACTGAACTTCAGGAGACAATAGGAGTTCGTTTCCTCAGTTGGTTCCTTGAAGTAAAAACTACACTGCCCAAAAAAATTAACGCACATTCTGAAAATCTCAATTTTTATGAAAGTTAACTCTACATTGACTTTATAACTTATTTTTTATGTTCTCTCGGGAAGGTTTTGAACGAAACAAGATACATTAAATGGAAGAAAAATTCAGGATTTCACCGAATCTTCTGTGAAAGAAGAGAAATGAACAATTTTCAAAATACTGAAATACTGATGAGTGATATAATACTTGGTATTTCCACCCCTTGCGTTAATAACAGCTCGGTAACGACGGTTCATGCACAAAATGAGTGATCTTAAAATATTCTGATCTAATCCTTCCCAGATTTCTCCGAGTTGGATTCCTAAGTCTAAGAGTAGCTGGATGATTTTCTGAACATCTCAGCCTTCTATTGAGGTTGTCCCAAACCTGCTCAATCAGATTGAGATCTGGACTTCTGACTTCTTGCTGGCCATTCCATTCGAGAGACTTCAACCTCTTCAAGGTACTCCAGAACGATGCGCGCACGATGGTGTCTAGCATTATCGTCCGTAAAAATGAAATTTTCACCAATGTATGGGGCAAATGGCACTACATGCTCTTCAAGAATGTTCCTTATATACTTATCAGCATTCATAGCTCCATTATCAACCACCACTAGTACTGTGCGAGCAGTCAAAGATATTCCACCCCATACCATAATCGAACCTCCCCCGAAACCAGTAGTATTCAGGAAATTGCACTGAGTATATCTTTCATGTGGACGTCTGTATACAAGGAAACGTCGATCACAATGGTAGAGGCAGAATCTAGACTCATCTGTGAAGAGAACTCTTTCCCAATCGGCCTCTTCCTAATGGATATGCTCTCTTGCAAAATCCAAACGCGCCCTTCGATGGGCTGGGGTAAGAGTTGGGCCTCTTGCCGCGACACGAGGCCTTAATAGTATATTCTAAAACAAGTTGCAGAATGAGCTTCTATTCCAACACGAATGCGAAGTTCGAAAACGAGCGACGAAGGAGCGAGTTTTCGATAGCATGAGTGTTGGAATTGCCTTCTGCAACGAGTATTAGACGATATTTTCTCTATTTCAGTCAAGTTTTGTGAAATACTCTCGAAATTTAAATAAAAATTCAGGTTAGTGACTTTTATATTTCATCTTGGCAGTTGGTGTGACTTACGAAATTTGACAGATTACGGAATTTGAATTGATTTCATTCGAAACTTGTTTCGATCGGAGGTCAGTACTGACAACCAAAAAACGAAAAATATAACTGAAAACAATGCTGTAATGAGTTTCATTACAGCACTACTTTTAGAACTGTAATGAACTTATTACGATACTGAAATAGAGAAATCATATTTTCTGAGGCGATTTCTTATTGCCTGAGTGCTAATTTGCACCTCATGAGTTTACTCAAGCTGATTTTGAAGGAGGCGAGCGGTTGCAAACCGTTGTCTCAACGGAGAAACTCTCAAGTAACGTTCTTGAATGGCAGTTGTTACCCGTGGTCTACCCTGTCCTGGTCTTCAGACGTTCATACCTGTCTCCCTGAATCGCTGAAACATTCTGGACACATTTGTATGGGAAACTCCAAACCGTTCTGCAATTCTTCTGTATGTCCACCCTTCTACTCGCGAAACTATCGCTTGGGCACATTCCTCTTGGGTCAAATTGCGTGTTTCGCGTTGCATAGCGATCGAGTGTAGAAAATCAAACGAAAGAAAGACTATTGATCAATAGAATCGATCGAGAACAACTGATTTTAGAATGGAGCCAATACATTCAAACTCTGATAATATCATCTTTTTTTATTCCTGCTGGGAAAAAACATCTGTATTGAAGAAAAACGTTGAAAGTGGATAACATATGCATACATAATTCTGATGAAAATAATTATCATCGAGAACACCTTCATAATGTGCGTTAACTTTTTTGCACAGTGTATATGCAGTGACAATGAAATAAATACGAAGTCTTTACTTTCCAAGCTTGACGAGATTTTTTTTGGGGGCTGCAGGTTTCTCCAGCATCCATTGTTAGACATGGATATGAATTTCTCCTTCCTTAACAACAACTGTGTAGAACTATTTATTTTCTACGTCCCTCAGAATAGGAATATCTTGATTGGATCTTAATCACAGTTTCCAATTGTCTTCATCCAATACTGATCTGTTCAAAGGCCCCAAATCTTTTTCAGACAATGCCATTGCCTGATTAAGACTCGAACAATGAAATGAACAATCAAATATTGATCGTGAGCAGTTTGCTACTGGATTAATCTGGAACGGTTCTTCCCAATATATTTTCTCAAGAAAACTCAAATATTTGAACGAGTCGTCTCCAAATTAATTCTTACCTTAGGGGGCGTTCCCCTCAGAGGGTCAGATGAAATTGGATTGATTAATCCGGTCGAGTCATAAATTTCCTAGAGTTTTGGAGTTGAAATTCAAGCTGAAGAGAAAAAGTTCAGAATAAACGAAGGATTATATAATCGTCGAAGAAAGTTTTAATTATGGCGAACAATAAGGTGTGGCAGATCCCTCCTCTGATGTTCGTATTGGAGAATATTGCAGCTCCCTTAATTCCGGTAATAAAGAAAATACTAGTGATGAACAATTCGAAAAACAGTTTCGAACAAAAATTTCAGTTCGAAAAATTTTTTCGATTGAGCTAATAGGTTCTGAATGGGAATTAAAAAGATGAGAAGAATTACCATGAGCGTAACCAGAGGAAGGGGTTATTGGGCGTTATTTTCCAAAAATTCAAAGTTGTCGTGATTTTGAGAATATTAGGAGGTACAATATTTGAGAGGACTGGTAAATTAGGAATAGAAAAAGATCTGACAGTTCCAGTGAGTTCAGAATAATATCTAGAATAGCTTCAACATCTTGAACACCATTCATACAATGCTCTACAATACCCGCTAATGTTTTGGAGAGATGATGATGGATATTACTTCAATATCAAGATGATAGATCCATTGAATGATAGGGACCTTTATTAAAATTTAAAATGTCTACTTAATACAAATTTGAATTACTTGATTTTAGGCCAAGAAACCACCAAAAAGGTGAGCTCGATGAATTATTATTCATTTCGTTTAGTGGTTCGTTAAAGTGCTGATAACTATTTGCTGAGATTTCGTCGATTGTTGCAGCAGTATTGTGTGGACATGTATTGTGAAACTAGCTGACCCGGCCTAAGAGGTGAATAAAGTTATACTAACCATTGGTTTTTTTTTAAGAAGGGAATATATTAGGTGAAATACAAAAAGGTACAAAATACACAAAAAATTTAATTGCATTGAAATGAGTATGTAAATTGTTATTTATACATCAAAAGAATTCACTTCATTTAAGAGGTAAAGAGGGAACTTTTTTCAATATATTATCGATTGAGGCAGTACGAAGTCTGCCGGGTCAGCCAGTACTGAATAAATAAAGAACAAAATCATACGAACTCGATATCATCAAAGTTTCGGTTGAGAAAATCATCTGATCTCGTGATTTGATTTAGTGTAGTATTCTCAGTGGAAAAGTCTCTTCAGAAAGTTTTAATCGTTTCAAGATAGTTTGGAAAGTAAAGAAGACATTACCGAAAACGATGAAATATAAAAATTTGGTTAACCTTCGAAACCAATGAAAAATTCGAGGAAAACGTTTTTTTTTGAGAAATTTTCAAAAGAAATTTAGTGGCGTTCTGAAATTATTTTATTTTAACTGAATTTTCAAGCTATTGCAAAGCTTTTATCTCAGGCTTCGAGCGCGGCGACCGAATGTAGAAAAACCTATGTTATGAAAAACCTAACACAGCCGTTTATCGTCGGTTCAGTTCGGCAGACTTCGGCACGGTGTTTGGGTGCTTGCGACTAGACGGTTGCGTGCAGCCGCTCAAGCAGTGCAAAATGGAGTCGGCAATCTCGCTGTTCCCATTGAATTACGAACGGCAAATATTTCGTTAACATCGAATAGAAAATGTATAGCCAAACGCAAACATTTTCCATTAACTTCAGCTCTTGCTCTACATAAGTCGCAAGGTGGAACTTTTGAGGAAATAGTATATGAGTATAGTAAATCACATTCTCGGGATCTTTATTATGTTGCACTCTCTAGGGTGACTAATATTGAAAAATTGTATATTACGACAAAAAAATGATAATTCTGAATTTGAGTTTTATCATAATCGAAGGCAAGCTGCATCGACTGCATCTTTGTTGCAAGAATTCAAAAGACTGTCTTTAAATAATGTTCAGACGATAGCTTAAAGTGGCATTTCATTAATGACTTTCAGTTGCAAAAGTCTACATAGTCACAAATACGATTTACAAGATTCAGTTACGAAACAAACCAATGTTTTACTTCTTACCGAAATATGCATGACGCGTGATAATCCGATTGAAATACCTAATTTCAATTGTATTGTTCAATTCAAACGAGATACTGTTCCAAGAGGTGGGGTAGCTATTTACCAAAATAGTAATAATGGTACTAATATTATGACTCCGAATATTGAAATAAATATCGAAGACGATAGCGATGTTAATGTTAGACGCTCATTTGTTGGCAATATTTGTGCATGCTTATGCGAACTTAGAAATGGCCTACACATAGTCATGGTAGCAATTTACATCTACATCCAAAATTGGACGAAGTAGAGCATTTTATTCATCGCACTTTACTGGAGTACACAGAAGAAGGGTCAAAAATACTTGGTACAAATGATATTAAATCTCCATTTATCTTGGTTGGCGATTTCAACATTACCTTCGCTGATGAAAAATTAAAAATGAATAATGATCCACAAGAATCCACAACAAAATATGGGACCACTATTGACGCGGTATTTTCCAGATATTCAGAAGACATTGAGTCTCAAACTTATGTTTCTTATTTCAGTTACCATAAACCTATAGTTTCAATGATAAACATTCCTGAATAACCTTCATGTATTGTGAGATAAATAAATATTTTAAATCAACAATATTATCTTCATATTTTCGAATAGATCCTATGTAATAGCTTTACCTCGACAGTCCTCGAGTGCCACACGTGTTTTTTTTTTCATAAATACCAAAATGGCAATTCCACGTTTCTTCAACTACTTCAGTCGATGGCTATAAAGTCAAGACTTCCACACGTCAATACAAAGACTCTCACATGCAGAGTTAGCAGCATCTTACCCCTGTTTACCTCAACGTCACAATATCAGAAGCGAGTGCGGCTTTCAACAATATCAACACAGTTTAATCGTAAAATAGCTGAGAGTAATTCGAGTTGAGGGGATGAAATGAATACTGTGCGACTTCGCACGGCTGATATTCCATATGAATCCGAAGAGCTTTATTGTTCTCATTATGCCTGGGCGCAGAGCTCCGAATTAATTATTCAGCAGGAATCCACAGAGGGGCAGACCATAACTTGACTCCCCAATCGCATTAGACACGTCCGACAGGACGTCTGTCGTGATATACTAGCAGTATATCACGATCTGCCGTGTTCTACATCGACGTGGCCTTGCGTGCGCAAACATACCTCTTATGAGCATGAGATGTTATGGGGCGTTAATTGAAACTTGCGCCTGCGGGAGTTCTTAAGTTTCTGTTGAACATATTGGCCCCAATCCCCTTCCAAATGCATGAAAGACAATCACAAATCCTCAAAAGAAAAAAAAAGAGGCAAAATGAAGGAATAATATTGAGAGAGTCCGCTGGTCTTACTGGCCCTTGTATACTTAGTTAACAATTAATAGTTCAAAAGGGGTTACAGTCCACTGCGACCTGATGGTCTATTGTGACCCCTGACAAAGCTTTACAGCTCGCCTTCCAGTCCCAGAGATCTTATGAAATCCAATATCTCGGAAGTCTTCAGTGAGGCTAATTCCTCACTCCTACAGGTCTCTTGACCAAAGCATTGTTTCTTTTGGCTTACAATGCCAAAGCATTCTGTGACTAGGTGAATAGGAGTTTCTTCCTCCTCCCCACAGAATCTACACTCGTCAATGTTCGATACGCCCATTCTCAGCAAGTGCTTTCTGAGGCGACAATGCCATGTGAGAAAGCCAGTGAGGAGGTGTAGTTGGTTCTTACTGAGATCCAAATATTTATTGGATCTTGCAGTTTCAAAATTCTGAAGGAACTTTTTGGAGTGATGCAACCCTGGAAGATTCTGCCAGAGTGTTTCTCTTTCAATTTTCTCCTTCTCCAGAAACTCCTTCTTATATGTACATTTTGCTGTACCACAGAAACGGTCTGGGCCAGTGAGTTGTTTCCGAGCACCCTCTCTGGCAAGTTTATTGGCCTCTTCGTTAACTGTGACTTCCGAATGACCAGGAACCCAAATCAAGGGGACCTTATTTTTCTTGCCTACCTCATTGAGTTTGATCCGGCATTTCCATGTCGACTTTGAGTCGATGACATAGGAGTTCAGTGCTTTAATAGCAGCTTGACTATCTGAGTGAATTGCTATGTCGCAATTCTGATAGTTTCTCTCTAGATTAATTTCTAGACATCTTCCGATTGCTAATATTTCTGCTTGCAGAACACTCACACAGGAGCCTTACGATAGTGCATACTTGGCTTTGGCCCCGTGAACCCAAGCTCCAGCTACCGTGTCGGTGTTAGAACCATCTGTATACCATTTAACAATATTTTCTTTGAAATTTTGGTCGGTGTATTTCCGCTCCCATTCCTCTTTTTGCATAGCATCGTACTGAAGTTTTTCTCAGTACTTACTTTCTTGACCATTACATCACTAGGGAGGTTCGCAGATGAGATGTTGTTACTCAAAGAGCTTCAGACTCTCTGATACCTAATTCTCTCGTTACCTGCGCTTTCTCTAGATATTCTGAGGATGGCCTCATGGGCCATCCTGTCAATCACCAGATGTAGGGGTGTGAGATCTGTTATAATCTCAAGTGCTCTGGTTGGGCAGGTTCTCATGGCCCCCGTGATGCACACATAGGCAAGCCGCCGTGATTTATCGAGCATTTTCCTCATACTTGTCTGACTTGCTTTAGCAAACCAGACTACTGCCCCATATGTGATTACAGGTCTCACAATCATGACGTACATCCATCGCACTATTTTTGCTCTACTAGTAGCATTACATATATGCCTATTCCACAGAAGCTTACTGTCCAGGGTTATTCCCAGTTATTTAACTTTAGACTTCCACTCCAGGATATTTTCGTTCAATGATAACGATTTCATGGCTGGAAGTTTTCTTTTCCTAGTGAACGTAATTACTGTGGTCTTGGTTGGGTTAATATATGGTATACATGCTTAGGTGCCTACATTTATGGCAAAATTAAATGTTGAAATGTACATCCAGATATTAATAATTAGGTGTGCCATCTTGCGGGAAATTTCTGCACTTCCTTCTAACAAATTCTTCACGGAAAATATCGTCGATTACATTCGTTTGCCCCTCAGTATTTTGCAATATTCACTACTTTTTTGGGTCTCATTCCACCTTCTAATGTTGCTTGTGGATCCAAATGTCCAATAATCAAAATTGCTCCAATGCGTTATATCAGTTTCCGAATATAATTATTCATATAGAACACGAATAATACGAAACAATTTCGTATTATTCAATAAAACAATAGTTATACTTTCTGAAAGGAAAAATGACCATTACCTATTGACGTCTCATATCCTGAAAATGTTTTTCCATCAAAATATTCATTATAATCATTTCTAGACAGAAATAACATGAAATTACTGTTTTCTGAACTGGAAGTTTGGAACTTTAAGGGTCACGTCACACTAATATCATTTTCAATTTCCAGCATAACAAACCGAATTAGGTAGTATTTTCCAGTTTGATGATATGCTGTGTATCGTGATGGAAACACGAAAATCAGTGTGATTATGAAGTATAGCAAGGATTAATAAGAATTTTTTGATAATGGTTTCATCAGATTTTCCTCGAATATGGAAAACCTTGGAGTTTAAATGTAAATTTTACTCATTCGAATGGCATTTTCATTTTGCCATGGCAATAATCTGTTAGAAGGTTAACAGAGTTTTCTTTGATGTGCAACTCTTCGGTTTCAAAGCATTGAAAGGAAGCTCACTCGGATTTTACACCGAGATTCATAATGAAATGATTTCCCTTTCTATTTAACTACTGAAAACGAAGAACAAAATCACAATCAAGAAATTTTGAATTTCAGGCAAAAATGGATTTGATTGAAAAACAGTTTTTGTCGAAATATTCCGAAACCGGTTGGGAAAAACAGCTGAAAATCGGGGTCAATTATTTTTATTCGATGTCTTATCGGTTCCTTAAGGTCAAATCAAAAAAACTGAATCTAGCTGATAGTTGATTCAAGTAGACCAACAAAACATCTTCAGTTACCTTAATCACACTATTTTTGTTTTGCCAATTTTTGAAGTCGTCGTATTCTCGCTCGTACCTTGAAGCAAATTTTGCAGGTAATAAACTTGATGCTACACTGCTCGCTGCCTCAATAATTTCCTTTGGTACATTCATTTCCGCTTTCGCCAAAACAAATGTAAAGAAAAATAAACAGACATGTTCATGGCAACGCTTCCATAGCTTCCGACATTTGCGACAAATTATTGAGATTTTTTTGGAATTTATCCAACCTTTGTACAAATGGGAAACAAATAAAATATAAAACAATACACGCAAGGTAACGGGTTTTACTGGCTCAAGGAGGTAACTGACGAGCCGCAGGCGAGTCAGTTATATCCTCCATTCGCCAGTAAAAACCCTCTTACCTTGCTAGTAATGTTACATACTGTTATGGTTCTGAATGATATGTAAAATATAAAATTATAAATTAAAAAGGATGCGTTTTGATGAATTGTTCTTTATGGTCCTTTCCAAACTCGAATATGTTTTTCATTTTCATATAAATAATTCTTTTTTTTATAACATTCTTCAGAAACATTTTATCCAAATTCAAATTTGATTTAGATCTATTGAGGCCATCACCTAAAAAAGAAAAATATAGATAGACAATATTGTATATAGATTCTATGTAGCATAGTGAATTAGAATAGGAATCAAGGAAGTAGAAATTTAGGAAGAAGATTGGTAACCGGGGTAACAAAAAAAAAAAAGAAGAAAGGAGAAAAAAAAATCGACAGAAGGGGAGAAATCGGAAAAATATTCTGAGAAGATAAAAAGTGTAAGCAATAATTGGAAATTAAAAAACTTATCAAGTGTGGAAGAGTGCTGAAAATTACTTACAATATTATTGTAAATTCAATGTTTAGATTAAATTGATTCTGAAATCCAAGAAAATCTAATAGAACATATATTTTTGGAATCATAATAATACTATTCCTGAAATGTTGTTCATCAACGTAAAACTTCATACAAAAAGCAACGCCATCTTACGCCATCCGGAAACACCCACCCGATCGCAGTTCCCAACGCATCTCGACCCCCCAATCGCATTAAAAGTGTCTGACAACTAAACTTCATATTTTTCAATCAATTTTTTAAGGAAAACAAACCAACGAACAGGGGCATTTTCTTTCATTTCCACGCAGCTTTTCAGCACAGACCATTTTGCCCATAAAGTATTAGGGCTGAATCTAGCTGATAGTTGATTCAAGCAGACCAACAAAACATCTTCAGTTACCCTAATCACACTTTTTTTGTTGTGCAAATTTTTGAAGTCGTCGTATTCTCGCTCGTACCTTGAAGCTGATTCTGCAGGTAATAAACTTGATGCTACACTGCTGGCTGTCTCAATAATTTATTTTGGTACATTCATTTTCGCTTTCGCCAAAACAAATCTAGAGAAAAATAAACAGACATGTTTATGGTAACGCTTCCATAGTTTACGACATTTGCGACAAATTATTGAGATTGTTTTGGAATTTATCTAACCTTTTTACGAATGAGAAACAAATAAAATATAAACAATACACGCAAGGTAACGGGTTTTACTGGCTCAAGAAGGCAACTGACGAGCCGTAGGCGAGTCAGTTATATTTTCCATTCGCCAGTAAAAACCCTCTTACTTTGCTAGTAATGTTATATACTGTAATATATCTTTCCTTGTTGCTCATGTTCCTGCGCAATCAGGGGATTTTTGTATTAACTGCCAGACAATATCTGTACATGTGTTTTCTTCACTAGTCTAGAATAAATGATTAAGCGTATCAGTTGTGGTATTATTCAAATTAATATACCCCAAAAATATATCAGTATCCTCATATTAGTGGTACACGAATATATTACAGTGGCGACGAGAAAGTTGAAAAAGTGTAAAATTCAGACAATATGACTGAGAAGCAGTATACGGGTCATATCCAAGAATTTGTGCCGTCGGCGTCCGATTGGTCGATTTATAAAAAACGGCTACACAATTATTTCACGGCAAATGCGATAACAGAAAATGACCGTCAACGTGCGATCCTGTTAAGTCTTCTGAACGAAGAAGCATACAAATTGCTACATAATATGTGTATTCCTGCTGAACCCGAGTCTAAGTCATATGCAGACATAATCAAGTTGTTGGATGGACATTTCAAGCCGGTCACATCGGTGTTTTCTTGTCGAGAAAAATTCTTTGAAGCGAGGAAAATGGCGAACGAGTCACCTAAAGAATGGGCAGCTCGACTGCGCAGCTTGGTATCCATGTGTAATTTCGCGGGTGCCGAGGAAATTGATCGTGCATTAGTGAATATCTTTGTGATTGGTTATGGAAAGGGGCCAGTGAAAGATCGTTTGTTCGAGGAAAAGGGCAACGTTTCGTTTGCAAGTGTTGTTGAATTGGCTGCTTCGAAATCGGCTAGTAAGCAAGTTTTTCCGGCTGTGAAAAGTGAATCGGAAATATACTACGCAAGGAATCACGCACATGCACACGCGCCTGCTCGCCCCTCCACCTCAAGAGTTTCCCGAAGTAGCAGTACCATGGTCAACAGAGATGGAAAACATAAATCAAGTATTCATTCTGATGGATCGACACGAATGAAATGTTTTGTTTGTGGTCGACTTAATCATCAATCAGATAAGTGCTCTTTCAGAGATTGTTACTGTCATTCTTGCAATAAAAGAGGACATCTGGCCCCAGTATGCCCTAATAAGAAAAATGTAAATAAACAATCCAAGTCTAATGGAAATAACTTCTTAGAATCAGAAGAAAATTCCTTATTTAACATTAATTGCAGAACAGACCCAGTTGTTATCAAATTAAATATTGGAAATAGAATATTTACCTTCAATCTCGATACCGGTGCTAGCTATAGTGTTATATCCGAACAATTTTATGAACAAAATTTGAAAAACAAATCATTAAAAAGTACCGACAAAATTTTCAGTTTATATAACGGTGATAAGATAAAACCATTAGGATACATTGATTGTGAAATTATGTTTAGAGAAAAATGTGCAAATTTACAATTTTTCATAATTAAGAATGGAGGTCCACCACTGCTGGGACGCGATTTCTTTAACCTATTCGAGTTATCGATTTATAGTTTGAATACTGGTAATCTTCCTGAAAATTGGGATTTTCTTCTTCCTAAATTCGAAAGTCTTTTTTCTCCAGGTTTGGGAAATTTTAATAAAGGAACAATATCAATAAATATTAAGTCAGTATCATGTACACCTAAATTTTGTAGAGCTCGACCCTTACCATTCGCGATGCGAGAGAAAGTTGAAAATGAATTAGATCGTTTATGTAAATTAGGCGTGATCGAACCTGTCGATTTTTCAGAATGGGCTACACCGATTGTTCCTGTTTTGAAAAAAGATGGCTCAGTTCGAATTTGCGGCGATTTTAAGGTTACCGTTAATCCTCTTATTGAAATTGATTCGTATCCTTTACCTAAAATCGAAGATTTATTCGTTAAATTACAGGGCGGTGCACTATTCACCAAACTCGATCTTTCAAACGCATATCAGCAAGTCAGTTTGGATGAAAAATCAAAACAATTAATGACGATTAATACACATAAAGGATTATTTCGATACAATCGAGCACCATTCGGAATTGCAAGTATCCCTGCAAAATTTCAGAAAATTCTGGAAACTATTCTTCAAGATTTGACCGGAGTTGTTAGTTTTCTTGATGATATTTTAATTACGGGGAAAGATAAGGAGGAACATTTAGCTAGGTTAGAAATAGTTTTGTTCCGACTTCAAAATGCAGGTTTAAAGTTAGCCTTAAAAAAATGTGAATTCCTGAAACCGAAAATAACTTATTTGGGATACGATATTGATAAAGAAGGACTTCATACTTCTGATACAAAAATTGAAGCTATTCTAAATGCTCCTAGGCCTACAGACCTAACCTCGTTGAGAGCTTTTTTAGGCTTAATAAATTATTATGGCAAATTTGTTGCTAACTTGTCCACATTATTATATCCGCTGTATGAGCTCCTCAAAGAAAATAAAAAATGGAATTGGTCACTAGAATGTGAATCCGCATTTATAAAGGTTAAAGACATTTTATCGTCTGCCCCGGTTTTGGTTCATTATAATCCGAAATTACCCTTACGTCTGATTACTGACGCAAGTGATTGCGGTGTGGGGGCATTAGTAGCACATATAATGCCTGATGGTGTTGAGAAAGTTATTGCTTATGCCTCAAGAACATTGCTTGATAGAGAAAAAAAATATTGTACTTTGGAAAAGGAAGCTTTAGCGGTAATTTTTGGACTATGCAAGTTTCATAATTATTTGTGGGGTAGACATTTCACATTAGTGATAGATAATATGCCACTATCATATATTTTCCATCCGGATAAATCAATTCCTCAATTTTCAGCAAACCGTTTACGAAGGTGGGCACTCATACTTTCAGGTTATAGATACGATATAGAGGTAGTGAAATCAAACCAAAATAAGGCAGATATTTTATCTCGTCTTCCCCAAAAGGTCGACGAACTATCGGTAGAAGATGTCGAATTGAACTATGTCGATTATTTTCAGAATAATGAATATTTTCCAATTGATTTGAATAAAATTGCGAACTTTACACAAAAAGATGAGATTTTGAAAGAAGTCATCGGATATGTTAGGAAAGGTTGGAATAATTATAAAATATCGGAAATACGATTGAAAAATTATTATAAAATTAGAAATGACTTAACGATCGAATCGAATTGCTTGATGTGGAACAATCGAATCATTATTCCATCAATACTGAGAGGAGACATGTTGAAAAGTCTTCATTTTTCGCACATGGGAGTCATTAAGATGAAATCCCTAGCACGTTCATATTTTTGGTGGCCTGGTTTAGATCGTGACATCGAGAAAATTTCGAGAACATGCGAAAATTGTTTGTTGAATAAAAAAAATCCAGACAAGTCGGTATTGTGTAGTTGGCCCTGGCCTTCCAAGCCATGGAGCAGAATTCATTTGGATTTTATGGGTCCTTTTCTGAACACACAATTTTTGATTATTTTAGATGCTCATAGTAAATGGATAGAGGTTTTTCCTATGAAATCAATTACTTCTGTCCAAACAATCGAAATTTTGAGATCATGTTTCGCTCATTATGGATTGCCTGATCAGATCGTTACAGACAACGGAACATCTTTTTGTTCAGATGAATTTGAACATTTCTTGAAAAACAATAACATTATTCACATTACTAGTCCGCCTTTTCATCCTTCATCGAATGGAGCTGCAGAAAATGCAGTTAAAACTGTGAAAAACGCCCTCAGAAATGCACTAGGTCAACATACGAACGGAAATATAAATTTAATTTTGAATATTTTTCTATTTGATTATCGGGCTACTCCTCATTGTACTACAAAGGAGACACCGGCTAAATTATTCTTAGGTCGTGAGTTGCGAACTCGTTTCAATTTTCTAAAGCCAGCGGATCAGGAAGGTTTGAGAAATCGAGTCTCAGCAGCTCAAAAACAACAAAAGAAATATCATGGTGGTCGAAGATTTTTAGCTTTTGAAATTGGCGAAGAAGTTACTGTACGCGACTATCGTAGACAGAATACCAGGAAGTGGATTAAAGCGGTGGTTATAAAAAAACTTGGTTCTTTCATTTATGTGGTAAAAGTACCAGAATTAAATAATGTAGAATGGAAACGTCATCTTAATCAGATGAAGAAATATTATTTCATTCCTTCTTCACTTCCTGATATATCTGACAAAACGATATCAGAAACTGACGATACTGAATCCAACATCACTCTAAGGGGTGACAATTCAGTTCATAGTAGACCTAAACGTGTGGTCAAACCTCCACAACGTTTGAATTATAGTTGAATTGTTTTTCCTGTGAAATTTTTTAATGTATTCTTAATTTTAAGGAGGGAGATGTAATATATCTTTCCTTGTTGCTCATGTTCCTGCGCAATCAGGGGATTTTTGTATTAACTGCCAGACAATATCTGTACATGTGTTTTCTTCACTAGTCTAGAATAAATGATTAAGCGTATCAGTTGTGGTATTATTCAAATTAATATACCCCAAAAATATATCAGTATCCTCATATTAGTGGTACACGAATATATTACATATACTATTCCTGAAATGATGTTTATCAACGTAAAACTTCATATAAAAAGCAACGCCATCTTACGCCATCCGGAAACACCCACTCTATCGGATCTACCAACGCATCTCGACCCCCCAATCGCATTAAAAGTGTCTTTCAGACGTCCTCCGTGATATATCACGGTACGATCTCATCCGTTCGGCTCGGGCGAACGGATTGCGTGCGTTCCCTTATTGAAAAACTGGGAACAAGTCGCGAACTTCGCGAATGCGGATTTATCGGCTCGCCCGAAACCGATAAATATCGGTTAGGAAACGTATTTTTCCATATCTTCTACATCATTCATGTTTAAGGAGAGAATTTCGTCACTTCGACAACATCCAAAAATCCCAAATATTGTAACAATTTTCGCCAGCAACCACTGGTCATCAAGAGCATGTAAAAGAAATTGTTCAGCCTCCTCTTTACTTAATACCTTTTGAAATCTGCAAATGACAACTAAACGTCATATTTTTCAATAAATTTTTTAAGGAAAACAAATAGACCATTTTGCCCATAAAGTATTAGGGGTGAATCTAGCTGATAGTTGATTCAAGTAGACCAACAAAACATCGTCAGTTACCCCAATCACACTATTTTTGTTTTGCCACTTTTTGAAGTCGTTGTATTCTCGCTCGTACCTTGAAGCTGATTTTGCAGGTAATAAACTTGATGCTACACTGCTGGCTGTCTCAATAATTTATTTTGGTACATTCATTTTCGCTTTCGCCAAAACAAATGTAAAGAAAAATGAATAGACATGTTCATGGCAATGCTTCCATTGCTTACGACATTTGCTACAAATTATTGAGATTTTTTGGAATTTATCTAACCTTTTCACAAATGAGAAACAAATAAAATTTAAAACAATACACGCAAGGTAACGGGTTTTACTGGCTCAAGGAGGTAAATTATATCCTCCATTAGCCAGTAAAAACCCTCTTACCTTGCTAGTAATGTTATATACTATTCTTGAAATAAATAATTCAATCGATAGGTACTTCAGTGTGAGATTTTTTTTATTATGTCAAAAACCAAGCGCTTTCGGTCTACATGAAGACCATCATCAGGGTTTTTCTGGAAGGGTAAATGGGATTATTACTTGGGTAACGAATGAACAAAAGTAGAGTAATTACCCGTTCAGGAAACCATCACAAATGCTCGAGAATAGGGCATTACAGCAATTAACAATTGAGTATAAATAGAGACGAACATAAACAGGTACATCAAAGCTTCCCTGAAAGACGTGATTGAAGGGATCATAAACAAGTAAAATAATGACAAATATTATATTCTCGAGAAACCCCGACAAGAAGGATAACATCTGAACTATCAACATATTGTTAATGTTGATAACAGCATGACTTGGAAGGAAAAGTCATAGGCGTAGTTTACTAAAGGGAATCTCGAAATTACATCACACCATGAAATATTTCTTTTTTGATATTACTATGGAAGTTAATAAAATGAAAAAATACAAAATGTACACTTAATGAGGACTTCAAGAGTTAAATCAAATTCTTGAATAACGGGGTAAAACTATTATTAAGATTCAAATTTACTTGGGTGTAGCAAATAACTACAATATCAAAATGAACCTCCTGGAGGATATTGAAATAATACGTGAATTAAACTCAAATTTAGATTGCGTTAACACCCAAGTAAATTTGAATCTTAATAATAGTTTTACCCCGTTATTCAAGAATTTGATTTAACTCTTGAAGTCCTCATTAAGTGTACATTTTGTAGTTTTTCATTTTATTAATTTCCATAGTAATATCAAAAAAGAAATATTTTATTGTGTCATGTAATTTCGAGATTCCCTCTAGTACACTACGCCTATGACTTTTCCTTCCCAGTCATCCTGTTATCAACATTAACAATATGTTGATAGTTCAGATGTTATCCTTCTTGTCGGGGTTTCTCGAGATTATAATATTTGACATTATTTTACTTGTTTATTATCCCTTCAATCACGTCTTTGAGGGAAGCTTTGATGTACCTGTTTATGTTCGTTTCTATTTATACTCAATTGTTAATTGCTGTAATGCCCTTATTCTCGAGCATTTGTGATGGTTTCCTGGACGGGTAATTACTCTATTTTTGTTCATTCGTTACCCATGTAATAATCTCATTTACCTTTTCAGAAAAACCCTGATGATGGTCTTCATGTAGACCGAAAGCGCTTGGTTTTTGACATAATAAAAAAAATCTCACACTGAAGTACCTATCGATTGAATTATTTATTATTTTCTGGTGTGCACAACCATCCTTGTTAATATTCCTGAAATGTTGTTTACCAACGTAAAACTTCATACAAAAAGCAACGCCATCTTACGCCATCCGGAAACACCCACTCTATCGCAGTTCCCAACGCATCTCGCCCCCCTTCAATCGCATTAAAAGTGTCTTTCAGACGTCCTCCGTGATATATCACGGTACGATCTCATCCGTTCGGCTCGGGCGAACGGATTGCGTGCGTTCCCTTATTGAAAAACTGGGAACAAGTCGCGAACTTCGCGAATGCGGATTTATCGGCGTGCCCGAAACCGATAAATATCGGTTAGGACTA
The DNA here is from genome assembly GCA_038502775.1 of Hippodamia convergens. Taxonomy (NCBI): domain Eukaryota; kingdom Metazoa; phylum Arthropoda; class Insecta; order Coleoptera; family Coccinellidae; genus Hippodamia; species Hippodamia convergens. Next base: position 10,762,492 of record CM076607.1, on the reverse strand, counting down.
CATTAATTCGGCGCGGAGTTGCAGCACCATCGACGTTTCAGATGTTATTACAACTTTCCGGATTCCGGAGTTTATGGGACGCTGCCGGCAGCCGTAAATGCTACGGCTGATGCCGGAGCCTCGACGCTTGGCGTCGGAAAAACTGGGAAGCGTCCTCCTGACGGGCAAATACGCGAAGGAATTCGTTTCCGTCGAGCGGGAAATCGGGAATTGCGAGGAGCGTTTAATAGTTCATTTATTTCGAGTACGGAACGAAAACATCGATGCCAGAGTGACAGAAAGATCCTTTTTGTAAAACTGCCGTTTGAAATGTCACTTTAAATGACAGCAAACCATGTTGAAATTGATTGTTTACGTGGAAGCTTGTTGAAAATATTTTCATTTTTCACTTCTACATTATCTGTTCATTGTACCTCAGAAACGGTTGCTGTAAATACACTCATAAAGCCCTAGGGCTTTTTTAGCGGGCGTTACGGATCATTATGCCCTCTCGTGCAAGAAGGAAAAGCTGAAATGAAATTATTTCTCGGAATTTGGTACAACTACAAGTGACAACTCAACAAACTACAACAAACAACAACAAAGTCTAATTCAGATGAAATGTGCAGTTTTCGAATTTCAGGGAAAATTAATTCGTGAATCTTTTTTCGAAACCTCTGTACCGAAAACTTGACTACAACTACTTGGAACTTCTCTCACAAGAGAACCACCTGAAAATTTATTAGACTCTGTAACCGAATTCGCAATCATTGTCGATACTTTGTTTTTTGGAGAAAGATGCACTCTTCCATCTTCCGTGCATTTAAGGTTTCATACGATGCATCGGCCTCAGTTAAAAGATTTGCTGAAGTCCGACTCAAACAATGTCCAGTATATGCCTTGGCATTATCCTATTGTATTTTTGCCAATAGGTTGGACGGTACATCGACCACTTCGGAACATGGTCTTCCTACAGCAGTTTGAGATGAAAAAATGTCAATAAAAGTCTATTTTGTACAACTGCCATTAGAAGTGACACTTTTCATGACAGCAAACAATGTTAAAATTGATTGTTCACGTGGAAGTGTTAAAAATATTTTTAACATTAGTTTCAGAAATATTTTTAGCACTTCATTTTCTTATGATGAAATCAGATGAGAAAAATTCAACAATTGCAAATTTTTATTATCAATATTTAACAATCATTACTTATGAACATTAATATTAATCATAAAACTAGAACAATTACTGAAATTAGTGCCCTGTGACGTTAGAGAGCTTCGCAACACATTATTAGAATCCTCAGCACCACCAGTACTTGTAGAAACCGGAAGTACACTAGTGGATGATGATGAATTTTTTAAGCAATGACATTTCTATATGCAATGGAATGATCAACATAGCCCTCGGCTACCTTCGTAGACTTCCATCCACCATGTATCTTTATATCCGTAATATTTGCTCCTGATTCTGCTAGCAATAAAGCGGAGGATCTTCGAAAACAGTGTCCTGTATATTGCTTTGGTTCTGGAAGTTTAAAGAATTCGGCAACAATAGGTGGAATTTTCCCAAATGTATCCCAATATCAACTGGATTGGCAGTGCATTTAATATTCATGTATTTCAGGAAAAAACGACGATGTTTGATGACAGAAGGGCGCAGTGCAAAGTTGTTATGAAAATAGTCTATATACTTCCCAATAATACTGAAAGAACGACTGCCTTTTGTTTTTGTATTTTGAAGTTGTATAACCAATGATCTATTTGTTACTTCGATGTCTTCCACTGATAAATTACAGAATTGTTCATGCCGACAGGCTCCAATTAATCCGAAAATAGTTGCAACTTTAACCATCAGGTATTTCCCATCTGGTGCCTCCTTTATAAACTTTTCAGCTTCTTAACGAGTGAGAATTTTCAATTTTTTTGGACGATATCCTTCTCTTTTATGTTGTAAATATGCTATTACCTTAAAATATTTACTAACATTCACACCATTTCTAACAGGGGCGCTTGACTTCATCATTGAAAATTTGCACCACCAAGTTGATGAACTCCATATTTTTTTTTTCTTCTAAGTATGCCAGAAAAACCGTTTTACTGAAGTTCCCTTCTACATTGTTCAATTTACACCAAGCTAGGAAATTGTTATATGCAATATCGTACTGTTGAACAGATTTTTTAAGTAGGAGTTCCAGATTTGCTCTTCTTGCGGACTCTTCAATATCCAGAGGAACAACCAAATCGTCACTCTTATGAATAATTGGACTCTCGACAAACATTTTAAGTAGTTAAAAACCCAAGACGAAAATTGGACAGGGACGAAATTCAAATGATATTTAATGATTGAATATTAAAATGCATTTTGAAGTTTTTTGTCATTACAAATTTATCCATTTCATTTTCAAAATATAGCAGTTGTTCTAAAAACATCGTATGGTATTTATATGTTAACAGTAATTTTATTTTGTTCGCTTATTTCACAACATTTTTCACTCACAAAATAAAACGTCACTTTTAAAACTCATATCATGAATAACTATTTTCTCAAACCTTCAAAAATTGTTGCCATTTTTGTAGTTTTTCCAGGTGCTATCAATTCCCTCACCGTACAAAATTTTACTCGTTGCTCAGCAATACATACTTTTAATCCTAGGCTTAAAAACGCTACTTTCAATGCCCGGAATAAGTATTGGAATTTGAGCTCTCTGATTGAAATTTGAAGAAAAAAACATTGTCCCTTACAAACTTGGGGCGATTCGTTGAAATTTCAAAACGAGTGATTGGTTTGTTTCGAATTTACGTGAGGATTTTTAATCGTACAATAGAAGCTTCGTAAAACCCTCCCATAGGGCGGGTTTTTCTGGTTTTCAGTTTTCAATCTTTCCTAGAGACGGTTTCATCTCTTTTAAAAACACCCTGTATATGCCCACGTGAACTGTTTCCACGAAACGTAAGGATATAAACCAACGAACCCAAGGCTCAGCAGGAACTGGAGGTGGAAGTGAAACAAAACTAATTATTCTCCTGACAGCGCAGGATATATCTCGGTGTTTCAATTCCCGAGGATGAAAAACTCCTGAAAGTATGGATTAAGAGAATTTCCAGGGTAGGCGAGCACATTCGGGATCTTTGAGAGGTCTTGAAAAGTGCTGCAGTATGCATAAAACATGTCGAGGAAGGCTATTTAGATAAAACAGAGGCATTCGAAAGTGCTTCTGCTGAAATGGAGCAATCTCCAAGGATCCAAATTATGCAAAAGACCTGTGTTGCTCCCATAATTTTCCCAATTTACCAAGATGTATGGCTTCAATCAAATTTGCCACGAAAAATTAGAAAAGTCTTATCTTGAAATATGTCCAAATTGGTGGGTTTGTTTCCCCCCATTTAGGGGTTACGCTAATTGAATCTCGTCCACAAAACTTTTGAGGTTTGGTTATGGGATATTCTTCGAACAAGAATAAGCTGCAATGACTTTGTTTTTATGGAGGGCATATCTAGCAATGTCTTCTACTATAACTTCTGTGGTACCTATCGACATCATACTAATGAATATTATATTGTTCGTAACGAGAATGAGGACCAATCAACGTTATTTTCAGACTTTACCTAGCCTCATTTAGAGCCAGAGAAACGGTTCTGGCTCATCATTTTGATAGATGACACAACCTCAATTTCAATATTCCAATATTAGAAATGTTTCCATCAAAGATTATAGAGTTAGAAAGATAGGACACGCCCTTACATCTGTGGTACTAAAATCCGAGCACGATTTTTGGCTAGTTTCTTACTTTTGACACCTAGATGGCGCTGAAAACATAATTCAGTACAGAAAACTATTTTAATAGGCGCGAAATTCGAATTATACTTCTCTAAAATTCCCATTAAATGGAGTATTCTTTGTCGAGCTGCTAAAGAATTATCCTGATCGATAAAACAAAAGCAGCGCTCCGATTTTTGATCAGGATGATATTTTCCATTGTTTTGAATCAAATGAAATACGCTTCTGGATTCTTTATATTTTTATTTGAAATGATTGTGTAGAATCAACTACAATACAATAATTATGAAATTGAGAACATTTCAAAAATTTTTTCACATATTAGAGAATTATTATAACAATTTCAAGAACTTATTCATACAGTGAACTCTCGATAAATCGAACATCGATAAGTCAAACAGTTGTTCTAGACCCGATTCATACAAATCTTACCCAGTGTATTTTCACCTCAATTAGTCTAGAGGGTCTAGTAGATGAGTCGAACTGCTGGAAGACTCGTCAAGAGAACCTCCACCTCTATAAGTCATTCTTCTGACCACCATTGCCTCTATGAGTGGAACTTTTTGATCTAATGAATGAGACCAAAGAAAATTCGTTTCGCAAACAAATCACTACATATGATGAATATACAGGGTGGCCATTTGAAAACGAAACAGACGAGATTACAGACGAAATAAATTTTTTCGATAGAAATGCTCGGACAGGTCAATTTCTGTTTCGAGGGGGACCACTTAAGATGTAGGTTACGGACGCATAGCGCTTCAACCCTTGCTACTACAACCTCCACCCACAATTTTTGAATAGGGAAGATGGGGTGAGTGATACCTCATTTGAAAGGTATTTTTATACTGATTTCAGCACAGTAATTGTTTTTTCATTTTATGCATTAGTTCTCGAAATACAGGTTGGCCATTTGAAAACGAAACAGACGAGATTACAGACGAAATAAATTTTTTCGATAGAAATGCTCGGACAGGTCGATTTCTGTTTCGAGGGGGACAACTTAAGATGTAGGTTACGGATTCATAGCCCTTCAACCCTTGCTACTACAACCCTCACCCCCAATTTTTGAATAGGGAAGATGGGGTGAGTGATACTTCATTTGATAGGTTTTTCACAAAAAAACACTACAAGTGCCATGAAAACACCACTTCATTTTCAAATGCTTAGTCAAGAATATTTCGAGAACTAATGCATAAAATGAAAAAACAATTACTGTGCTGAAATGAGTATAAAAATCCCTCTAAAATGAGGTATCACTCACCCCATCTTCCCTATTCAAAAATTGGGGGTGAGGGTTGTAGTAGCAAGGGTTGAAGCGCTATGCGTCCGTAACCTACATCTTAAGTTGTCCCCCTCGAAACAGAAATCGACCTGTCCGAGCATTTCTATCGAAAAAATTTATTTCGTCTGTAATCTCGTCTGTTTCGTTTTCAAATGGCCAACCTGTATTTCGAAAACTAATGCATAAAATGAAAAAACAATTACTGTGCTGAAATCAGTATAAAAATACCTTTCAAATGAGGTATCACTCACCCCATCTTCCCTATTCAAAAATTGGGGGTGAGGGTTGTAGTAGCAAGGGTTGAAGCGCTATGCGTCCGTAACCTACATCTTAAGTTGTCCCCCTCGAAACAGAAATCGACCTGTCCAAGCATTTCTATCGAGAAAATTTATTTCGTCTGTAATCTCGTCTGTTTCGTTTTCAAATGGCCACCCTGTATATCATACAATATTTCGACCTCTAAGGACAGGTTTCCAGTACTCAGTCGTTCCTTTTTCATTGATGATGATTTCGTGTTTTTCTCTCAATGAAGTGAAGTCTCACTTGAAGAATTCGAATGTTTGGTGAGCCGAACAATAGATAAGTCGAACAGTTTCTTTGGTCATTAGGAGTTCGACTTAACGAGAGTCCACTGTATATTAATTACAGAATGTTTGAACAACAATAAAAGAAAAATATCAGAGGTGTACAACAAGACCTTTAGGTGTGCCCAGCAAGAGTTCTTTATGCGTTATCCAGAACAATATATTTTTGGCTCGAAACCTCTATCCATTTGACAGCACTGAAAATAAAAAGCAATGAACAAGAGAGTTATATGATACGCGTTTCAAAACTTACATTTCTATTCTCTCTGGTAATGAAAAGAATGCACATTTAAGATTATTCTTTCAATTATTTCTGCAATTGATCAACATGCATTTCGAATGTCGGCCAGTTTTTAACACAAAATTTATAACAGAAAAACACATAAACCAAGATTAGGTAGTGAGCTAGGTGTTACTCTTGTAGATTCCGAGTTATTTCAGTGAAAAATACGAGAGAAAATACAATCATCATTCAGCAAAAATATTTATTCAAGTATTTCTTTCGAAATTGACAACAGCCTACTAATAATCTCTATATAATCTATGCCAAATGGACCCTAATTAAATATTTTAACCATAACCCGATTACTTTTGAAACAACATATGTCGCTCACATCACTGTAGTCGCTTCGTTTCCCAGCTTTATACTCTATAATCTTTGATTTCCATATTAGACATAAAGGTCAATTATTAAAATAGATGTTTGAGTGAAAAAATCAAAAATGACAATAGAAACTAGGAATGAAATTCATGGAAGAACATCTCCGAAATTATAGAATATGCTCTAACCATTTTACTCCAGAGTCATACATATTGATACAAATTATGGCTTCTCACAGATGCAGTTCCAAGTTCCAATGAAATTCTTCAATAAAGCACTTCCTTCGACTTTTGCAATGCCAGAAAAATGCGAAGAAAGCAGATTTATTATATCTGAAAGTAGTGATGATATGCTAGTCTACTCAGATAGCCCAAATTTCACTCCATCATGTATGTTGAATATGCTTACTATAAATAATTCATTCAGTTAACGTTCTTTCTGTTAGTATATCAAAACTGAAGTTCACTTCGTTTTTATTTGCTCATTATTCATTCTCTCATAACGTACAGTTGGATCGGACACCCGAACAACATCGCAGAATTTTCAGAAACATAGAAACTTTATCCATTAGTAACACTTACTTGCCGAGATTGTGTCCAACCTTCATTGAATGGAGATGGAGATGGTACCTCGAGAAAAAGAAGTAACACTTCACCAAGGAAGAAGAAATCGGTAAAGATTATTCAGAAAAAAGAAAGACCACTTACCCAAGCTCAAAAAACAGTGGAGCTGTAGGAAAAAGTCAAGGACTTTGAGGAGTGTTTTCGAGTTGTCTGATACCCCAGAAGTTCAAAGCTTGTACGAAAACATGCCTAAAACAACCTGAAACTTCATGATGTCGCAGTTGAGATGTTCCAAAGTAAAGGGTACAAGAGGCAGAAGATGTACCTTAGACGACCAAATTATGTAGGCATTATCGTTAAAGAAAAATCCTAGATTAAATTACAACACTGTTTTGTGCTTGCTCAAAAAATGCCGATGAATGCTGGCATAAATAGAAATATTTTTGAACGCATACCTATATGAAAATATCCAAGAGGATATTGATCGCTGTTGCGTGTTGGTCTTTGATGATATGGGCATAAATAAAAACATATATTATGATAAGCGTCAGAGAAAAATTATTGACTTTGAGAATTTTGGTGAAGAAAAAAGTGCCACTGCCAGGAAAGTTATAGGTTTTATGGTGGTGGGACTAAATCGTATATGTATTGGTTATTGTTCCATATGTGAGTTGATCAAGTTTTAATGAAAATTAAAATAAATCAATCATTTATAAGTCGTATTTTCGTTTTTTTTCTCGCAACCATATTAATAGCGAAATCGCTCCGATACATAAAAACAGTAATAAAACAGGAATGAAAATTCGAAATTCCCGCGCTAAACGCTCAAAAAGCGGCCCTAGCGCCATCTCCGCATAGGTTCAATGCAGTGAGACAAGGATGCAAAACGTTGGATGAAATTTAGTGGGGAGTTGTGCGTCCTATTTGTTGTCTCTGATAGCATTTTATTCGATACGAAAGAGAATGCAAATGTCATTATTGAAACTCGCCAGATCTGGAAATCACATTTTTTCTCCCCTGACTGAAATTCATTCTGGCTAGATCTGCATTTTCTGGTGACCCAAATGTCACTTACGCTCCTGACATAAAGTCAATTGAAAAATTTCCAATTAAGAGAAACGTTTTCACGTGAAATTCTGTAATATTCCGTTTGACAAAGGATCGCGTTTGTGAGACCATCAAAAGAACATCATTCTGATTGTTCTGTGAATGTGTACGGGTTTCAACAGCAACAATTCAACGGAATTTAGGCAAGTATCCCTGGAATGCAGTCCGGAACTGATTCTGCCGAATATTTGTCAATCAGGCCGAATTGAAACAATGTTCACGGTCATTTCCAGTGAAACCTATTAAACACGACAATTACATCGGTAATGGACACCGTGAATCTATTATGAAAATTGTGGCATCATGGACTTTCTATGTAAATAACCAGTTGCTCACAGGCAATGGAGTTGCAATCGCGGTCCTCACATAAATGTGTGGTAAACCTTTTTATAATAAAAACTAGCTGACCCGACAGACAATATTAAAAAAAGTTCCCTCCTCACCTCTTGAATAATTAGATTCTTTTGATGTATGAATAACAATTTACAGACCTATTTCAATGCAATTAAATTTTTTGTATATTCTGTACCTTTTTGTTTTCCACCTAATATATTTCCTTTAAAAAAAAACCAATGGTTAGTACAACTTTATTCATCTCTGAGGCGAAACAAAGTTCGTCGGGTCAGCTACCTTATCTAATTGCTAATCGCCACAATTGGTCCCACCACCAGATCCCCTACTCTCTTTAGTTTCTGGAATAGTAAATGATTCTAAACACTTCTTGGCCAACATTATACCATCATAATTTATTATAATATCAAAATTGCTTTTTAATTTATCGATTGAGGCAGTACGTAGTCTGCCGGGTCAGCTAGTTTCACAATACATGTCCACTCAATACTGCTGCAACAATCGACGAAATCTAAGCAAATAGTTATCAGCATTTTAACGAACCATTAGCAGTGCAAAATGGAGTCGGCAATCTCGCTGTTCCCATTGAATTACGAACGGCAAATATTTCATTAACATCGGATAGAAAATGTATAGCCAAACGCTATAACTATACAAGGTGGAATTTCTGACGAAATAGTAGGTATACGAGTAAAGTAAATCACATTCTCAGGAACTCGTTTATGTTGCACTCTCTAATATTGAAAAATTAATTCTGCATTTAAGTTTTATCATAATCGAAGGCGAGCTGCATCGACTGCATCTTTGTTGCAGGAATTCAAAAGACTGTCTTTAAATAGTGTTCAGACGATAGCTCAAAGTGTCTATGATTTCATTAGTAATAGAAATGGCATTTCAATAACGACTTTCAATTGCCAAAGTCTACATAGTCACAAATACGATTTACAAGATTCAGTTACGGGACAAACCAATGTGTTACTTCTTACCGAAACATGCATGACGCGTGATAATCCGATTGAAATACCTAATATCAATTTTATTGTTCAATTCAAACGAGATACTGTTCCAGAAGGTGGGGTAGCTATTTACCAAAATGGTAATAATGTTACTAATATTATGACTCCGAATATTGAAATAAATATTGAAGACGTTAGCGATGTTAATGTTAGACGCTCATTTGTTGGAGATATTTGTGCATGCTTATGCAAAGTTAGAAATGGCCTACACATAGTCATAGTAGCAATTTACATTTCTCCGAATCCAAAATTGGACGAGGTAGAGTATTTTATTCATCGCACTTTACTGGAGTACACTGAAGAAGGGTCGAAAATACTTGGTACAAATGGTAATAAATTTCTACTTATCTTGGCTGGCGATTTCAACATTAACTTCGCTGATAAAAAATCAAAGCGGTTGACAACTTTTCTTCAGGAAGAATTGAATTTCAAAATGGATAGTGATCCACAAGAATCCACAACAAAACATGGGACCAATATTGACGCGGTATTTTCCAGATATTTAGAAGACATTAAGTCCCAAATTTATGTTTCTCATTTCAGTTACCATAAACCTATAGTTTCAATGATGAACATTCCTGAATGTCCTACATGTAGTGTAAGATAAATGAAAAAATATATTTTAAATCAACAATATTAAATTCTTATTTTTGAATAGATATATATATATATATATTCTTATGAAAAAGAGAGCTAAAATAATACAATAAATGTTGAAACAAAAAGTAGATGCTATGCAATAACTTCACCTCGACAGTCCTCGAGTGCCACACGTGTTTTTTTGGTTATATCTACCTGTCATGCATTTGTGTAGGCACCCCGATTATCTAGGTGAGAATCCACTTGAATGAATTCCAATATCGTTCATATAGGTATGATAAAAAAGAAATCGCTTCAGATATTCGTTTTCATGCATTAAAATTCGATTCAATGTTTTCGTGAATGTCCACTCATTCGTACGCTTTTCATGCAGTGTTGTCGGTAATACATTATCTCGATGGGGATGAAATTTTGAACCTCGTGTAACATTATCGGAATATCATTATGTAAAATGTTCCCTGAAAGGCTCCAATTTTCATTATTGATGGAGTTAAGGCTCTAATTTGTTTCCCAGCGTTCTCCAACGGCAGCCGGTTGATTGCTTCCTGAATTATGTTGCCTAATAATTGGCCTCGTAGCATTTTGAAGTCGTTATCTTGGAGGGTTATATCTGCGAATCGTTTGATGGGATCAGTTTGGAGAAATCGGCTTTTTCAACGGCTGATCATTTTTTGAACCCTTTTTAATTAACGATAAGAACTCTTCAAAATCAGTCGAAAATATTTGTTTTCCGAACAACTTGAATTTTAGTATGTCAGTATTCTATCACTTGATTCATTCTACAACACCTAAATCGACTTGAAGCAAATAACCAGTGATGACAGAGGTTATTGTTTAGTTTGGTCCTTGGTTTTTGCCTTTTAGGAATAACCACGAATAACTTGAGCTTGGGTACAATCCTAGTTTTTAAAGAATTTCGACGGAATATTCATTCCGTAATACATTCGAAAACCGGGGTGTAGATAACAGTTATTGGATCGAACACGTCAGTGTCAGAAATTCGGCGTTCGAGGTTGGACGAAATAATTCCTAATGGACGATCGCCAATAAGCCCGGAAGACTCTCAATATAATCTGAAGTTATTTCGAAGTCATTGCATTCGAACAGATGATAGTACACTGCGCAAAAAAATTAACGCACATTATGAAAATCTCAAATTTATTCTACAACTGAAGGTGTTCTCAATGATAATTATTTTTATCAGAATTATGCATGCATATGTTATCCACTTTCAACGTTTTTCTTCAATACAGATGTTTTTCCCAGCGGGAATAAAAAAAGATGATATTATCAGATTTTGAATGTATTGGCTCCATTCTAAAATCAGTTGTTCTCGATAAATTCTAGTGATCAATAGTTTTTTTTTTTGTTTGATTTTCTACACTCGATCGCTATGCAACGCGAAACACGCAATTTGACCCAAGAGGAATGTGCCCAAGCGGTAGTTTTGCGAGAAGAAGGGTGGACATACACAAGAATTGCAGAAAGGTTTGGAGTTTCCCATACAAGTGTGTCCAGAATGATGCAGCGATTCAGGGAGACAGGTATGAATGTCCGAAGACCAGGACAGGGTAGACCACGGGTAACAACTGCCATTCAAGAACGTTACTTGAGAGTTTCTTCGTTGAGACAACGGTTTGCAAACGCTCGCCTCCTTCAAAATCAGCTTGAAAAAACTCATGGGGTGCAAATTACCACTCAGACAATAAGAAATAGCCTCAGAGATAATGATTTAAGGCCTCGTGTCGAGGCAAGAGGCCCAGCTCTCAACCCTGCCCATCGAAGTGCTTGTTTGGATTTTGCGAGAGAGCATATCCATTGGGAAGAGGCCGATTGGGAAAGAGTTCTCTTCACAGATGAGTCTAGATTCTGCCTCTACCATTGTGATCGACGTTCCCTTGTATACAGTTGTCCACATGAAAGATATGCTCAGTGCAATTTCCTGAATAATACTGGTTTCGGGGGAGGATTGATTATGGTATGGGGTGGAATATCTTTGACTGCTCGCACAGACCTAGTGGTCGTTGATAATGGAGCTATGAATGCTTTTAAGTATATAAGAAACATTCTTGAAGAGCATGTAGTGCCATTTGCCCCATACATGAAATTTAATTTTTATGGACGATAGTACCATGGAATGGCCAGCAAGAAGTTCAGATCTCGATTCGATTGAACAGGTTTGGGACAACCTCAATAAAAGGCTGAGAAGTTCAGAAAATCCTCCAGCTACTCTTAATGACTTAGGAATCCAACTCGGAGAAATCTGGGAAGGATTAGATCAGAACATTTTAAGATCACTCATTTTGAGTATGAACCGTCGTTGCCGATCTGTAATTAACGCAAGGGGTGGAAATACCAAGCATTTCAGTATTTTGAAAATTGTTCATTTCTCTTCTTTCGCATAAGATTCGGTGAAATCCTAAATTTTTCTTACATTTAATGTGTCTTGTTTCGTTCAAAACCTCCCCGAGAGAATATAAAAAATAGGTTATAAAGTCAATGTAGAGTTAACTTTCATTAAAATTGAGATTTTCAGAATGTGCGTTAATTTTTTTGCGCAGTGTATTTTGGGACTGCTTGTTTTTTCTCAGAATAAAATATTTGCAAGATATCGAATGATACATAACATTCACTATATTCTGAGAAAAAGGCGCAAAATTTTCAAACCATAGTAAAAAGCCCTATTCGAGGAACTTCATTCTTCAATGCCAGTTCATAGACATCCATGAATTTTGAAAGAATCTGGCAACATGCATTTTGTCAATGTCTGGTTTGGTTGGATTTCAGTATGATGGATTCCGTTTACACTATTTTCCTATTTGGGTCCTTTCTTTTATGTTGATTCATTCATATGAGGAAAACCTGTGTTTCATTTGGAATTTTTAGCATTGTCCTTTGTTATCATTTTCAATACGTTTGAATAATTTTTTTTGACAGTGTACATTTTGCATTTTTTTTTCGAATTCATTTTTTCTTCATTATTTGGCGACTGTCTTTCATGTATTTGTGTAGAAATTCTATCCATTCCATAATTCACAATATTTCGACATAACAAACACAAATATGGCGATAGAAACAAACTAGAACAACGCCATGTCGGCGTCAATTGAACATGCAAACAATGTCGCTGTCCCAATAAGCGCACAGTTACAAACAAACATGTGTTGCACCCGAATAATTGTCCTATTCCCGTCGGAAAAATATCACAATTTATTTTAAAATCCAATTCTAGGCCGACAAGCGACCGCAACTTGCAATTCGAAGTTATTCAATTCGGCGAAATGACAGGAATGTGGTAATTTCATCACTTGCGATGACCTGAGAGTTGGAAAACAGTTTAGTTCGAAATGTCCGACACGCCATTTGATTTCGTTACGAACTCGACGTGGTGCAACCTGAATTATGCGATTTGGGAAAGGGAACATTTGACGTGTCAACGAAAATAAACTTCGTATACGGGTATAATTATCGTGAGTCGACCAAATGCGGAATATACTTCGCTGCAGGTTAATTATAGGGTGGGCCAGGAAATTTGTAGGGTTTCGAGAAGTTATGACGCAGAAATGTTGGGATCGAATGGTTGTGTTAACAAGCAAAAACGTGTTATTGAAATAATGATAATAATAAGATTTATGTATAAAACAACTTGGAAGAATAAATTATCCAACCAAGAACATTTTCATTTGAAATATTGCCAATACGAGGCCGTACTTCTAACATTGTTAAAAAGTTATCAGATCTCATGTAGAGTCAAGCTGCTAACTCTACACTCTTCATCTTCACGAGTCCTCATTTCACAAACTCTATGCCTTGGTCGAAATAAGTGACTTGGCTGTTTCTCTTTCGCCACGTGAGCTTAAGGTGAAAAATTAATTCGCTGTTCATAACTTTTCTGTTATGAAATAGTTCTTATAGTTACGAAACGGCCAAACCACTTATTTCGATCAAGGCATAGAGTTTGTGAAATAAGGACTTGTGAAGTTGAAGAGTGTAGGGTTAGCAGCTTGGCTCAACATGAGATCTGAGTCATTTTAATCATAATAGAATCAAAATCTCGGAATTCGAGATAATTGGTTGTTAACTTGTTTAAGCCTTGATTTTGACATATTAAAACTTGTCTCAAACCCTACTGACAATAGAATGACCGCGTCTATGAAAATCTAAGGGTCAGAGTTATTTATGATATTAGTGTTAAAAGTGACGTTTTATTTTGTGAGTGAAAAAGTTTGTGAAATGAGAGGAGCGAATTGAACAATTTCATGAACAAAATAAAATCACTTTTAACACAAATACCATACAATGTTTTTTGTACAACTACAGTATTTTGATGATGAAATGGGCGAATTCGTAATGACAATAAACTTCAAAATGCATTTTAATATTCAAATAATCAAAAGGTTGTTGTGAATGGCAAACGTTGCCAACTTTATGGTTACTAACAAATGAGAAAAGACGCTTTCATTTGAATTTCGTTCCTTTCCAATTTTCGACTTGGGTTTTTAACTGCTTAATATGTTTGTCGAGAGTCCAATTATTTATAAGAGTGACGATTTGGTTGTTCCTCTGAATATTAAAGAGTCTGCAAGAAGAGCAAATTTGGAACTCCTACCTAAAAAATCTATTCAGCAGTACAATATTGCATATAACAATCTCCTGGCCAGGTGTGAGTTGAAAAATGTAGAAGGGAACTTCAGTGAAACTGTTTTCCTGGCATACTCAGAAGAAAAATCAAAAATTTATATTCATCAACTTTGTGAAGCAAATTTTCAATGATAAAGTCAAGCGCACTTGTTGAAAATGGTGTGGATGTTAGTAAATATTCTAAGGTAATAGTATAATTAAAACGAAAAAGTGAAGGACATCGTCTCAAGAATTCGAAAAATCTCACTCGTGAACAAGTTGAAAAGTTCATAAAGGAGGCACCAGATGAGAGATACTTGATGGTTAAGGTTGCAACTATTTTCTTATAATTTGGAGCCTGTGAAAAATTGTGTAATTTATCAGTAGAAGACATCAAAATAACAAATAAATCATTGGTTATACCACTTAAAAATACAAAAATGAAGGTCAGTCGTTTTTTCAGTATTATTGGGAAGTATTTAGACTATTTTCATATGTACTTCGCACTGCGCCCTTCTGTCATCAAACATCGTCGTTTTTTCCTGGAATACATGAATGATTAATGCACTGCCATTAAAAAATTTGGGAAAATTCCATCTATTGCTGCCGAATTACTCAAACTGCCAGAACCAAAGCAATATACAGGACGTTTTCGAAGAACCTCCACTCCATTGCTAGCAGAATCAGGAGCAAATATTACGGATATGAAAAAACATGGTGGATGGAAGTCTACGACGGTAGCCTAGGGCTATGTTGATCATTCCATTGCATATAGAAATGTCATTGCTGAAAAAATTCATCATCATAGAATATTGTACTTTCTATAAGTACTGATGGTGCTGAAGATTCTAATAATGTGTTGCGAAGCTCTCTTACGTCACAGGGCATTAATGTTAGTAATTGTTCTAGTTTTACGATTAATATTAATGTTCATAAGTAATGATTGTTAAATATTGATAATAAAAATTTGCAATTGCTGAATTTTTCTCATCTGATTTCATCGTAAGAAAATGGAGTGCTGAAAATATTTTTCTCTATTTCAGTATCGTAATGAATTCATTACAGTACTAAAAGTAGTGCTGTAATGAAACTCATTACAGCATTGTTTTCAGTTATATTTTTCGTTTTCTGATTTTCAGTACTGACCTCCGATCGAATCAAGATTCGAATCAAATCAATTCAAAATCCGTGATCTGTCAAATTTCGTATGTCACACCAACTGCCAAGATACAAAACAAAAGTCACTAATCTGAATTTTCATTTGAATTTCGGGAGTATTTCACAAAAATTGACTGAAATAGAGAAAATACCGTCTAATACTCGTTGCAGAAGGCAATTCCAACACTCATGCTATCGAACTTCGCATTCGTGTTGGAATAGGAGCTCATTCTGCAACTTGTTTTAGAATATACTATTAACACGCTTCCATGTGAACAATCAATTTCAATATTGTTCGCTGTCATTAAAAGTGTCACTTTTAATGGCAGTTGTACAAAAAACGATTTTTTCACATGTTCTTCTCAAATATCTCGGTTCTTATCAGATTTTCTCAATTTTCATAAATCATGAAATTTGTTAAAGAATTTATTCTAGAAGTTTGTTTGTATTTTGAACAGTTTTTATCATTAGAATCTGCACAAATATAATATGTCCTCCGCTCGAATGATACTCGACATAATGAAACACTACAAGCTTATTACCCTCTCTCTCAAAAACAGTTGGAAGTACAAAAATTTTCTGAAGCAAAACCGTAGATAATTTATTCCTGTACAATATTCATGACAGAGAAAAATAGCGGAAATCTGATAGGACCCGAGATATTTGAGAAAAGCATGCAAATTGTCGTTTTTCTAGACCTTTGACCCTTACAATTTTATGGACGCAGACACCTTACAGTCGATAGGGTTTGAGACAAGTTTTGAGATGTCAAAATAAAGACTCTCACAAGTTTACAGCCAATTATCTAGAATTCCGAGGTGAAAACCCTGAAAGGACTGGACTAGTATGGCTTTATGCTCTTCTATTTCAAGTTCAAAATCACGTCGTCAGAGGCTAGCGTAATCTCCATTCTCTGCTGCCAGAGGATCAGTTTCAGGCGAATTAATTCCACCTTATCTCCTCTCCATATTATCACCAGTTGCACAGACATACACACTCACATCATTACTAACAACGTCCGAACAGTCCAGTTCGATACAATTTTCAATTAAATATACATGTCTATATGCAGGAATATGGAAGCGATATGTTATAGTCGCATTCTCTGTGATAATGCGGCAGTGTGTTTGCGTTGGCACTGCTAAATTAAATGATCCCCTCGCTGATTAGTATCTCATAACCTTAATATAATCGGTCAATTGGAATCCCAAGTGAATCGATGTTTATGAGGATTTGAGTTCGTGAACATGTTTGCCCAGGGGGGTTAAAATGATGGTTATGTATTCCTAAGGAATCCTACAATAAATATGTGTCTACTGTTTCCTGTTTGAATGATATTCAGTTTCATTAGGTTGGTACAATTTGGTCAAAAGATGTTTTGAAAATCATCATGTATAATGTCATCTCAAAGTACCATTAATAGAGATTTCATGTCAAAACACTCATCAATGTGAATACTGTGGTGAGTTCTTTTCATTGTATTTCCCATAATACTTGAAGTATTCTTTAATCATTATATCTCTCTTCTGTAGAATTTGAATTTTTTCTCGACATCATAAGTGAATTGTTATGAAGAAAAAACTTTTTCGTACAACTGCCTTTAAAAGTGACACTTTTACTGAAAGCAAACAATGTTAAAATCAATTGTTTACGTGGAAGCGTATAAAATATTTTTAACATTAGTGTTAAAAATAAAAATATTAGCACTCCATTTTCTTATGATGAAATCAGATGAGAAAAGTTCAGCAACTTCAATCAGTTTGAAGAATTCGGCAACAATAGATGGAATTTTTTCAAATGTATCAATAACAACTGGATTGGCAGTGCATTTATTATTCATGTTTTTCAGGAAAAAACGACGATGTTTGATGACAACCAAATCGTCACTTTTATTAATAATTGGACTCTAGAAAAACATATTAAGCAGTTAAAAACCCAAGAGGAAAATTGAACAGGAACGAAATTCAAATGACAGCGTCTTTTCTCATTTGTTAGTAATCATAACATTGGCAACGTTAGCCATTTACAACAACGGTTTGATTATTTGAATATTAAAATGCATTTTGAAGTTCATTGTCATTGCAAATTCGCCTACTTCATTATTGAAATAGGGCAGTTTTACAAAAAACATTGTATTGTTTTTGTGTTAAAAGTGGAAAACCATACAGGTCTGTAGAATGATTAAATGGGGAAAGGAAAAAACCTCAGCTGAAAAAAAAACCCTACCCAGCCCGTGAAAAAAAAATCACTTAAAATATTCAATATCACGATAATCTTGAAAGACATTAATGTGATCTAAGAGAACATTTTCATGTTATCCGTCGATGGGCTCAGATAAACAGATTCTTTTCAAAACGATTCCCAATTCTTAATCTGAAATGAAAAAAGACAAAACCAGAAAAGAAACCAATTATTTAGAATAAATTATATTATTTTGAAATTAACTACCCATTTCAGAAATGCATTTGTTACTTTATTTATAGCCTCGAAACAATCTTGAAATTTACAAATAGGACATCTATTTATTAGATGCTCTATAGTCCCCTCATTTTCCCCACACTCACAACTAGGGCTCTCAACCGAATTCCATCGTAAGAGCATGCTGTTGCATCGTCCATGGCCTGTTCTGATACGATTTAGAACAGACCATATTCTCCTGGGAAGGTCAAAACCAGGAACTCTGGTGGAAGGATCAGAAATAAGATCTTTATTAAAAACTAGCTGACCCGGTCAACTTTGTTTCGCCTTAGAAATGAATAAAGTTGTTCTAACTATTAGTTTTTTCAAGAAGGAAATATATAGGTGAAATGCAAAATAAAATCCAAAAGTACAAAATACACAAAAAATTTTATTGCATTGAAATAGGTATCCACATTTTTATTCATACATCAAAAGAATTCTCTTTATTTAAGAGGTAAAGACTTTTTTTTCAATTCTACAATTTCCTCATTGTAGTACCTTGTGATGAACTATATTTTTATTTTTTTTCCCGAGAATGCCAGAATAAATAGGGCATTTTGCTGATTGGCCATTGTGAATCGAAACGTATGGGCAACTCAAAATACACAGTAATTGTTTAATTGCCATCTACCGGCGATAATAGAAAAATGGGGATTTATTCAAAACATTTCGTCATAAAATTTTCCGTAGTGTGCGGAAGAAAGATAGGTGTAATAATACATGGACTCAGATGCGTCAATATTATTTGAAAATGTAGTTCACCGAATTAATATTAAATATAATACTTTCACGAAAATGCCATTAACCGTAGCCACACCTCTTGGGTTATTCGCAAGAATATTATTTCCTATATTTTTTTCCATTTCATCAAATTTTTCATGGTTTTAATGTATTTTATGTTAAATCCGCCGTAAAAAAATCCAAAAAAAAATCATTCATAACAAACAGTTCATCCAATCTTGAGTTATAAATGGTGTAACCAACAAAATGGCCGACTTAGTTTTATATATTAAGATATTGGATACATTCCATTCCGATTGCCAAATTTCTTTGTCGCAGAAAGGTTTACGCGACTTCAATCTGGCGACCTTATTATCTGGAATATAGGTGAGAATGGGAAATGAATTTCGAAAGGAATTGAATTTGTTCCAAAAATTCAAAGCTGTTGTCTCTCTGTTAATATGGGGAGGGACAATATTTGAGAGGACTGGTAACCAAGGAGTAGGTATAGACTTGATAGGTTCATTAATAATCCTCATGGAAAAATTTTGTTGGGCATCAATTTTTTTTTACATGGAGACTCTTCAACTAAACAGGGCAACAATATTCAGCAGCAGAAAAAACCAAAGCTAGCCGTATGAAGTATTGTTGCATCAGCTCCCCATGAGGAACCAGCTAGTTTCTGAAGGATATTGTTTCTAATTTTGAGCTTCAAACGCAGATCATCTGAATGGGCGTTGAAATTTAGAGAGGAATCAGGTTTGATTCCCAGGTATCTAGGATTGAAATTATGTTTCAAGGCAGAAGAACCGAAAGTTACACTCAATTTTATATATTTCTGATGATTATTCAAATGAAAACACGAAACCTCGGTTTTATTTTCATTCGGGCGCAAACGCCACTTTAAAAAAAAACTTTTCATGATATCCAAATCTGCGATCTACTTCGTAAATCGTTTAGACAAAAAGTCATCCATATGGTACTTCTTTCTCACTACACTTACATGCGTTTCTTATATTTTTCATTCACTCTATCAATCAAAATGACTCAAAATAAAGAGTCCGACGATTTATCGTCCCTTTCAGTTGAATTTAAATATATTTTGTAAACGGCGCTGTTGAGTCAATTGATACATCCGCATTAATTCGGGTTGGCGAGAACCTGACTGTACCAAATGTTCGGGACACTTTGAAATATCGCATTCGCACAAACCAGGATTAATCGGTCTGTGCTGCAGGTATCCGACCATTAAGGCCACCTATATTTCGTGTAACTGTAGTTATTCCAGCACTTTTCACGCCATTTGCGAATGAATTTTTGCCGATTTTGCGTTGCGAATATGTTTTATTCCCTAGTTGTTTCTGTTCGCGATCTAATTTCTCTTGTAATCGTACTCGTGAGGTATATAGGATATATTGTTATGAAACTATTGTTATGTTTCAATATTTATATTTGAATCAAGATTACTTCGAAAGGATACGAAATATATTACCTGGTTAAATATATATTCATAACATAATTGCAAATAGATGCATCAAAATTCAAAAGTTTCAACATTTCAATTCATTGATTACATTTCTGATATTTTCAATTCAAAATTTTCATAAGTGAATTACATATATGATTATCGATAGTAGTCTTCGAATTCCAAATTCACTCAGTTGTATTACTGGTTTCTTGAAAATGTTAAAATTGAAAGATTTAGATAAGAAAAATGTAAATAAATCATATGAATATGTATTACCTATGTATATAGTATAAGAAATCAAGGGAGTGAGTACTTTTGACAAGTGAAACCGTGGGAACGAAAAAGAAGTGAAGAGAAAGAATAAAAAGTCTGTCAGAGTTAAAAATAGAAATCAGAAGGAGTTTTAAGGAAGACAAAAAATATCGAATGAACCCTAATTGTTCAATACTCAATTGAAATAGTGCCTGTGTGTATACAATCAAGATTGAACTATCGTAATATTGGAGGAATAAATTCTGGTACCTTTGTGAATCAAACAGAAGAAAATCTATTATAACCAAGAACATATGAACTGAATAAGGGGCCCAACAATTCATTGGATCGTGTATAATGAGTTAGAATTTAAATTAGAAGTTGATAACCTATAACATTATTTAGGACATTTGACATAACCACAAAATTTTCTCAAACAATGGAAACACAGAGTTTTAAGTGATCGTTATTTTTGATTAGGCATAGAATAAATAATTCAGCAAATTCTTTTCATTTATAATCAGTTGAAATTCGAGCATTATTTTTATTGAATTAATATCATCCATTGTATTTCATTCTAAATCTTTCATAAATTGACATAATTTTTGAACCCTCAATTGAGTTAAGAATCAAGACAGGAAATTTTTCAAAATTCAAAATTAAATAATTTTATAATTTTGGTTCCTAAAATTCAATTCCAATACAAAATTTCAAATATGAATAAAAAGGAACCATAACAATATATTCTTTTGATTCAGAGAACTAAAACAATACAATAATATTGAAACAAAAAGTTACCTAGCTGAGGTTGGTGCAACACAGGAAAACCATACAGTTCTGCAATATGATTGAATCGGAAAAGGGAAAAAACCTCAGCTGAAAAAAACCCTTACCTCGCCCGTGAAAAAAAAATTACTGAAAATATTAAATATCAGAGAAATTTCGAAAGACATCAGCGTGATCCAAGAGAACATTCTCATCATTCCATGGACTCAGAGAAACAGATTCTTCACAAAACGACTCGCAATTCTCAATCTGAAATGAAAAAAGACAAAAGCAGAGAAGAAACCAATTATTTAGAATAAATTAAATTATTTTGAAATCAACCACTCATTTCAGAAATGCATTTGGTACTTTATGTATAGGCTCGAAATCAGCTGGAAATTTATAAATGGTTCAACTATTCATAAGATGTTCTATAATCTCCTCATTTTCCCTACACCCACAACTAGGGCTCTCAACCGAATTCCATCGGAAGAGCAAGCTGTTGCATCGTCCATGGCCTGTTCTAATACGAGTCAGAACAGACCATATACTCCTGGGAAGGTCAAAACCAGGAACTTTGATGGGAGGAACAGTAATGAGATTTTTATTGAAAAAATTGGATACATTCCATTCAGATTGCCAAATTTCTTCGTCGCTTCTATTCCTATCAATCAGAAAATTTGACCAAAAAGGTTTACGCAACTTCAATCTGGCGACCTTTTTATTTGGAAAATAGGTGAGTATGGCGAATGAATTTGGAAACGAATTGAATTTGTTCCAAAAATTCAAAGCTGTGGTCTCTCTGAGAATATGGAGAGGGACAATATTTGAGAAGACTGGGAACCAAGGAGTAGGTGTAGATTTGATAGAACCAGTAATAATCCTCATGGAAAAATTTAGTTGGGCATCACTTTTTTCTACATGACCACTGTTCAACTAAACAGGGCAACAATATTCAGCAGCAGAAAAAACCAAAGCAAGCGCTGCCGTACGAAGTATTGTTGCATCAGCGCCCCATGAGGAACCAGCTAGTTTCTGAAGAATATTGTTTCGAGTTTTGAGCTTCAAACGCAGATCATCTAAATGAGCGTTGAATTTAGAGAGAAATCAAGTTTGATTCCCAGGTATCTAGGATTGAAATTATGTTTTAAGGGAGAAGGACCGAAAGTTACACTCAATTTTCTATATTTCTGATGATTATTCAAATGAAAACACATTAATATTAAATATTAGAATCATGAGAATCGGTTTACCCAGGTGACAAATATAAAAAAAACAACCAACATACAGACGAAATGATAACTACAACCACCTCCTTTTTATAAGTCGGTTAAAAATGGAGTATTCTAGAGAAACTCAGATGATTATTTCTGTATTCAATTAACCCAAAACTCGATTATCGAAAACATATACTGATCGTAGAGCAGACGATTACCAGGAAAAGCAAACCAGGGATCCCATTAAGAAAGTGGATCCCAAACGAGCGAAACAACAAGATATTTATTGCCCCGACGAAACTAATAAAGTTATAATGCCGGTCTCATTACCGAACATAAGGCACGACAATTAAGTTTTGTTAACGTCGAAACAAAGAGCTGGGCCGGGCAACCGCACTGTGAAACCGTTGAACTTGGAAAAGTTAACAAAAGTCAGACACAGTCGGTGACCACTTCATACCGCAGTCTGGCGGTAATTCATCCAGGGTTGACGTGAAATCGCGCAATAAACCGGTTTGCTAAACTACTCGAAACAGCGCTGGGAATTCTTGAGGAGCTGAGCCCAGACTCAATTACAACTTTTCCTTTTCGAGTATTACGTCTCACAAACGGGGGGAAATCTTATTTCTATTTGACTAGGGGCTGACGGTAATGGATGCCGGACCATTTTGTGCTCGACTCATTACTGCCGATTCGATTTAGGGGCGCACTTTTGATGAGAAACAGCTGAAGATGGTTATAAGCCACTTATGGGATCTGAATAGATGCAGTTTTTAAAAACACCAGATGGCCGATCAATGAAGACTAGAATGAAGTTTTGTTCTAACAGAAGATTCAAGATTAAGTTAGCTAGTTTAGTTCCGAAGAGGTTACAGTTCACTGCGACCTGAAATCTACTAAAATCAAATATCTGGAAAGGCTTCACAGAGGCTAATTCCTCACTCCCATCCTGAGTTCCATCCTCAGAATATCTAAAGAAGGCGCAGGTAATGAGAGAATTAGGTGTCAGAGAGTCTGGAGCTCTTTGAGTAACTACATCTCATTTGCGAAACTTCCTAGTGATGTAATGTTCAAGAAAGTAAGTACTGAGAAAAACGTCAGTATGGTGCTATGCAAAAAAGAGGAATGGGAGCGGGAATACACCGATCAAAATTTCAAAGAAAATACTGTTAAATGGTATAAAGATGGTTCTAAAACCAACACGGGAGCTGGCGCTGGGGTTCACGGAGCCAAAGCCAAGTTTGCACTATCGTTAGGTTCCTGTGTGAGTGTTTCTCAAGCAGAAATATTAGCTGTCGAAAGATGTCTAGATATTAATCTAGAGCGGAACCATCAGAATTGCGACATAGCTATTCACTGACATAGTCAAGCTGCTATTAAAGCACTGAACTCCTATGTCATCGACTCAAAGTCAACATGGAAATGCCAGAGCAAACTCAATGAAGTAGGCAAGAAAAATAAGGTCTCTTTAATCTGGGTTCCTGGTCATTCGGGAATCACAGGTAACGAAGAGGCCAACAAACTTGCCAGAGAGGGTGCTCGGAAACCACTTTCTGGCCCAGTACTTTTCTGTGGTATAGGAAAATGGACCTATAAGAAAGAGTTTTTGGAGAAGGAGAAAACTGAAAGAGGAACACTCTGGCAGAATCTCCCAGGGTTGGATCACTCCAAAAAGTTCCTTCGGAATTTTGAAACTGCAAGATCCAAAAGATATTTGGATCTCAGTAAGAACCAACTACACCTCCCCACTGTTTTTCTTACAGGGCATTGTCGCCTCAGAAAGCACTTGCTGAGAATGGGCGTATCGGACACTGACGAGTGAAGATTCTGTGGGGAGGAGGAAGAAACTCCTATTCACCTAGTCACAGAAAGCTTTGGCAGTGTAGGCCAAACGAAACAAGCTTTGCTCGAGAGACCTGTAGGAGTGAGGAATTAGCCTCACTGAAGCCTTCCGAGATATTGGATTTCATAAGATCTCTGGGACTGGAAGGCGAGCTGTAAAGCTTCGTCAGGGGGCACAATAGACCATAAGGTCGCAGTGGACTGTAACCCCTTTTAAACTATCAACTATCACTCCCACATGTTTATCGACCAAGGCATTGTTTCTGTTGGCTAGCATAATAGGAGTTTCTTCCACCTCCCCACAGAATGTACATTCGTCAGTGTCCGATAAGCTGAGCTTTCCTAGGCGACAATGCCTCGTGAGGTAGACGGTGAGGAGGTGTAGTTGATTCTCACTATGCGACAGAAGTTTCCGTGATTTTGTCGATAATGAAAGAAGTTATTTCGAAACTTTGAATAATGGTCTTCCACAAGGTTCAGTTTAAGTATTTCTTCTATTCAATTTGTATTTGTGTGACATTCCAACTACTACTTCGGAAATATTTTTTGGTGCTGATGATATTGCTCTGGCTTTCCATCATTCTAATTTCCAAACAATAGAAAGTGCCCTTTCCGCAGGTTTGTATATCATGATAAATTATTTTTTAAAGTGGTGTTTGTACCCGAATGAAAATAAAACCGAGGTTTCGTGCTTTCATTTGAATAATCATCAGAAATATAGAAAATTGAGTGTCACTTTCGGTTCTTCTCCCTTAAAACGCCCATTCATATGATCTTGTTTGAAGCTTAAAACTCGAAACAATATTCTTCGGAAACCAGCTGGTTCCTCAAGGGGCGCTGTTGCAACAATACTTCGTATGACAGCGCTAGCGTTGGTTTTTTCTGCTGCTCTTATTGTTGCCCTGTTTGGTTGAACAGTATTTATACAGAAAAAAATTGATGCCCAACTAAATTTCTCTATGAGGATTATTACTGGTACTATGAAATCTACACCTACTCCTTGGTTACCAGTGCTCTCAAATATTGTCCCTTCCCATATTCGCAGAGAGACAATAGCTTTTAATTTTTGGAACAAATTTAATTCCTCTCCAAGTTCATGTCCCATACTAACGTATATTCCAGATAATGAGGTCCCCAGATTGAAGTCGCGTAAACCACTCAGGTCAAATTTTTTAATTGATATGAATAAAAGCGACAAAGAAATTTGGCAATCTCAATGGAATGTATTAAATTTTTTCAATAAAGATGCTATTACTGATCCTTCCATCAGAGTTCCTGGTGTTGACCTTCCCAGGTCTAACATGTTCTAAATCGTATCAGAACAGGCCATGGACGATGCAACAGCATGCTCTTCCGATGGAATTCTGTTAAGAGCCCTAGTTGTGAGTGTGGGGAAAATGAGGAGATTATAGAACATTTTATAACTAGTTGTATCATATATGAATTTTAAGATGGTTTCGAGGCTATACATAAAGTAACAAATGCATTTCTGTAATGGGTCATTAATTTCAAAATAATTTAATTAATTTCAAATAACTGGTTTCTTTTCTGCTTTTGTCTTTTTCATTTCAGATTAGAAAATGCGAGTCGTTTTGTGAAAAATCTGTTTATCTAAGTCCATAGACGAATAACATAAAGTTGTTTTCTTCTTTCAAGATTTCTCAGATATTTAATGTTTTTAGAAAGTTTTTTTTTCACGGACGAGGTAAGGGTTTTTTCAGCTGAATTTTTTTTACTTTCCTCATTCGATCATACTGCAGACAATGTTTGGTAACAGAAGAGTGCATTGCAATGAACACCATTTTTAACAAGGGCACTTGACTTAATCATTGAAAATTTTCTCCACGAAGTTAATGAGCTCGATATTTTTCATTTTCTTGTACGTACGCTTGGAAGAATCACTGAAGTTCCTTTCTACAAATTTCAATATACACCAGGCTAGCATATTGTTTCATGGAATATCATACTGCAAAGTTAATTTTATCATTAAAGTAAATCTAGTAGGAAGGACATTATTGAAATTTGGAGATAAGAAACAAGAGGGTTTACACTTTTTTCCAAAGTGACAAAATCTGATATCATTTCTCCAACCTCATGCTGAAAGATCTCTGAGTCTGGGAATCGAAAATGGTATTAATTTCGATGATTACTATTTTGAATTCATCTATATTTCAAAAATTTTTTCGGTGTGGCACCGTAAAGGCAAAGAATTTGTTGGTTTTCGATTCAATTTCATTTTCTACTAGCTGGCCCGGCGAACTTTGTTTCTCCTCAGAGATTCATAAAGTTGTATCAACAAATCTGGTACTTTTTCAAGTAGGAAGTAAATAAGACAAAATTAAAGTACAAAATATACAAAAAATATTTAATTACATTGAAATAGGTAGGTATGTACATTGTTATTTACATAAATAGACTTCACTTTATTTAAGCGGTACCTTATTATTATTTAAAAATTGTCTCATTGTTGTACCTTATGATGAACCACATTTCTATTTTTTGCTTCATAAAATTTTCCGTAGTGTTCGAAAAATAGAAAGGTGTCATAACACATGGATTCAGATGTGTTGATATTATTATTAAATGTAGTTCACCGAATTTATATCAAATATAATACATACACGAAAACGCTCTCAACCTCAGCGACATCTACTGGCGTTATTCGCAAAAAGGAAAATTATTTCCTACTTTTTTTTTATTTCATCAAATTTTTCATTGTTTCAATGTATTTCATGTTAACCCCACCGTAGAAGAATCCAACAAAAAACTTTCATCACAAACAGTTCATCCAATCTTGAGTTATAAATGGTGTAACCAACAATATGGCCGACTGAGTTTTATATATTAAGATTACTGATTATAATGATATTCGTTGAAGTTCCTTCCTGTAAATTCAATATCGTTCAGTCCATGAAATCTTCCGCATGGTAAAAAGTTTCTGAAAATTTCCGATACAATCGAGAATCCATGGTAATCCAGTAAACCTCTTATCCGCTCATTCCCAACGAAAACAAAGGTCCTTTTCGAGAAGGTCGGGTATAAAAAAGGATGGTTATGATCAATGAAATCAGTTAGGCCGTTTCGGCACCAAACAAGGACTGAATAAAGGGGAAGATATTGTCCCAGAGGCTCGTTCACAGAGTATTAGCTGCAGCGTGATGCGAACTGAAAATGAAACAAACTGCTACGCAGCCGATGTGTCGAAGCTTCTAGAGCACGGCCTCGTTATCCAGAGCCAGCCAGGATATTGGATGGAGTTTTACGCAACAACTATCGCGTTTATTCTTCCTCCTCGTATGTCGAAGTCACGGCCTTATTAAATTTTTGTCTCGCTATCGGCCGCGAAAGCTAGGAAAAAGATATGAATAGAGTTCAAATTTTCAGGGTGAAAGCATACTCGTAGATATACTAACTGACGAAAGAACTGCAACCTAGAAGGAGCTGTTTAATTTTTTTTTTTGGTAAAACATAGATAGTATAGCAAGGAACGAATGTGAATTCATGTGAACGTTTTTTGCAGATTTTTCAAAATTTACAACAAACCAACTGTTCGAGAAGACCCTTATCTTATTGGCAGGTAAGAATGGATCTATAGGGTGTTTCCGTGGCTTATAACTGTTGATACGAGAACCCCAAAGTGCGCATGATATTTCTCATATCCTCGAAATTTTTCTGAAAGATGAGCTCTACCTATCTTTCGGGAAATTCATGACATAAATCAAATTATGTCATCTAGGTAGTGGTTTTTTCGGATTACAGAGGAGACAACAGTTCAACAAATGGTCTCAGATACATGATTTTATTGCTCCTGAAAGAGCATGATCGATCGATTTTGAATTTTTCATAGACATGAAAAAATTCTCATCCACAGGTAATTTCGATATTATTTCCAGTGACGAAAGTACGATTGAAATCAGTTGGGAATCTTTGGTGACGACTTCAACTGGACAAGTGGATGACATGCTAATAAGGGAAAATGATTGCAAAATAAATACAAAAAGTTGAGCTTGCAGGAGAGTTCGAAACAGTTGAATGTATGGATTCTGAAAAAAATAGCCCCAATTACGTAAAATTATTCTTACAAAAAAAGTTAATTATAATATGAGTGTTAAAAGTGACGTTTTATTTTGTGAGTGAAAAATTTGTTTCACGAATAAAATAAAATCATTTTTAACAAAAATACCATACATTGTTTTTGGTACAACTTCCCCATTTTGATAATGAAATGGGCGAATTTGCAATGACAATAAACTTCAAAATGCTTTGTAATATTCGAATAATCAAAAGGTTGTTGTGAACGGCAAACGTTGCCAACGTTATGATTACTAACAAATGAGAAAAGACGCTGTCATTTGAATTTTGTTCCCGTCCAATTTTCGTCTTGGGTTTTTAACTGCTTAATATGTTTGTCGAGAGTCCAATTATTAATAAAAATGACGATTTGGTTGTTCCTGTGGATATTGAAGAGTCTGCAAGAAGAGCAAATCTGGAACTCCTACCTAAAAAATCTGTTCAGCAGTACTAATTGCATATAACAATTTCCTGGCCTGGTATAAATTGAAAAATGTAGAAGGGAACTTCAGTGAAATTGTTTTCCTGACATACTTAGAAGAAAAATCAGAAATATGGAGTTCATCAACTTTGTGGAGCAAACTTTCAATGATAATGTCAAGCACCCTTGTTAAAAATGGTGTGGATGTTTGTAAATATTTTGAGGTAATAGCATATTTAACACAGAAAAGTGAAGGATATCGTCCCAAAAAATCGAAAATTCTCACTCGTGAACAAAATGAAAAGTTTATAAAGGAGGCACCAGATGAGAAATACTTGATGGTTAAGGTTGCAACTATTTTCGGATTATTTGGAGCCTGTCGGGGTGAAGAATTGTGTAATTTATCAGTGGAAGATATCGAAATAACAAAAAAATCATTGGTTATACAACTTCCAAATACAAAAGCGCAAGTCAGTCTTTCTTCCAGTATTATTGAGAAGTATGTAGACTATTTTCATCAGTACTTTGCACTGCGCCCTTCTGTCATCAAACATCGTCGATTTTTCCTATGATACTTGAATAATAAATGCACTGCCAATCCAGTTGGTATTAATACATTTGGGAAAATTCTATCTATTGTTGGCGAATTCCTCAAACTGCTAGAACCAAAGCAATATAGAGGACACTGTTTTCGAAGATCCACCGCTTCATTGCTAGCAGAATCAGGAGCAAATATTACGGATATAAAAAAACATGGTGGATGGAAGTCAACGACGGTAGCCGAGGGCTATGTTGATCATTCCATTGCATATAGAAATGTCATTGCTGAAAAAATTTCCCCAACCTCAACAGATTTTGGATCATCATCATCCAATATTGTACTTCCGGTTACTACAAGTACTAATAATGTGTTGCGAAGCTCCCTAACGTCACAGGGCATTAATGTTAGTAATTGATGGTGTTTTACGCAACAACTATCGCGTTTATTCTCTCTCTTTGTATCTCGAAGTCACGGCCTTATTAAATTTCTTCTGTCGCTATCGGAAGCGAAAGCGAAATCATTTCTAGGAAAAAGTTATAAATAGATTTCAGATTTTTCAGCGTGAAGGCATACACTCGCAGATATAATAACTGACGGAGGAACTGCAAACCTAGAGGGGGCTGTTTAATTTTTTTTTTTTTTGAAAACATAGAAAGTAGAGCAAGGAAGACATTTTCGAAATTTTGAGGAAAAATCGTGAAGGTTTTCTCATGTGAACATTTTTTAAGCTTCCTGAAAACTTAATTCGGGTTTTCTCTCCAAGTCTCTGAAACGAGGAACAATTAGAAAAAATTCTTTAATAATATAAGAAAGGCCCTGCGTAAAAATTTGAGCACAAATTTAGATTGACATTTGTCAATCTAAAAATCAAAAAAATTGTCACGATTCTACGAAGTTGAATGAAAATTAGATATTGTCTGTCGAAGGAGTCTGATTTAGACTCCGAAACGTTACGCTTAAGATTTCAAAGTGTTTTCCTTTTCTTTTTGTTCATTGTTAGGCAACAATTTCTGCTCGTAAAGTTTTGGCCCCTGACGAATTAGTGCTCAGATTTTCACGCAGAGGCCTTTCTTATATTATTAAAGGAATTTTTATAATTGTTTCTTGTTTCAGAGACTGGGAGAGAAAACCCAAATTAAGTTTTCAGGAAAATGCAGAGACTTTCCAGACAATATTTCAATAGATATTTTTTAAGCTATTGCATAGCTTTTATCTCAGGCTTTGAGCGCGGCGACCGAATGTAGAAATTCCGTAACGAAAAAACTTAACACAGCCGTGTATCGTCGGTTCAGTTCGGCAGACTTCGGCTCGGTGTTTGGGTGCTTACGACTAGACGCGACATGCAGCCACTCTAGCAGTGCAAAATGGAGTCGGTAATCTCGCTGTTCCCATGGAATTACGAACGGCAAATATTTCATTAACATCGTATAGAAAATGTATAGCCGAATGCAAATATTTTCCATTAACTTCAGCTCTTGCTCTAACTATACATAAGTCGCAAGGTGGAACTTTTGATGAAATAGTATATGAGTATAGTAAATCACATTCTCAGGAACTCGTCTATGTTGCGCTCTCTCGGGTGACTAATATTGAAAAATTGTATATTACGACAAAAAATGATAATTCTGCATTTAAGTTTTATCATAATCGAAGGCAAGCTGCATCGACTGCATCTTTGTTGCAAGAATTCAAAAGACTGTCTTGGAATAGTGTTCAGACGATAGCTCAAAGTGTCTTAGATTTCATTAGTAATAGAAATGGCATTTCAATAATGACTTTGAATAGCCAAAGTTTACAAAGTCACAAATACGATTTACAAGATTCAGTTACGAGACAAACCAATGAGTTACTTCTTACCGAAACATGCATGACGCGTGAGAATCCGATTGAAATACCTAATTTAAATTTTATTGTTCAATTCAAACGAGATACCAAAACTCTCTACTAACTATCTACCAAAATAGTTATAGTGTTACTAATATTATGAACCCGAATATTTGAATAAATATTGAAGACGTTAGCGATGTTAATGTTAGACGCTCATTTATTGGAGATATTCGTGCATGCTGATGCAAACTTAGAAATGGCCTACACATAGTCATGCTACCAATTTACATTTCTCCGAATCCAAAATTGGACGAGGTAGGGCCTTTTTTTCATCGCACTTTACTGGAGTACACTGAAGAAGGGCCGAAAATACTTGGTACAAATGGTAATGAATTTCCACTTATCTTGGCTGGCGATTTCAACATTAACTTCGCTGGTAAAAAATCAGAGGGGTTGACAACTTTTCTTTCGGAAAAATTAAATTTAAAAATGAATAATGATCCACAAGAATCCACAACAAAATATGGGACCACTATTGACGCGGTATTTTCCAGATATTTAGAAGACATTAAGTCTCAAACTTATGTTTCTTATTTCAGTTACTATAAATCTATAGTTTCAATGATAAAGATTCCTGAATAACCTACATGTATTGTAAGATAAATAAATATTTTAAATCAACAATATTATCTTCTTATTTTCGAACAGATGCTATGCAATAGCTTTACCGCGGCAGTCCTCGAGTGCCACATGTGCTCTTTTTGGTACTTGAACATTGTAGTCGTTTTTCGCAATACAGTAGAATCCGCTTATAATGGCATCGAGGGGAAATGAAAAATACGTCATAATAACCGGAAGTCACATAAAGCAGAATTTCAGCAGAATTGATATTTTTCTTGGATTCAGTTTAAGAAAAGAACGACAAATTCAGATTTTGCTTTGTTGAAAAAAAAAATAGTTTCTCTTACGAAAAAACTAAATATAAAGAACTTTTTCATTTTTTAGAAAAATAATCTGAAATTTTAGTTTGCGTTGGTTTTTTTTTTCGACTTGACATAATAGCTCCTTACACCATTGTACAATTTAGAAATGACTTCAATGGATGTCATTTTGTCCACAAAATACCAATTATCTCTTCAAGGATCTGGATTAAACTAAAAAGCATGTCGGTAGGCGTATGTCTCGCTTGAGAAAACGATCGAGCGGGCACTATAATCGGAAAAATTTTCGAAAAATAATGTTGTTGTTTCTGAAATCATGTCATTGTAAGCGACATGTCATTATAAGCGAAGTCATTAAATCCAGACCCTGTTGTAAGGAGTTTCGAATGAAACCAAACTTAACACTGCATTTGCGTCATTATAATCGATTGGTCAGTATTTTCAAATTTTACAACAAACCATCTGTTCGCGAAGGTCCCATATAAAACTTGAAGGATTAACTTTTCAGAAACGTCCAGTAAATCGACGTTTCAATACATCCATCATATGCTCACTAAATTATCACAATTCGACAGATGGGAGATCGAAAGTCCTCTAAAATCATCTTTTATCCCGAAAAGTCGGCATTCAGCATCCAATTGGGGACACCCTCACCGGCGAAACGATTTAACTACCATTTACGTGGCTGATCTCTTGGACGCGATAACGAGCCATGAATCGAGGCACATACACCGAACTTCTGAAATTCCGTTTGACGTTGGGCCTTGATTGCGACATCCTACTAGTTCCCAACGACGAAACTTGTAATTGACCGAGCAGTTAAAACCCCATCACCAATTAATAGAGACCGAATTGCGGCCCTTAAAACTCCTGCACTGCGAACGAGAAATCTTCGCAACGTAGATGCTTGATCTATGCACAATTTTTATATGAAGACTTTCGAGGGAGCTCACAAATTGTTGTGATTTTTGTCTTCTTCAGTAGTTTCCGATACGCAAGTATTGGATTGTTTCGATTAATTTTCGGTTATTCACCATTATCTTTAGTAATAAATACAGATATTTCAGATTTTGGCCAGAATGTAAACTTTAATCATCTCTATTATCAACAAATAATGAAGCAAAGATTATAGAGTTAGAAAGATAGGAAACGCCCTTGTATCTGTGGTACTAAAATCCGACTACGATTTTTGGCTAGTTTCTTACTTGTGACACATAGATGACGCTGAAAACATTATTTAGTACAGAAAACTATTTTAATAGGAGCGAAATTCGAAACACATTTCTCTAAAATTTTCATTTAATTGAATACTTTGTCGAGCATTTAAAAAAATATCCTGATCGACAAAAAAAGCAGGGCTCCGCTTTTCGATCAGGATGCTCTTTTCTTCTGCATATTGCTTTGAATCAAATGAAATACGCTTCTGGATTCTTTATATTTTTATTTGAAATGATTGTGTAAAATCAACTGCAATACAATAATTATGAAATTGAGTACATTTCAAAAATTTGTTCACATATTAGAGAATTATCATAACAATTTCAAGAACTTATTGTGAATGAACTCTTGATAAATCGAACATCGATAAGTCAAACAGTTGTTCTGGACCCGATTCATACATATCTTACCCAGTGTATTTTAACCTCAATGAGTCTAGAGGGTCTAGTAGATGAGTCGAACTGCTGGAAGGGTCGTCAAGAAAACCACCACCTCTATAAGTCGTTCTTCTGACCACCATTGCCTCTATGAGTGGAACGTTTTGATCTAATGAATGAGACCGAAGAAAATTCGGTTCGCAAACAAATTATCCAGAACAATATATTTTTACCCCGAAACCTCTATCCATTTGACAACACTGAAAATAAAAAGCAATGAACAAGACAAATACATGATACGAGTTTCAAAACTTACATTTCCATTCTCTTTGGTAATGAAAAGAATGCACATTCAAGATTATTATTTCTGCAATGAATCACCATGCATTTCGAATGTCAGCCAGTTTTTAACAAAAAATTTATAACAGAAAAACACACCAACCAAGATTATGGAGTGAGCTAGTTGGTACTCTTGTAGATTTCGAGTTATTTCAGTGGAAAATACAATAATCATTCAGCAAAAATATTTATTCAAGTATTTCTTTCAAAAATGACAACAGCCTACTAATAATTTTTATATAATCTATGCCAAATGGACCCTAATTAAATATTTTAACCATAACCCGATTACTTTTGAAAAACAGATGTCGCTGACATCACTGTAGTCGCTTCGTTTCCCATCTTTATACTCTATAATCTTTGTAATGAAGGATATCCAAAACTGTGTCATGTCACTGCCATTAGTGTCACTATATATCTACGACGTGAAATCTGTGGTCGAACTATACTGCTCCACGAGAGTCGTATTGAATCATATCTACTTGTACTTCAATATGCAGATGGGATCCAGGTTTCCATCGAAACCATCAGACGACGTTTGAGAGAGGTGAATCTTGGTTCTAGACGTCCATTAAGAGAAGTTCCATTAATACGTGACCATGAACGTCAAAGACTGGAATGGGCAAGTCAACATATCAGTTGGAACGATCAATGGCGTAGTGTTCTTTTCACTGATGAATCCAGATATTGACGATTTTCAGATCTACACATTTGTCCTGGGAATATGACCACCCTACATAGGGGACAATGTTTTGCAAATTTTCAGGCTGCTATTGGTGAAACTTGGTATTTCACATTTACCAATACCTCCGCACTCATCAGATTTGAATTGCATTTTCTTTTTCGTTGTTATTTATTGTGGATACTGTTTCTGGGTTCCACACCTGTTTGTATACCAAATTCTCTCAATAAAAATGAATAAATAAATGGAACATGCATGTGCTATGCTCCAGAGAAGATTAGATAATCATCAATCTACCTCAGAATCCTTTAATGATCTGAGAGAGCTTCTGCTCGTTTATGGCAACAAATTTCCCAAGAAATTTTCAACAACCTCGTGTGTAGTATGCGAAGAATATGTCAAGCTGTTATTGATGCCCGTGGAGGCCATACATTGTATTGATAGTCTTGACATGCTTGAATTCTCTGGGAATAAAATTTCGTTATGTTACTTGATTTTTTTCTAACCACCCTGTAAACGCTGCAGACCTACAGGGTAAAATAATTTTTTTTTTACAAAAGTCAAAAAATGATAAGGTTCGCGAATTGACAACAATATGCATGACCATTTTTTTCATTTCCCTTCATTACCATGACATCGTGCGCGAAGTAGTGTGCGAAATACTTACTTCGCACATGCATGTAAACTATATGGGATTTTTATATTTTAACCTTTATGTTCCTCAATCAAGCAAAAATCCAAGAAATCATTTATTTATTAATGTATGTCGTAGAGGTGACAGCACTTGATCCTGAAATTTCACACTCTGAAATTTGATATTTGAATTTTATTGTTGATGGAATCTTCCACGTATCCTTCGGCCACAGTCGAAGATTTCCATCCTCCATGTCGCTTCAAAACACATATATCGGCCCTCGTATAAGCAAGGAGTGTGGCAGATGTTCTCCGAAAACATTGGCCCGAGTAGGGATCAGGATTTGGTAATTTCAGGTTTTTTACTATTAAGCTAGGCATCTTTCCAACAACTTAGTTAAAACATCTGTTATTTTGATACTTCAAAAACAATTGGCAACTGGTAGCATAACTTGGACGAAGAGCCGCATATTTTCGGTAAATGTCAATATAATCTAAATTCGAAACTGTAAAAATTCGTTGTATTTTCGTTTTTATATCGCGTACTTTAACAATCAAAATGGAATTTTTATCTTCTATGTCATCGACCGTCATTTTAGTGACTTCCTCAAGCGGTAAGCATACGAAATACCCAGTATTAAAACAACCTAAAGGCAAATCAGTAATTTAAAAAACACATGAAACAATAATCAAAAATGTACCTAAACCAACAAATAGGTTTCATCATCTGTCTCTCTTATGAATTGTTCAACTTTCTCTCTAGTCAATACCTTATATTTCTTAGGATGGTTTTCAACTGACAATTTTTTCAAATATGGAACCAACTTGGTAAATTTCTGATGTTGCTTTTAACATAGAATATATTGTTCATAACGTAGAAGACTTCAGCTTCTTAGACTTCTCTGCAAAATATGCCAACAGCACATTTTCGGATAGTTTTCTGGCTTTATTTGCTTCACACCACTCTTCAAATTGCTGATATGCATTTTATACTGGCTCCTCGATTTCTCCGGTTAAATATTTGATATTACTGAATCGACCGCATCTGTCTAGTTTAGTGGGATACTGCTTACTTCATCGTCGCTCGAAATTTCCATTATTTTTCAATTATAAATATCACGAACGAAATTGACGCGAATGAAAAGTCACTCCAAAATAATTATCAAGAACTGTCACTTTGAAATAATTGTCAAGAAATGGCAAATGATTTGGAAAAACGCTTCAAGCTAGATCAATACTATTTTTCATATTCAGCTAAGCATGTTACTCATTTTAGAACAATATTTTTGACGTTTGTAGAAAAATTTTTATTTTTTTTGTCTCATGTGCGAAATACTTTGGTGATCTCGACTATTTGTTCAACTCGGCTGCGTCTCGTTAAAAAAATCAGTTCTTGATCACCAAAGTACTATTTCGCGCACTAGATACAAAAATAACTATTATTTCCTGTAGCTTGAAATCATATTAATATGAATTTTCATCACAAAATCTCATTTGAACTATGTTTTTTTGGAATTAAGGTCAGTATCCCAAACTCATGTGGAGCAGTTTATTTGAATAGATTTGATTTGAAAATTGATAGGAACGGAGGTCAGTGTTGACAACCACAAAACGAAAAATTTAACTGAAAACAATGCTTTTATGGGCAGGACTTTTAGTACTGTAATGAACTCATTACGATACTGATATGGAGAAGTAACTATATATATAATACTTCACTAACTTTTCAGACACTTCTCGTATATTCGCTGTATTCGAGTGATTCACATTCATTTCTCAGAGTGTAGTTAGATTTAAAGAATTGAGTTGAACACACTCCTCCAATTTCTTCATGAATCAAACACTCTCATATCGTCCTTTTCAGTGAAACCTTTCTACCATGTCCACTTGTTCCAAATTCATCTCGAGAAAAATCCTGATTCCACTCGTTTACTGTCATCCGCATGGAAATACGCATTCTCCGTTTCGATTCAGCCGTTTTTCTTCACAAAGGCCGAAATGCCCCCGAAGAATGTACATTTTTCGAATTGCATTAAATGTCTTCGTGAAAGAACACGTCAGCGGTCCGGGATCAAAAGGCCATCGGGATGTTGATTCCCGGCAAGAGGCGGAATTAGAAAAAAGGGATCCAGCTCTGGGATATATGGAAAATATGACATCGGGTACATCAAGCAGGCCGGCAGCTCGACAAAGGCCAACTCGCTTTTATCATCGGAGATGTGGAACAATCTGCGTTTGCGAAAGGTCCAATTTCAGGCTTCACATGCAAGAATTTTTTTTACTTACGGAGGAACTCGCTCGATTTGAAAGAAGGTCCGAGGGCGACGTTGCGAATCGGACGCACGTGTGGATGATAACGTGTTTGTCGACGTTTTCTTGGCGAAAGAATGATTTAATCACATGAAAGAATTTCAGGACTTCGTCCACGCAGTGGAGTGCAGTATGCATCTTTTCACGAAGAATGTTCCAGAATTGATGTGAAGGATATGACAAGATTTACCATGTGTTCAACGACAATGACAATGAATAACAAAATAAGAAAACATCATGACATCAAAAAATCGCAGTCTGAAGCGAAAACTCTAGAAAATAAATGGGCACGATGAAAAATAACAAATTTTGCCAGAGTACATTTTACTTTTGTGTTAGCATAGGTGAAAGTATAGATGTATAGGGTGGGCAAAATTGGCGATACCTGAACTACAACCTTTTAACCTATCTTCTTTTATTTTCGAGTTATAGGCCAAAATTGAAATCTGGACGATTTCAACTTTGGCCATTATTTCCGTTTCTGTTTGTGCTACGGTGTTGAAATGAAAACATGATATAATCACTTTTTTCATAGCAATTCAGTAGCGTACTTTGTTTTTTCCCAAGAGGTTTCTTTCCTGATCTAAAACATAAAGTTGGGTGTTGTGTTTTTTCTTGAGGAAACAATAGTTTGAAATGACTTAGAAAGAATCGCCTCTTTTTCCCGTTTCAGAAATATATCATACATCGCTCTCAGATTAATTCAGATATCATGAATAATATAGTTTGTATTTGAAATTGAAATTATTGAGTATTAAGTAGGCAGAATCACATAATGATATGTTTCTATGCATGGTGACATTATTATTTTGCCATTGAATACTTGATTCATTTAGATGATCTGCGTTTGAAGGTTGAAACTCGAAACAAAATTCTTCAGAAACTAGCCGGTTTCTCATGGGGAGCTGATGCAACAATACTTCGTACGTCAGCGCAAGCTTTGGTTTTTTCTACTGCTGAATATTGTTGCCCTGTTTGGTTGAATAGTGTTCATGTAAAAAAAATTGGTGCCCAACCAAATTTTTCTATGAGGATCATTACTGGTACTATCAAATCTACACCTACTCCTTGGTTACCAGTCCTCTCAAATATTGTCCCTCCCCATATTCGCAGAGAGACAACAGCTGTGAATTTTTGGAACAAATTTTATTCCTTTAGAAATTCATTTCTCATACTCACCTATATTCCAGATGATAAGGTCCCCATATTGAAGTCGCGTAAACCTTTTTGGTCAAATTTTTAAATTGATATGGATAGAAGAGACAAAGAAATTTGGCCATCTGAATGAAATGTATGCAATTGTTTCAATAGAGATCTTATCACTGAGTTCCAGGTTTTATCCTTCCCATGAGAATATGGTCTGTTCTAAATCCTATCAGAATGGGCCATGGACGATGCAACAGCATGCTCTTCCTAAGGAATTCGGTTGAGAGCCCTAGTTGTGAATGTGGGGAAAATGAGGAGACTATAGTACATCAAGATGGTTTCGATGCTATACATAAAGTAACAAATGCTTTTCTTGAATGAGTGGTTTATATCAAAATAATTTAATTTATTCTAAATAATTGGTTTTTTTTCTGATCTTGTCTTTTTTCATTTCGGATTGGGAACTTCGAGTCGTTCTGTGAAAAATCTTTTTATCTGAGTCCAGAGACGGATAACATGAAGATGTTCTCTTAGATAACGCTGATGTCTTCCAAAATTTCTCTGATATTTAATATTTTTAATAATTTTTTTTTCACGGGCGAGGTAAGAGTTTTTTTCAGCTGAGGTTTCTTCCCTTTCCTCATTCAATCATACTGCAGTTCTGTATGGTTTTCCTGTGTTGCACCAACCTCAGCTAGGTACCTTTTCGATTCAATATTTATTGTATTATTTGAGCTATCTGAATCAAAAGAATATATATAATCTTCTTATTTTTTTCTTTCGAAAATGTCGTTCTGAGGCTTTTGCTAGAATTTAGATTCATAAAGTATCAAAAATCATGATGCCACAGAAGCGTCTTCAAAGGTGGCAAGTTCGAAAAAGTGAAAACTGAAACTTCCCAAATTGGATCCCAATTTTTTCATAGCCATCATAGAATATACCTTGACAAATTATACAGGAATATAAATAACAGCAATTCTTAAATTCATATTTTCAGAAATAATCACAAAAAAAATCATAATTATATGGAGTATTTGAAAAAAATTGATCTTAGATGTCATACAATAAGCTTAGGTATTTGTAAATATAACGCCATCGAAATATTAGTCGATTCGAGCCTGAATCATAGTTTTCTCGATTAATCATGACAGTTTACTGCCGAATTCTCGTTATTTGCAGGAGGTTTTAATTTTCTGCCTCAATATGAAGAAATCTGCGGCTCAGGCTCATCGAATGCTGTCAAATACCTCTGGTGAACCTCTGTTAATAAAAAAACGTACCGACAGTGGTTTCAACGCTTCAAGAACGGCAGAATTGGAGGCATAACTTGATCAAGAGAATCACAGGCGATCGTTGCCGAACGCAATTAATGCGTTTGAGCCAAGCATTGGAAGACAAACGGTCGAAATACAACGAGAGACGTGATCAAGTGATTTTACATCATGACATGTTTATAAAGGGGTCAAGACATACTTGGAAACTTTTAAATGGGAAGCCTACCCCTCCCGTCGTATTCTCTAGACTTTGCTCCTTCGTAATGTCACTTGTTTCAATCAACGCAGGATTCCTATGCTGCCCGAAAGATGATAGAAAGTAGTGGCCAGGGATGGACAATATTTTGAATCATAAATGTATAACCAGTTTTATACAATCAAGCCTCGAATTTCGGCAGAAGCAAAGTTGTACACCTATCAGTTATGAATGCACCAGACTTTACTTGTCGTCTTACCGCAGTTCTGGGAGAACGGTATGAAAATTGCAGAGGAACAGAGCAGCCGTGTAATCCTACGCTGAACCTCAAAGACGTTATGGGCCATTGGGGAGCAACAGCAATGCGCGGTGAATACTCCAAGACGGTTGAGATTCAGGGAGTGTGCATGATAACTTAAGAATGTAGGAAAGCGTTTGAGTTTTCGATAAACCTGAAGTTCGGCTCGATAATCACGTGCTAGCAAAAACTGATATCACCGGAATAAACCATTTCGTGAACAAACTTCATAGAGCTATGATAGCTGGATTTGATGTTTTGATATGAATCAAATCGTTTGAACGAAACAAGACACATCAAATGGAAGAAAAATTCAGGATTTCACCGAATCTTATGTGAAAGAAGAGAAATGAACAATTTTCAAAATACTGAAATGCTGATGAGTGATTTAATACTTGGTATTTTCACCCCTTGCGTTAATTACAGTTCGGCAACGACGGTTCATACTCAAAATGAGTGATCTTAAAATGTTCTGATCTAATCCCTCCCAGATTTCTCCGAGTTTGATTCCTAAATCATTAAGAATAGCTAGATGATTTACTGAACTTCTCAGTCTTCTATTGAGGTTGTCCCAAACCTGCTCAATCGGATTGAAATCTGGACTTCTTGCTGGCCATTCCATTCGAGAGACTTCAACTTCTTCAAGGTGCTCCTGAACGATGCACGCACGATGGGGTCCGGCATTATCGTCCATAAAAATGAAATTTTCACCAATGTAAGGGGCAAATGGCACTACATGCTCTGCAAGAATGTTCCTTATATACTTATCAGCATTCATAGCTCCATTATCAACGACCACTAGTTCTGTGCGAGCAGTCAAAAATATTCCACCCCATACCATAATCGATCCTCCCCCGAAACCATTAGTGTTCAGGAAATTGTACTGAGCATATCTTTCATGTGGACGCCTGTATACAAGGGAACGTCGATCACAATGGTGCAGGCAGAATCTAGACTCATCTGTGAAGAGAACTCTTTCCTAATCGGCTTCTTCCCAATGAATATGCTCTCTCGCAAAATCCAAACTCGCCCTTCGATGGGCTGGGGTAAGAGCTGGGCCTCTTGCCGCGACACGAGGCCTTAAATCATATTCT
Organism: Hippodamia convergens; assembly: GCA_038502775.1. Taxonomy (NCBI): domain Eukaryota; kingdom Metazoa; phylum Arthropoda; class Insecta; order Coleoptera; family Coccinellidae; genus Hippodamia; species Hippodamia convergens. The sequence continues at coordinate 10,720,756 of CM076607.1, read as the reverse complement.
CTGAGGCGATTTCTTATTGTCTGAGTGCTAATTTGCACCATATGAGTTTGCTCAAGCTGATTTTGAAGGAGGCGAGCGGTTCCAAACCGTTGTCTCAACGAAGAAACTCTCGAGTAACGTTCTTAAATGGCAGTTGTTACCCGTGGTCTACCGTGTTCTGGCCTTCGAACATTCATACCTGTCTCCCTGAATCGCTGCACTTGTATGGGAAACTCCAAACTTTCTGCAATTCTTGTGTATGTCCACCCTTCTTCTCGCAAAACTACCGCTTCGGCACATTCCTCTTGGGTCAAATTGCATGTTTCGCGTTGCATAGCGATCGAGTGTAGAAAATCAAACGAAAGAAAAACTATTGATCACTAGAATTGATAGAGAACAACTGATTTTAGAATGGAGCCAATACATTCAAAATCTGATAATATCATCTTTTTTTATTCCTGCTGGGAAAAAAACATCTGTATTGAAGAAAAACGTTGGAAGTGTATAACATATGCATGCAGTATTCTGATAAAATTAATTATCATTGAGAACACCTTCAGTTGTAGAATAAATTTGAGATTTCCATAATGTGCGTTAATTTTTTTGCGCAGTGTATTATCCTATTTTTCTTTAAGAAAATAACCTGATAAAAAAATTCCTTTCCTCAAACCTAATATAGGAAGGATGTTCTGAGTAACCTATTGCAAATAGCGGCCTCTAGCAGCGTCAAAAGAGTTCCTTCTTCACATCTTGAATAAACCTCTCAAGGAAATCTCTGCGACGTCTAGAGAAGATATCCACACGATAACATTATTTTCACCTCACCAATACCTCTCAGTAGGCAAACGAAGAATTGCCGCAGAGTGAATGGATCAAAAGAAATAAACTTTTCCAATAATAGTCTTCGGCGAACTCTATATATTACGTTTCGAAAAAACATCCCCATGCCAGCATTTTCAAAACATCGCAAAACATCCCAGGGATATTTGTGCTCGCTGGGTTGTCTTTCAATGCTAGAATCAAACGCATTAATCGAGTTCTGTTTAATTCAACTTAAACATATCGGAAGATCTTCCCGAATGTCTCGACCTAGTTAAACGAAAAATTCCACATAACTAGGACGATGCACGGCCGAGTTACCTCATCGCCTCCTAGAACATTCGTTCTGCCAAGTAGCGAATTCCAGCAATATCCATCGATCATACTACTATGATGAAATGCTTTGTCTTCAAATATTTTTTATACATAAACTCTACTGACAATTGTAACCACAACAATAAGTTCAACCTGCTTGTGTAGTACACAATAAATACCTAAAAAAATTTAAGTTCAACTTTTTTTTGTACTATACAATAAATACCTGCAAACACCACCGTGTTTTTAATTCCCATTGTAGTGGATTTACCATCATCCAACCAACCCCGAATTCAGTATCCTAGCTGAATTCTGCACTGCTACTTTATTGGACTTACAACCCAGTGAAGAAAGCAGAAACGATAACGATCGCCTTTGACTGTCTTGATCCAGTAATGCCTCCATTTCTGCATCATCGGAAACTTTCTCTCTTCCATCGGCATGCTGGTCTTAGACTTAAAAAAAGGCCTCACCATAGCTTTTTGAGAGCATTCGATGAGCCTCATCCGAAGATTTTTTCATATTGAAGCAGAAATTCAAAACCTCCCGCAAGTGATCAGAATTCGGCTCGAAAACTGTTATGATTAATCGAGAAAAACTTCATGATGCAGACACAATTCGACTAATATTTCGATGACGTTATGTTAACTATAAGCTTATTGCATGACATCTAAGATCTATCTATTTCAATTACAACTTACCGCTTCAGCTACCTATTGCAAAACGGCGGAAGCAAAGTAAACCCAATAGAAATCGTTTCGGAAGGCAAGAAATGAGTGCTGATCTTATGGAAACGGTTCCGAATTAACTCCAGGAATTATGGCTAGCTTATGATGAATTGGGAAACGAGCCCATGCAGCTAGAACCCCATTCAATCAATTTCCTATTGACAGAGACTCGGGTTGGGCATGGAATTTTGAATTGATGGGTGCTGAGGTCATGTCGACCTCGATCCATTGTACGGGTTGAAATGCTGATTCAGCATCACTTCTGTTTAATCATTGACTCCGCATCGGTGCCCTAATAAAGGTGTCCCGTAATTACTCTACAGGGTTGTCCTGTAGTCCTCGTAAAGGCCAGAAAGGGCAAATACTACACCATTTCCAAGTGTTATTCAGAAACCGTCAAGTGTATTCCAGATTAGTTACTTCAATTGCAGAAAGCGTCAATTGAATTTCAGATTTTTCAATTGAAATTCAGAAAACATCAACTGTTATTCGGAATTTGATTTGATATTTTCTGAAATTCATTTGACTTATCTGAATTATAAATGATGTTTTCTGAAATACAATTGATTAATCTGAAATTCAAGTGATATTTTCTGAATGTCAATTGACTATTTCTGAATTACACTTGGAAATGGTGTAGTATTTGACTTTTTTCATTCTGTGGCAGGGTCATTCGGTGATTTCTCATGAAACAAGATCGTTTCACACTGATTTCATGCTTACATTAGGTGTAAATTTTACTTCCGCCGTTTTGAAATAGCTGGATGTAGCAGTAAGTGATGGTTGAAATGAATAGATCTTAGATGTTATACTCTAAGCTTAGGTTTTGTTTTTTAACATAGCTTCATCGAATTATTTATTTATTCATTGCGAAATGGGATACAAACAAGTTACACCCAGAAAAGCATCCGCAAAGAAATAGAACAAAAAATATACAAATGTAAAAACAAAAAACCGAAAAAGCAAGCAGAAAATTTCATTACAGTTTTCCTTGAGGGAGAATAAGGACATAAAGAAAAAAATTTAAGTTGATGACATATACTGCGCCACATAGTTTGGGATATCGTATTGATTCGTTTCGAAAAGTATGTAGTCTTCGAGAAAATCGCTGTAAAATCATTTAAATCTCAATAACAACTTGAATCGAAAATGAGTATGAGGCATTTCGTCAGTCTGGTCGCCTTTTTTCTGAAGTTTGGTTCTTTGCATATGCTTCATGAATGTTTTCTGAAAATGCCAAGACGTAAATTAAGAAATACTGAGGCTAATAGGGATATAGGAATGCTACAGAGTGACCTAACTCAGGTTGTTGTAGCGGAAAGGCTCCAAGTCAGCGAAAGTGTGATATCTCGACTTTGGAATAGGTTCAGGGAGACAGGTTCCGTGTTGGTAAGACCAAGGCTTGGTGGGCGACAAAAAACAACACCTGCTCGGGATCGTTTCATCACCATTTCGGCGAGAATAAAGCCTACATCTACGTGTACAATTCTACGGAATACTCTTCAAAATGCAGATGGGGTCCAAGTTCCCATCGAAACCATCCTTTGAGAGAGATGAATCTAAGTTCTAAACGTCCATTGAGAGGACTTCCATTAACACGTGACCATAAGCGTCAAAGACTGGAATAGGCAAGGCAACATATCAATTGAAACGATCAATTGCGTAGTGTCCTTTTCACTGATGAATCCAGATATGGACGATTTTCAGATTCTCGAAATATAAGGATATGGACAATCCCACGCATACCCCGTAATCGTCGCTATGTTCAAGAAGTCCATCCATTCCGAGGGGGTAGTGATATGGTATGGGCCAGGATATGTTTCAACGGGCGTACAGATCTACGGATTTGTCATGGGTATATGACCGCCTTACACTATAGGCAGCATGTCATTGACAATGTTTTGCCAGATTTTCACGCTGCTATTGGAGAAACTTTTCAATTTTTAGACGATAACGCTAGACCGCTCTATGCAGCTATAGTTGCGAATGCGCGCGAGGAGCTTGGTATTCCACATTTACCAATACCTCCGCACTCGCCAGATTTGAATTGCATAGAACATGCATGAGATATGCTCCAAAGAAGATTAGATAATCATCAACCTATCCCAGAATCCTTAAATGATCTGAGAGAGCTTCTGTCCCGTTTATGGAACCAAATTCTTCAAGAAATGTTCAATAACTTCGTGTGTAGTATTCAGAGAAGATGTCAAGCTATATTGTATTGATAGTCTTAAAATGCTTGAATTTTCTGGGAATAAAATTGCGTTATTTCACTTATTTTTCTTAACCACCCTGTATACGCTGCAGACCTACAGACTATAATTAATTTTATTTCCTGCAACTTGAAATCATATTAATATGAATTTTCATCCCAAAGTCACATTCAAATAATGTTTTTCTGCAATTTAAGTCGATGTCCCTAACTCATGTGTAGAGTAGTTTTTTATTAAAATGTTCCCACATTCTGGTCACACGGGAATTCCTTCCCACGTTCGTTCTGAAACCTCTATTATGAAGAATCTGTCTATTTCTCATTTGTCTCAGTGGAACATGGCAATTCACAAGTGACAATAGATCCTCTGCGAATTGAAGTAATTCATACTTTGAATCATAAATGTATGACCAGTTTTTCACAATGAAGCTTCGAATTTCGGGAAGAAACAGCAGAAATAAAGTTGATAGTTTAAAAGGGGTTACAGTCCACTGCGACCTTATGATCTATTGTGCCCAGTGACAAAGCTTTACAGTTCGCCTTCCAGTCCCAGAGATCTTATGAAATCCAATATCTCGGAAGGCTTCAGTGAGGCTAATTCCTCACTCCTACAGGTCTCTTGACCAAAGCATTGTTTCCTTTGGCTTACAATGCCAAAGCATTCTGTGACTAGGTGAATAGGAGTTTCTTCCTCCTCCCCACAGAATCTACACTCGTCAGTGTCCGATACGCCCATTCTCAGCAAGTGGTTTCTGAGGCGACAAGGCCCTGTAAGAAAGCCAGTGAGGAGGTTTAGTTGGTTCTTACTGAGATCCAAATATCTTTTGGATCTTGCAGTTTCAAAATTCCGAAGGAACTTTTTGGAGTGATCCAACCCTGGGAGATTCTGCCAGAGTTTCTCCTTCTCCGGAAACTCTTTCTCATAGGTACATTTTCCTATACCACAGAAAGGTACTGAGCCAGTGAAAGGTTTCCGAACATCCTCTCTGGCAAGTTTGTTGGAATTCTTCGTTACCTGTGATTCCCGAATGACCAGGAACTCAGATCAAAGAGACCCTATTTTAGAAACAAAGTTGTACACCTATTAGTTTCTCCATGGGGAGTCCAAATTGTTGAAGAATTAAATTCAAATAAGTTGAAGACTAGAAAATTCCTGCATCCAAAAATTAAACATCCCTGTATTAAAAAGAATATTCTTTCATTACTCTTTCCTCTTTCCTGAAGAATTCAAATTTTCCCCAATATCAAACATGATTCATAATGTCGCACAGATTGAAATAGAGGTTCGCTTGTTTCGAAGCCTTTCGCGCCCTGTCTCCTTCTGTCTTGAAGAAATACATTCGATTCCGGAAAGACAACTTCCAACAGAGAGCCAACAAAGAAACGAATGAAAATTTTTTCGTGTAATGAAAATCCATTGTGAACCGGAGCTGTACTCTGTCAGGACGTAATTGCACTTCCTGCGAGGACAAGCCAAGATTAAAACATGCTTGGAGAGGATGTCTCGCTCCTCCCTTCATTTCTTCGAGCTGAAGAAGTTGTTCGTCTTCTCAGTTATTCGGGGCACCTCTGATTTCTGTGATTGTGTTCCGATGAGTATTCGAGATCATTTTATCGGAAGTGTTCTTTTGATTCTCACATTATTATTAGTCCAATGTTATCTTCAAACAGGAAAAATTTTGAAGAAGCCTAGATCCTGATTGCCACACAGCCTACCAGATCAAATTGTATTTCCCTAACTTTTCATATACAGGGTGGCCATTTGAAAACGAAACTGAAGAGATAACAGACGAAATAAATTTTTTCGATAGAAATGCTCGGACAGGTCGATTTCTGTTTCGAGGGGGACAACTTAAGATGTAGGTTACTGACGCATAGCGCTTCAACCCTTGCTACTACAACCCTCACCCCCAATTTTTGAATAGGGAAGATGGGGTGAGTGATACCTCATTTGAAAGGTATTTTTATACTGATTTCAGCACAGTAATTGTTTTTTCATTTTATGCATTAGTTCTCGAAATATTCTTGACTAAGCATTTGAAAATGAAGTGGTGTTTTCATGGCACTTGTAGTGTTTTTTTGTGAAAAACCTTTCAAATGAGGTATCACTCACCTCATCTTCCCTATTCAAAAATTGGGGGTGAGGGTTGTAGTAGCAAGGGTTGAAGCGCTATGCGTCCGTAACCTACATCTTAAGTTGTCCCCCTCGAAACAAAAATCGACCTGTCCGAGCATTTCTATCGAAAAAATTTATTTCGTCTGTAATCTCGTCTGTTTCATTTTCAAATGGCCACCCTGTATTTCGAGAACTATTGCATAAAATGAAAAAACAATTACTGTGCTGAAATCAGTATAAAAATACCTTTCAAATGAGGTATCACTCACCCCATCTTCCCTATTCAAAAATTGGGGGTGAGGGTTGTAGTAGCAAGGGTTGAAGCGCTATGCGTCCGTAACCTACATCTTGAGTTGTCCCCCTCGAAACAGAAATCGACCTGTCCGAGCATTTCTATCGAAAAAAATTATTTCGTCTGTAATCTCGTCTGTTTCATTTTCAAATGGCCACCCTGTATTTCGAGAACTATTGCATAAAATGAAAAAACAATTACTGTGCTGAAATCAGTATGAAAATACCTTTCAAATGAGGTATCACTCATCCCATCTTCCCTATTCAAAAATTGGGGGTGAGGGTTGTAGTAGCAAGGGTTGAAGCGCTATGCGTCCGTAACCTACATCTTAAGTTGTCCCCCTCGAAACAGAAATCGACCTGTCCGAGCATTTCTATCGAAAAAATTTATTTCGTCTGTAATCTCGTCTGTTTCGTTTTCAAATGGCCACCCTGTATATCAGCACCTCAGAGCAAAAGTGTGTTAAGTCACATTTTTCAGATACGAACTATCCACAATATTGGATTCATATTAGTAAATTCTAACTAGTGGAACACATTTTTGAGTTCGTAGGTATATCAAGTCTTCAAATAATGGCAGAAAACATTCTTTGAAACAATAATCGAACTGAAAAATTTCTCTTTTGTCTAATTTTCATATTGTGACTTAACACACTTTACTTCTGGGGGCTGATATACGTATGTATATGTATGTACATTCTGGGCTTAACAATATGCAATCTACAATACATATCATCAAGAAACAGCTTGATGCCGTATACCCAGTTCTCTTCATCAAGCCTTTCAATCCTTTTTATTTCTCCGAACTGTCCTGCTACTTCATTTTCAATCTCCAATCCAACTCTTACTTTACAAACAACTCCAGCAAAAATGATCTCCTGGTGCTCAATAGTCCCTGTACATTTCAAGTAATCATTCTCATTTTTAGTTCATTCACTCGCGTCGTTGAATACTACCAGTTCTATTCCGAGGCTTGTTGAATGAGAAATTCAGCAACATTGTGAACTTTCTTGGTGTTGGGTTGCTGGCCCAACGACCAAACCTCCATCCTTGGAGGAGCTAGTAATTTTGTCGTTTGATTTCGAAAGTTGTCAAAATGATATACGTCCTATACCTAAATAACTGAAATTATGTTCCTAATGTAATCAAATAATCAGTCAACCCCCTCTATGCATAGGGCTCTCACGTGACGCGGTTTCTTATGTCAGAGGTCTTCTCATTCTCGGCATAGCAAATTGAAATTCACCAAGTTGACGAAAAAGTTCTCGCACTCTTAAAGGTGAGTTGTATCTATCACAAAAGATCAACTGCAAAAAGAGGACGTAACTTGAAATGAAGCATCTAAATGCAAAACCAGACATTTGACATTTTCCAAAAAAATGAGTTAAGGAAGGATTACAATAGAGAAAGTTGCTGGTTATCTAATTCTTATATCCTCAAATTCATAAGTAGACTTTTGAAAGCCTCTATTCGTAATTCATATGGTCAAAACTGGGAGTTTTTCAATTCAAAACTATGATTTTGGCAGGTTTTTCTCGTTTTGCTCGGAACGGCTCATACATCAAATGTCTGGTTTTGCATTCAGACACTTCAAATGTCACTTTCACAGATGATCACCGAAGCCGATATTGACATAGATAACCGAACATGATACCCAATGTTTATCGAAATATTAATTAATTATTTATGTATTATTAATCGATAACATTGGTGTTTTGTGCAAACTTTGCATCATCCTCACTTGAAGAGATTATTGAAATCGAGAAATAGATGTAACGATGTTACAAATAATGCAAAATAAATTTTAAAACTCCGATGTTTAATTGTCAAACATCAATGATCATCGAAAATCAATGATAACCGATCACCTCCATTTCTAAGGAAAAACCATATTAAATACCTTGAAATTTCATATTTTCTCACCTTTCAAACCTTCCCTGGAATTCCACGAATAAGTCAAGACCAAAATTAGCCAAATTGGTCCAGCCGTTTTCAAGTTTTAGCGTACCTAACGCACAGCAATTTATTTTTATATATACAGATAATAAAGTTTATTTTCAAAAATCCTACATATACAATTCTACATGTACACAAAATCAGAATGAAGATACTGTCAAATATCAGGAAAAAAAGACATTATTCAAAGGGGGGCATTTAGAAACACTTGCATTGTATAAGGCTCCAGATCAATCAAGACCCTGTGTATTAATTTTTTAAAACCGTAGTACCTATTTGTCTGTCTTAACTTTAAGGGTTTTTTATTAAACAGTTTGATACACATATATTTGGCACTTTTTTCTGTAAGAGTTAGTCTATGAGTTGGATAGGTATAATTTAAGTTTCTACAATTATATAAATGGTTAGGCAAATTGTCTCTGAAAAGTTCTTGATTTTTGAAGGGATGAGGCATTCCTCAATATGAACTTCCATTATACAATAGTTAATATACCACTTCTCCTAAAATAACCCCTACAAGAAGCTCTATAGCTAAGCTTGTTTATACTTTATATTGCTTTCTTCTGAGTTATAAAGATCCTTGCTACAGCACTGACATTCCCATAAAAAATTTCCCCATTTCGAACAATAGATTCAAAATTACAAAAGTCTTCAAGCCATCTTTACCCAAATATTGAGACATGGAACGGACAAAATGTATTTCTTTTGAACTCAAAAATCTATAATTGAAATATATTAGGTAGGTACAAGTTCATAACGCACTACGTATAATATCCAATATTTTGTGGAAAGATTCACATAATTCGTAATCTTTACTGCAGAAGTAACCCTAGCGAAATAAAGTGATATCATTCAAAAGAAAATATGTTTTTACCGAGTTGACCGATGTTTCATAACGAGTTGACCGATCTTAAATTATAAATGGTGTAGCTTATACAAAATAAAAACTTGTTTTATATATAGAGTGATCGGAGAATAACCACACATACTCTTTCCAGAGATAGAGTTGGACTAGGTGATTACTGATAGACTATAAAAAATTAATTTCTGGATTTCCCTAGAAAGCTACAGGGTGATTTTCAAACTTCATGGAAATACTTAGACCATCATAAAATACAAACTTATTGACGGATATTATTGAAATTTGGGAGGTTATTGGCACATGCTAAGGTCAAGTCAGAAAGATATCAATTATTTCATTAATCTTCATTCAAACTGTTCAGGGTAAAACAAACACTTTGTATTTCGAATAACAAATAATTGATTCGCTTTTTAGAAAGAAGCTAAATTGTGCTTCGATTTGTAATATCGCTTGAAGTTGTCACATTCAAAAATTATATTTTTATGAATTTTTTAATTTGGCTGAAATTCGAAAAATTGAACTTATTTACCTGAACAGGCCTTAGTCATCTTGCGGATCTCATTGCGAAGGAGTAAATGAAGGTATATTTCAAAAAAAAAATTGGGGAAGTGTATAGGGTATACATAAACATATTTCAAAATTATTCGTATGTATACCGGTTGTTCGTTAACAAAGATATAGACCAGTATATTCTGAAGAAATCCAGTCAAGAGAACAGCTGATGAACAGAATTATCAACTGTGGCGATATTTCAAGAAATAATGGCGATATGATTCCCAAGCCTGTATTCAATTTGAACATTTGGCAAGAGGAATGTATACAATGGTTTTCATTTCGAACCACTCCTAAAATAACATTGACTCAGCAATTCATTCGTTCCTATTTTCATTTTTATAAGGTACTCTTTCCTGTATTTTAGTTTCTTTCATTTGTTATTGTTTCGTTATGGAATGTGCTTATTAAAGTTCTGAACTTTTTCGAAAATTTTCTACTAATACTTTCGCATTTTTTATTCAAACATGAGATTGTCACTTCTCTTCATGGTGAAAAATTCAATTTTTCGAACTTTATTCAAATTCAAAAATCCATAAAAAAATAATTGTTGATATGACAAGTTTAAATGATATCACAAATTGAAGCATAATTCAACTCCTTCCTAAAAAGCGAATCAATTATTTGTTATTCGAAATACAAAGTGTTTGTTTTACCCTGAACAGTTTGAATGAAGGTTAATGAGTCCTGCCCTGGAATAATGAAATAATTGATATCTTTCTGACTCGACCTTAGCATGTGCCAATAACCTCCCAAGTTTCAATGATATTCGTCAAGAAGTTTGGATTTTATGATGGTCTAAGTATTTTCATGCACCTTTCTAGGGAAATCCAGAAATTAATTTTTTATAGTCAATCAGTAATCACCTAGTCCAACCCTATCTCTGGCAAGAGTTATTCCCCGTACACCCTGTATAACGAATTAACAAGTTCCAGTTTCTACATCAAATAAACTGCGAATCGACAGAAGTTGATGGATGCTCAACAGAAGATATGGCGCAGCTATGAACGCAGTAAACTATCCCAGCAGTTGCAGTTCTTTAGATACGCCCACTAGCTTCCAGCCCAGATGTATCAGGTCCACAATGGCAGATTTATAGACACGGACTCAAGAGATGAATAATGAAAAAACCTAGCGGCAAATATTGTTGTTCGAACCTACCCTGTATAAATGATTTATGAATGCGTATTTGGGTCGAGTTCAGAATAAACTATCTATATCTATTTTTTCCACCTCGCTAAATTTCCTCCGAACAGCATCAGGCTATAAGCTGAATGTTTTAGCATTTTACTTGATAAATAAAAGATCCACGCGATTGGACGGACCATCGTTTATTGCTCTACGTGAGACGCTCAAGCCTTGCAACACTACGCGAATATTTATAGGCCAGTAAATTCTGAACCGCTAGCTGATTAACATACTGGTACGTTCTAGGGACGTTGGTAGTGATGAGAGGTGAATAGAACCTGGCTTCTGGGCTATCATAAACTGAATTTTAATGAGAAATAAACAAGGTCACTTTCTATCTACCATCGTCCGGGCAAATTGTTTCTGCGCGTTATTCAGGATAATGTTGGGGGTGGGATTATCCTTTCGGCGTTTGAACCTGCCGGTGATTCATATGCTCGGGATTGATTACAGGGGATTAGCAGCTGCAAAAACGGGCTTATCTGCTTGGAAGAATTAGGTCGAGAGGAGGAGATTCACGTGGTGAAATTCAAAAGATTTCCGGCAAATCTGTATGTGATTTTTTTACCCTTGTTCATCTCTCTCGAGTCTCTCGTTGGTACTATTGGTCACCAGGTGATCTGGGGTTTGTTCCACTTCTCCACAGAATCTGCACTCGTCATTTTCTGCAAGACCCATTCTCAAGGCGGCAATGCCCAGCAAGTATTCCAGTAAATCTTGGTAAGATTCACATACTTAGATCTCGTAGTATCAACATTTTAACGTACCTCGTGAACGTACGACTCGTAAACACGCAACATACAAATGGCCATGAGAAAAACAAGTATTTTCTAGATTTATGCAACACACACTCGATGACTGGCCTTGGAATTTGTTAATTGACATAACAAACGCTAGACGAATTGAAAATTGAATTCTCCCAAACTCAAATGGAATATCTGTTGGGATCATCGGAATTCTGGGAATAAGAATTTTCTCACTTTCATATTTTCCTTTGAGTATTGTGCAATGTCCAACTATCTGTTCTGGTCGAATTCTTTCTACTAACCAGATGAGAATGTGTGCATGTGGCAGGCATCGTTTTTGGCATTCAATTGAATACATCCAGCATCGAGTATGACCGAAGGCATGATGTTTTGTAATAAAATTCTTTTCAACACGCTTCCACGTGAACGATCAATTTTAACATTGTTTGCTGTCATTAAAATTGCAGTTGTACAAAAAAATATGAGTAACTTCAGAATGGCAATTTATTGGATATTCAAAAATTGAAATTTGATTTTAAGTTCTTTTCTTTTTCATTGAAGAACTATTCTCCGTCCTATGCAAATCATCAACCAGCTGCCATAGTATACACCCCTGCCATATCGACAAAAATATCTCTGTCATAATCCCAGCGAAAACACTGTCGAAACAATACATGACCCCGCATAAAGACATAACCACTCAAGAAAGATGCCATCCCCACGATCGGTGAGAATTTAATGAATGTTCAATGAGTACGAAAAGTTGCATAACTCTGCTGTCAGCGGCAAAACTTGAACTCGTATTAGAGGGGCGGAGATTGAAACTTTTGGAGCGTGCTGCTCCTTTATTATGAACCCTTATCCGGCGAAACCATTCCCATATTTTGTTTATGTTACGAACACCTGCTGTAAGAATAATGTACTACAAACCCCAAACGGCATTCTCGGTGTTATGGCCCAGTGTTGGCTGTTCCACTCCGGGCTTTATGTGTGGATACGGTTTAGTGATCCTGAAATCAGTGGTCACCTCGTTGAACCAGCTTTACGGGCATCCATAAGATGGACGTAAAATGACGGAGATTCCTGCGGAATTGTGATGGCGTGCAACGGCCATCACAATGTCAGGTATGCGATTTTGAGGCGGATCGCACGACTTGTGTTTGGAAACGTTAATGCAAGTGTGATGACATTTGCATCAATCGTATTTTGACAGTTAGGCTATTAGCAAATTAGCTTGAAAAAATTGTGTATCTGGAAATAATTGGTGGAGTTCGGGAAACTATTTTTTGTACAATTGCCATCCAAAGTGGCAATTTTAATGACAGCAAACAATGATAAAATTGATTGTTTACGTGGAAGCGTATCAAAAATAATTTGAACATGAGTGTTAAAAATGTTTTCAGCACTCCATTTTCTTATGATGAAATCAGATGAGAAAAATTCAACAATTGCAAATTTTTATTATCAATATTCAACAATCATTACTTATGAACATTAATATTAATCGTAGTACTAGAACAATTACTAACATTAATGCCCTGTGACGTTAGGGAGCTTCGCAACACATTATTAGAATCCTCAGCACCATCAGTACCGGTAGTACAATATTTGGATGATGATGATCCAAAATCAACTTAGCCCTCGGCTACCGTCGTAGACTTCCATCCACCATGTTTTTTTATATCCGTAATATTTGCTCCTGATTCTGCTAGCAATGAAGCAGAGGATCTTCGAAAACAGTGTCCTGTATATTGCTTTGGTTCTGGCGGTTTGAGGAATTCGGCAACAAGAGGTGTATTTTCCCAAATGTATTAATACCAACTGGATTCGCAGTGCATTTATTATTCATGTATTTCAGAGAAAAACGACGATGTGTGATGATAGAAGGGCGCAGTGCAAAGTACTTTTGAAAATAGTCTACATACTTCCTAATAATACTGAAAGAACGACTGACTTTGGTTTTTGTTTTTGGTAGTTGTATAACCAATGATTTATTTGTTATTTCGATGTCTTCCACTGATAAATTACACAATTCTTCACTCCGACAGGCTCCAAATAATCCGAAAATAGTTGCAACCTTAACCATCAAGTATTTCTCATCTGGTGCCTCCTTTATAAACTTTTCAACTTGTTACGAGTGAGAATTTTCAATTTTTTGTTACGTTATTAGAATTAGAATCAAAATATTTACTAACATCCATACCATTTTTAACAAGGGTTCTTGACCTTATCATTGGAAATTTCTCCACAAACTTGATGAACTCCATATTTTTGATTCTTTTTCTAAGTATGAAAGGAAAACAGTTGCACTGAAGTTCCCTTCTACATTTTTCAATTTACACCAGGCCAGGAAATTGTTATATGCAATATCGTACCTACTGCTGAACAGATTTTTTAGGTGGGAGTTCCAGATTTGCTCTCCTTGCAGACTCTTCAATATCCAGAGGAACAACCAAATCATCATTTTTATTAATAATTGGATTCTCGACAAACATATTAGCAGTTAAAAACCCAATACGAAAATTGGACAGGAACGAAATTCAAATGACCGCTGTCATTTATTAGTAATCATAACGTTGGTAACGTTTGCCATTCACAACAACCTTTTGATTATTCGAATATTAAAATTCATTTTAAAGTTCATTGTCATTGCAAATTCGCGGATTTCATTGTCAGAATAGGGCAGTTGTACAAAAAACATTGTATGGTATTTTTGTTAGAAGTGATTTTATTTTGTTCTTGAAATTGGTATATTTAAGAATTTCTTGCTTAAATTCACATTCGTCTAACCTTCCGAATCTTGAGAGGAATCCATCTGAAAATTATACCGTAAGAAGCAGTTTTCAATCAGGAATGAATGCCGCATATAACAGTCACACTCATTTTCATATGAATTCATTCCATGCCAATCAAGGGCCTTCTTGAAATTGAACATTATTTTCGATTGAATTGGCAAAAGTGAAAATAGTTATCTTGGGATGTCCTCGGTAGTTAAACAATGCCGTTGCGGATTTTTTTATAGAAGAGAAAATATTTCCTCTTGAATCGACCGTAATCTTTGGTATGTGTGAAAGGTTTGAGGAGTATGATCAACAATATGATCGTCATTCAAAGAATACTTTTTTGAAAACGTCGAAATTTTGTTTATTTCTTCGTATTGAGACCAATAGTACGCTCATTCTGAGATACCCTGTATTTGTGTTTATATATATTCTTATGGAAAAGAGAGCTAAAATAATACAATAAATGTTGAAACAAAAAGTACCTAAGCTGAGGTAAAAAAAGAACAGGGTATCATAACATTCTTCGTATGATACTACAAAATCATACGATACTATCATCACTAGTATCATACGATACTATACAGCCAGGGGAAAAAACCTCAGCCGAAAAACCTGTCTCCCCGTAAAAAAATAACATAAAATATTAAATATCAGGAAAATCTATAAAGACATCAGTGTGATCATCTTCATGTTATCCGTCGATGGGCTCGGATAAACAGACTCTTCCCAAAACGACTCGCAATTCTTAATCTGAAATGAAAGAAGACAAGAGCAGAAAAGAAACCCATTATTCAGAATAAATCGAATGCATTTAAGAAATGCATTTGCTACTTTTAAAAAACATCAACATTCAGATTTCTTAGCCAAATAATGTTTGGAGGTTTATAAATATTTATGACAGAAATGTCACAAAATTTGAAAGAAATGAAAAAAACCCCATCAATTTCCCCTTTCGAATCTGATAATTTTTTAACATAACAAGCTGAACTTGTAAAAAATCAATTAATACATAACTTTCAACTGTCCTCTTTCACGAGGATTTTTTTCTGTTGCCGTGTGGGTTTCTTGCAGAAGAATCACTTCGATACCATGTTCATCAGCTAATTTGGAGACGTAATCACACTCGTCTTTCGAAATTCCTTCGATATTCAATTTCAAAATCCACAAATTCTTGCTCTCTGGTCGTGAGGGTTTTTCAAACCGGATACGACCTTCCAGGTGATGATTTTTCGGCACTTCAGATGTTTGAAGACCGCTACGGTACCCAAAGGAAAGGCAATCATCTCCCATAGATAAACCAAACATATAACACAAGAAAACAGAATATTTTTCAGGACCAAAAACTACGACATATTTCGAGAATTATAATTATGGGAATAAATTTTGTTTTCCATATATCGATGTTGTCCATTATCTCGATACAATCATGCCTCATTGCGTTCCCAAATTGCGAAGTAATATGGCCTCCAGGAATAATTCCGTGCATGCGAATGCGCTCTCATTCCTTCGGGACAACATCATCCATGCGGAAATCGCGAACCGCAGCTTTCCTTTCACCATTCACCGATGCCAGGGACCTGATTGAAAACACCGAGTTCGACTGTTATCCTTACAGAAATGTAATTTTCATGTTCGAAAGCAATTTATGTGGAAATCAAAGGGGTATCTGCAATGCAGCGGGTAAGACGGGATGATATCACGTCTGAACGGGCGTTTTTGCTTATTTCCAAGGCGACGACCCACTCCAATTCATTGTTGAGTCGAGCGGGAATTTTGTTAATGAAGTTTTCCGTTTCTTGGTTGCCCACACACTGTGGTTTGGTCCTGGTGTCGTCGGATGTCTCGGGGAATTGAATGATGATTCTCGTGTTCATTTTCTTTGTGGTGCTTCATTTAATTTGCCTGTTTACTCCAAACAAGTTCCTTTCTGAAATGGTCCCGGTTATTTTGCAGGTTGAAGAAATGAAGAAATGACTGCATTATCATTCATCTGGAATTTTTCCATCCAAGGGCATAATTAAGCGCACGGCAGGGATATTTCTGATTTGAATAGGGCGCCAGCAATCGGAGCGTGGTCAGAAGATATTGAGGAGAGTCTTAACCAATGGCCTAAATTATGTTTTCTTTAAATTTCTCGTTATCATTTTTTAAATGTGTCGAAGAATGTGTACATCTAAAAGATGTAATCAATAATATTAAACACAATTAAATCGGGCCTCATTTGATTTGAGAACGCAGGGTCTTAGGTGAATTGCTATGAGTAAGTAGCTATTCATATGAATTTTCTGGAATAAAACTAGAATCCTTGAATGAAAAGTTATTATATTATAAGGGATATCCAGGGCTGGCAAAAAAGTTCGAGACCGGTTAATGTACTTACATCCCATAGAGTATATAACATTTTTTCCCCTCGCTGTATTGTATGTTTACAAGAAAATGCTGGATCAACATAAGCAGTTATTATTTTATCAACAACGTCAAGTTGAGAATTCGTATCGAAAAGTTTGAAGAAGTCGAATTGTTTGATACTGTGTGGACAGAATGGATGTTTCAGATATGGACGAATCAGTGAATATTGCTTGTTTTTCTCTACTACAAGAAAGTCGAGAAAAAGGTAGGAAAAAGCATATAAATTCTTCTAGAATTGGTGCCAAAGCAAGACGGCTACTGCAGTCTCAGAAATCTTATTTTTGTACAACTGCCATTGAAAGTGACACTTTTAATGACGGAAAACAATGTTAGAATTGATTGTTTACATGGAAGCGTGTTAAAAATATTGTCAACATAAGTGTTGGAAACATTTTTAGCACTCCATTTTCTCATGATGAAATCAGATGAGAAAAATTCAGCAATTGAAAATTATTTAACAATCATTACTTATGAACATTAATATTAATCGTAAAATTAGAACAATTACTTACAATAATG
Source organism: Hippodamia convergens (assembly GCA_038502775.1). Taxonomy (NCBI): domain Eukaryota; kingdom Metazoa; phylum Arthropoda; class Insecta; order Coleoptera; family Coccinellidae; genus Hippodamia; species Hippodamia convergens. The sequence goes on along the minus strand of CM076607.1, from coordinate 10,703,281 downwards.
CCCTGTGATGTTAGGGAGCTTCGAAACACATTATTAGAATTCTCAGCACCATCAGTACTTCTAGAAACCTGAAATACAATATTGGATGATGATGATCCAAAATCTGTTGAGGTTGGAAGAATTTTTTCAGCAATGACATTTCTATATGCAATGGGATGATCAACATAGCCCTTGGCTACCGTCGTAGACTTTCATCCACCATGGTTTTTTTATATCCGTAATACTTGCTCCTGATTCTGCTAGCAATGAAGCGGAGGATCTTCGAAAACATTGTCCTGTATATTGCTTTGGTTCTGGCAGTTTGAGGAATTCGACAACAAAAGATGGAATTTTCCCAAATGTGTTAATACCGACTGGATTGGCAGTGCATTTATTATTCAAGTATTTCAGGAAAAAACGATGATGTTTGATGACAGAAGGGCGCAGTGCAAAGTACTTATGAAAATAGACTACATACTTCCCAATAATACTGAAAGAACGACTGACTTTCGTTTTTGTATCTGGAGGTTGTATAACCAATGATTTATTTGTTATTTCGATGTCTTCCACTGATAATTTACACAATTCTTCACGCCGACTGGCTTCAAATAATCCGAAAATAGTAGCAACCTTAACCATCAAGTGTTTCTGATCTGGTGCCTTCTTTATGAACTTTCAACTTGTTCACGAGTGGGAATTTTCGAATTTTTGGGACGATATCCTTCACTTTTCCGTTTCAAATATGCTATTACCTTAAAGTATTTACTACCATCCACACAGCGCTTGACTTTATCATTGAAAATTGGCTCCACAAAGTTGATGAACTCCATATTTTTGATTTTTCTTCTAAGGATGCCAGGAAAACAGTTTCACTGAAGTTCCCTTCTACATTTTTCAATTTACACCAGGCCTGGAAATTGTTAAATGAAATATCGTACTGCTGAACATATTTTTAAGGTAGGAGTTCCTGATTTGCTTTTCTTGCAGACTCTTCAATATCCAAAGGAACAACCAAATAGTCACTTTTATTAAAAAATGGACTCTCGACAAACATATTAAGCAGTTAAAAACCCAAGACGAAAATTGGACAGGAACGAAATTCAAATGACAGCGTCTTTTCTCATTTGTTAGTAATCATAACGTTTGTTATCGAATCGCAATAAGATTTCGATTTTTCAACTGTTCTACTAGACTCGGAGCTCATTCGAATTTAGCATTCATATTCCTATGTTCCCATGAGGATTTTCTGGATCTGTAGATCCATAAACTCGATTGTGTTTAACAGGGAGAATGTGAATAAGTTCATGCTTGAAGCCTCGATGATATATATATTAATTGATGAAGGTTGTAATGGTAATGGGAGTTCACTCTGTGAAATGAAAAAGGACAATGTTGAAATAAGTCAAGAAGTTATAATTGTGACCATTCCTGACTCCAAAAACGGAATGTCAAGTACATTCACAGTGACAGAAAGTGACTAAGGTCTACCATTTCAAGAAGATTCGAGAGTAAATTGATAAAAGATCCCACATGTCGACTATTATTCACTGTTTTTGTATGCGATATCAAAATGGAAAGTGCCTGAACCAGCCTGTCGGAAAAAATATGATTTCCTCAATTGCAAGTAAAATAGCAAAATTCCTTAAGTTTGAAAACCTTCCACTGATTTGAAATTACAATTTCGATTGCTTATTCTGATCCTTGTAAAATGATCTGAAATTATATCACAAATGTGATCCAAGCCCAGCGTCCACAAATGTGATCCAAGCCCAGCGTCCTCATATGAAGACTCAAATTTTTTTTTTTATTTTCAATTTACACATTGCACAAAACGAAAGCGAAAGTGCGTTGGAAATTGATGGCGGTACGAATTTCCAAGTCTATAAAGGATTCCAACATAAAACACGATTTACCGATCCACCTTATATTATACAGTTTTGCATACAGCCTTGTAGTTTTCATGTTTTCAATGTAATCCTCCGGTGCAGTGCAATTTGCACGTATGTATTTTATGTGCTATTGATTCTGATCTCCAGCCTGCTAAACCTTACTGAAGTAATGCAAGACGTGCTCTCGAATACCATTATACATCTTTCAGAGGCATGAGTGGCTGCTAAATTGATAGAAGTTCACATGATAGGGATTTTACTGTTTTTCGTGTTACTCCCTATGATCAGAGCTGCATTGTGAGTAATTATTGTACAAGACTGAAGACTGAGTTGGAAAACACATTGGTGTCATTCCTATAAATGTTCTCAGGGATGGACAAGTCCTATAAAAAAAATTAGAGTTGTTGGCACCCTCATGTGTTTTTTCGGGACATTGTCTGATTTTATATGTATTGATACTCGAACCATGGTCTATTTCAATACCTTGTTTTCATTTGAAAATCGAAAATTGGAAAGTTATTCAACGGTTCCAATTCTAGGAAGCATCCACAAACACTCAGCTGAAAATGATTCGAGTTGAGTGCTCTATTGTGTTCTTCAAACAATATGGAATATTCATCACAGTTATGAATCCCGAATGTATATTCCATAATCATTTTTGCTATAGCAGCAACGTTCGAGATTCACCAACATTTTCATTCAATTCAGGTACCATGCTATACCTACGTATATCATGGATCCCAATTGTGAGATTGTCAATGTTAATGCCTATATGCTGTTGCTTTTGTAACAATGGAGTGCTTCTAATTCACTCGGAATTCATGATTCCATGGTAGATCATGAGCGAAATTCATGGTATGGAACAAATTTTTATCCGAAGAAAACTGTTGTCCATATTCTACTGAAATTTTTCCACAACTTTTAACAAGAGTATCTTTTTCGATGTAAACTTGAATTGAAAGATGTTCAAGTTCATTCGAAATCTTGATTAATAAATCAAACCTTGAAATAGTTATGTTTGAGACTGATATTTTGAGTTTATGTTTAAAATACACTGCGCAAAAAAATTAACGCACATTATGGAAATCTCAAATTTATTCTACAACTGAAGGTGTTCTCAATGATAATTATTTTTATCAGAATTATCCATGCATATGTTATCCACTCTCAACGTTTTTCTTCAATACAGATGTTTTTTCCCAGCAGGAATGAAAAAAGATGATATTATCAGATTTTGAATGTATTGGCTCCATTCTAAAGTCAGTTGTTCTCGATCAATTCTAGTGATCAATAGTTTTTCTTTCGTTTGATTTTCTACACTCGATCGCTATGCAACGCGAAACACGCAATTTGAGCCAAGAGGAATGTGCCCAAGCGGTAGTTTTGCGAGAAGAAGGGTGGACATACACAAGAATTGCAGAAAGGTTTGGAGTTTCCCAAATGTGTCCAGAATGTTGCAGAGATCCAGGGAGACAGGTATGAATGTCCGAAGACCAGGAAAGGGTAGACCACGGGAAACAACTGCCATTCAAGAACGATACTTGAGAGTTCTTCGTTGAGACAACGGTTTGCAACCGATTGCCTCCTTCAAAATCAGCTTGAGTAAACTCATGGGGTGCAAACTAGCACCCAGACAATAAGAAGTCGCCTCAGAGAATATGATTTAAGGCCTCGTGTCGCGGCAAGAGGCCCAGCTCTTACACCAGCCCATCGAAGGGCGCGTTTGGATTTTGCGAGAGAGCATATCCACTGGGAAGAGGTCGATTGGGAAAGAGTTCTCTTCACAGATGAGTCTATATTCTGCCTCTACCATTGTGATCGACGTTCCCCTGTATACAGGTGTCCACATGAAAGATATGCTCAGTGCAATATCCTGAATACTACTGGTTTCGGGGGAGGATCGATTATGATATGGGGTGAAATATATTCGACTGCTCGTACAGACCTAGTGGTCGTTGAAAATGGAGCTATGAATGCTGATAAGTATACAAGGAACATTCTTGAAGAGCATGTAGTACCATTTGCCGCATATATTGGTGAAAATTTCATTTTTATGGACGATAATGCCTGACCCCATCGTGCGCGCATCGTTCAGGAGTACCTAGAAGAGGTTGAAGTCTCTCGAATGGAATGGCCAGCAAGAAGTCCAGATCTCAATCGGATTGAGCAGGTTTGGGACAATCTCAATAGAAGCCTGAGAAGTTCAGAAAATCATCCAGCTACTCTTAATGACTTAGGAATCCAACTCGGAGAAATTTGGAAAGGATTAGATCAGAACATTTTAAGATCACTCATTTTGAGTATGATCCGTCGTTGCCGAGCTGTAATTAACGCAAGAGGTGGAAATACGAAGTATTAAATCACTTATCAGCATTTCAGTATTTTGAAAATTGTTCATTTCTCTTCTTTCACATTAGATTCGGTTAAATCCTGAATTTTTCTTCCATTTAATGTGTCTTGTTTAGTTCAAAGCCTTCTCGGGAGAACATAAAAAATAATACTTTTATTTAAATTGAGATTTTCAGAAGGTGCGTTAATTTTTTTGCGTAGTGTATAATAAAATAAATAGGCTTTAGTCACATAGCGTTTTATGAAAGTAATAATTCGATGCATGTGTTAAAGAATTCATGGCCTACCATTAAAAAACCAAATATAAATAAAGATTTTTCTGATTTTTGAAGCTGAAATTCATGAATTCATGATGCATCTTTGTATTCAGAAAAATAAATGCAAGAATTTGACGTTCCAATTGAAAAATACCAAGTTCGTGCCCAATCTTGAAATTAGTGTAAAAATATCTATTATGAGCAGTTTTATTTATTTTTTTATCCTAAACAGGGCCTGAGAAATAATAATATCTCCAAAAGTGAACATTTTCGTTTTCTCGCTGTAATTAAGAACCAAAAGTAGTTGAAATATTTCTGTTTGCGGATTTGATGGATTAACAAAAAAGTAATTGAAAGTCGCATGTCTCTATCTTCAATAAGAGCTGAGATGCAGTGCAGTCTTAACCAAAATGGGACACAGTGTACTCTAAAATAAATAAAAAAAATCCTGAATTTGTTCCTTCCTATAATTATTCCAATGAAACACTAAAAAAAATTACCCGGGGTAGTTCCCATATGTCATTCATCTATAGCCAACGTGAAAAAGTTCCTCCTGCTTTGTCACCTATTTAAGGGTGATTTAATCATACAACTTATTATGCTCCAAATCCTGTCATGAAATCCTAAGATCTGTGAAAACGGCAACGTTCCTCAGAATCCCAATTTCATTCGAGCGTTGACGTCGGGTTAATTAATTAAAATATGAGAATTAATTTCGTCCCGTCTAAATGAATCCATCCTTGCGCAAACATTTCTTATGTAAATTTGTAGTTATAACTGGGAACAGCTCCCGTCTTCTACGCTCCAATGACACGGTGTACGAAATATAGTGCACTGATATTTCATTTGGTAAAGTAGACGTTGTACTGAACCAACATTGCATTTTATGGAGGGGGAGAATATAATTAAGTTTGTAGTCGTGGGGCTTAATCTTTCGAGAAACATTCACTATTTGAATCAGGTGTTTATTTTGAATTAGCGATAGTCGTATCTGGAAGACTATCTTCGTTTGGGCTGCTGATTGCGTCAACAACCGTGGTGGAATTTCGGAATATTAGAGATTGAATCGGCGCGTAGGATTAGGATATTCGGAGAATCAGTAGATGGGGTAATTTTTTCTTCAAAGTTTCAGTAGATAAGGCAGTCTAAAAGGGGGCTATACTGTATCATCATTTGAAAATAGTTATTTTTGATTTTAGTATTAAAAGTGATGTTTGATTTTGTATAAGTTTGTTCACGAACAGAATAAAATCACTTTCAACACAATGTTTTTTTTTTCGTATAACTGCCCTATTCCGATAATAAAATAGGCAGATTTGGAATGACATTGAACTTCAGAATGCATTTGAATATTCAAATAATAACAAAGTTGTTGCGAATGTTTACAAATAAAACAAACGGTTTTGTTAAAACTGCGTTCTTCTCCAAGCATTGTCTTCGGTTCTTAACTGCTCCACAGATTTTGGAACGTCATCGTCCAATATTGTACCTCCGGTTTCTTCTAGCCCATGATGATACTAGGTTTTCTAGTCATATGTTGAGAGGCTCCCTAACGTCTCAAGGCATAAAGTTACCATTTTTTCTAGTTGTGCGATTCATATTAATGTTTATAAGTAATTATTGTTGAATATTTGTAATGAGTAATAATTTTCAATTCCATAAATGGAATTATTGTGTTCAACATATTTCCCAAATGGTTTCATATAAACAATAACATTTCGCTGCTTGGCTTAATAAAATTGTCAACTTCAATGGCAGTTGAACAAAAACGGAATCTGGCATAATTTCATATGTGGGTAATATTGATTAAAGGAAAAATGAAGAGGATTAATATTGTAATAGTATATTCTAAAACAAGTTGCAGAATGGCTCCTATTCCAACACGAATGCGAAATTCGAAAACGACGAAGGAGCGAGTTTTCGAAAGCATGAGTGGTGGAATTGTCTTCTGCCACGAGTTTTAGACGATATTCTCTCTATTTCAGTCAAGTTTTCTGAAACACTCTCGATTTTCGAATGAAAATTCAGATCAGTGACTTTTATATTGTACCTTGGCAGTTGGTGTGACTTACGAAATTTGACAGATTACGGATTTTGAATTGAATTGATTTGAAATTTGATAGGATCGAAGGTCAGTACCGACAACCAAAAAACAAAGAAATATTACTAAAAACAATGCTGTGATGAATTCATTACAGCACCTCTTCTAGTACTGTAATGAACTCATTACGATACTGAAATAGAGAAACATAATATAAAAATGAAATGAAAATTTCATAAAAACAGAAGCAATGTGTCCCAAATTAGTTGAGACTGCTCTGTATCCCAGCTATTATTGAAGAAAGAGACATGCAGTTTTCGCGACTCTTTGTTACTTTTTTGTAAAACTTTCAAATCCAGAAACCGAAATATTCCATCTATTTTTGTTTCTGAAATATAGGGCGAAAACGAAAAATGTGCATTTTTGAAAATATTATTTTTTCTCGGACCCTGTATGAGAAAAGAAATGCAAACTGCTTATAATAGATATTTTACGTAGAAGACAGTGGCTTAGTTGATTTTTTTCCAGGGGAAATGGGAATAAGCACAAACTTGGTTTTTTCAGATGAAACACCCTGTAAATTTTTATGAAAAATTTTTGCATTTTTTTTCTGAATACATTGATGTACCATAACCTTGAATTTAATAAATTTCAGTTTGAAAAGTCAGAAGAAACCATATAATGTTGTTTTTTTAATAGTGAGCCATGAATTGTTTGACTCATGCGTTTAAGTATTGCTTTTTAAAAACGCCATGTAACTTAAGCCTATTTATTTCAGTATATTTGAACATAAACTCAAAATATCACTCGTCACCATGAACTTAAAAATGTTGAAAACAAAAAAATTTTTTGAAACATAGATGAATTCAAAATAGCAATCATCGAAATGAATGCCATTTTCAATTTTCAGGCTCAGAGATCTTTTATCATATGGTTGGAGAAATGATATTAGATTTTGTCACTGAGATGAGAGATATACCGGTTTCAGCCTTGTTTGACATCATCAGTATCTCATACACCTCAGAGACAAAATCTTCATGAAAAACTTCGATATTTGAAGCAATTAGGTTCGATGTACTGAGCAGAAATTACAAAGTAGTGACGTCCAAATGCCTCAAAATGAAGTTGCATATCTCCAATGACATGCGACAAAAGAACTCTTTCACTCAATGAGATTTTAGCAGTGGCCCTAAATAAGGGCCCTCATGCAAGTTTCTCCGAGTGATGAAAACCCCCAATTCTTTTCGTGACAAAATTTAATATCATTTCTCCAACCATATGATAAAAGATCTCTGAGCCTGGGAATTGAAAATGGTATTCATTTCGATGATTCCTAATTTGAATTCATTTATGTTTCAAATGTGTTTTCGGTGTGGCCTCCGTAAAGGCAAAGAATTTTTTTGTTTACCGTTTTATTCCTTTTCTTAAAAAAAATTTGATATTTATATTCGAATTATTTGATGCATGTACCATATGCATGTGTGAAAGAATTCATGTCTCTTTTTAAATAAACAAACATAAATGTGATTTTTATGATTTTCAAAATTGATTAAAGGTTAGGTTGTGACACATCAATGTATTCAGAAAAAAATGCAAAATTTGGACGTTAAAATCTACCAGTGCTCTGAAAAAATTTTCAACTACGCCACTGACTTCTTCGTGGATATATCTATCATAAGCAGTTTTCATATTTTTTTCTATCTCATACAGTGCCCGAGAAATAATGAGATCTATAAGAATTTCACATTTTCGTTTTTTCTCTGTATTTCAGATCAATCAATGAATCAATCAATCATTTATTTCAATGCACTACAATTCTGAGACAGTTCAATTCCAAAAATTCAAAAACGATAATATATATACAAAAATCATATTTGAAAGATGGAATTTCAAAGGAGAAATCTGCCTAAGGTAGTTGGAATATTTCTGGTTGTGGATTTGAAAATTTAACAAAATAGTTACAAAGGGTCTCGAAAAGCGCATGTCTCTATCTTCAAAAATAGCTGAGAAACAGCGTGGTCTCCACCAATTTGGGACACAGTGTACTTCATCATAAAGAGAAAATCATAAAGGAAGGATTATGACTAGAAAAATACATAACTTGTCCCACATCTAGCTCTGTTGCCAAACTTCAATTGTGATGTTCAAAGTTTACTCGACCAATATTGGTGAATTGCAATACGAGCCGTAAGCCGTGAATAATAGTTATCTTTATGTGCTCATCGAATAATACACTTATTTTTCATGTTCTTTCGGGAAGGTTTTGAACGAAACAAGACACATTGAAGGGAAGAAAAATTCAGGATTTCACTGAATCTTATGTGAAAGAAGAGAAATGAATAATTTTCAAAATACTGAAATGCTGATAAATGATTTATTACTTGGTATTTCTCCCCTTGCGTTAATTACAGCTCGGCAACGACGGTCCATACTCAAAATGAGTGATCTTAAAATGTTCTGATCTAATCCTTCCCAAATTTCTTCGAGTTGGATTCCTGAGTCATTAAGAGTAGCTGGATGATTTTCTGAACTTCTCAGCCTTCTATTGAGGTTGTCCCAAACCTGCTCAATCGGATTGAGATCTGAACTTCTTGCTGGCCATTCCATTCGCGAGACTTCAACCTCTTCAAGGTACTCCTGAACGATGCGCGCACGATGGGGTCTGGCATTATCGTCCATAAAAATGAAATTTTCACCAATGTATGGCGCAAATGGCAGTACATGCTCTTCAAGAATGTTCCTTATATACTTATCATCATTCATAGCTCGATTATCAACGACCACCAGATCTGTGCGAGCTGTCAAAGATATTCCACCCCATACCATAATCGATCCTCCCCCGAAACCAGTAGTCGAGCCAGTAGTATTCAGGAAATTGCACTGAGCATATCTTTCATGTGAACGTCTGAATACAAGGGAACGTCGATCACAATAGTAGAGGCAGAATCTAGACTCATCTGTGAAGAGAACTCTTTCCCAATCGGCCTCCTCCCAATGGATATGCTCTCTCGCAAAATCCAAACGCGCCCTTCGATGGGCTGGGGTAAGGGCTGGGCCTCTTGCCGCTACACGAGACCTTAGATCATATTCTATGAGGCGATTTCTTATTGTCTGAGTGCTAATTTGCACCCCATGAGTTTGCTCAAGCTGATTTTGAAGGTTGCAGCGGTTGCAAACCCTTGTCTCAACGAAGAAACTCTCAAGTAACGTTCTTGAATGGCAGTTCTTACAAGTGGTCTACCCTGTCCTGGTCTTCGGACATTCATACTTGTCTCCCTGAATCGCTGCAACATTCTGGACACACTTGTATGGGAAACTCCAAACCTTTCTGCAATTCTTGTGTATGCCCACCCTTCTTCTCGCGAAACTACCGCTTGGGCACATTCCTCTTGGGTCAAATTGCGTGTTTCGCATTGCATAGCGATCGAGTGTAGAAAATCAAAAATCAAACGAAAGAAAAACTATTGATCACTAGAATTGATCGAGAACAATAATTGATTTTCGAATGGAGCCAATACATTCAAAATCTGATAATATCATCTTGTTTTATTCCTGCTGAGAAAAAACATCTGTATTGAAGAAAAACGTTGAAAGTGGATAACATATGCATGCATAATTCTGATAAAAATAATTATCATTGAGAACACCTTCAGTTGTAGAATAAATTTGAGATTTTCATGATGTGCGTTAATTTTTTTGCGCAATGTATATTATCATTCTGTTTGCTTGAGGTGAATAATAATAATACCTAAATTGAATGAGCTTTGCCGTGAAATGTTTCTGTACCAATACTGTTCACACTCACTTCACGATGAGAATAATAATTTAGACATATTGAATTTTGTTCCGAAAATTCGCGAAAAAATTTTGAAGTTCAAATATCCCAGCATTCCTATCATTCAAAATTCTCTCATCCATTCTATCTCAGAGACTGAGAATCATAATCCAGAAATCCCCTGCGTGCATAATTCAAAGTGCGCGAAATCACCAGAGCTATTGGCGGCAGACCTTGCACATAAAGAAATCAAGAGCAAAGATTCGATTCTCGAGTCGCTCCGAGATATGATCTAGAAAACATATTACTGTTTGACCCGAAAACCAATTTGAATATCGAGATATAATCAATCAGTGCATGCGAGCTTGGGGTGCACGGAAAAAGCAGCTACTCTCGTCTGGATTCACCCCTCCGGCGTATTCTATTTCCCCGTATCTGCCAGCGCACTTTAGGATCTTCGACTTTTGTGCCGAAAGTTGGAAAGCTTTTAACGTCGCGAACGAAAACTATTTTCATTTCGCGAGCCGAACACTGAAAATTCCCTTTTACGATGTTCTAACCTCCCGGCTTACTCTATTAATTATTGTTGGAACTTTGGAAATGGTCCGAGAAAATATAATATAATAAGTGGAAAGTTATCGTACCGTTAATAATCCTTTTTATATTATCATTACTACTCGTTGTTGGGGAAATGCTTTCATGAGTTTTTACTCCTTGTTTTGTTTCCAGGATTATGAAAACTGATCGAAGTAATTTCGGCTGTTTTAATTCTTGCAGAAGGCTAGAAATTTTTATAGCGATAGTTCCTAGCATGCGGAGGACGGAAATCATCGCCTGGCACCCCTCACCCCTGCACGTCATCAAGATCTATATCTTTGAAAGTGTTAAAAAAATAAAAAAAATAAACTTGTTCCTGTAAGCTTGAAATTTTCATACGATTTTATTCGTTCATTGTGAAGTTAAAAAAAAAATTGACAGGCGATTTCGACGAGCACAAGTACCTGCCAGGCGACTCGAAAAGGGTGTAAAATACGAACAAAAATGAACTTTTTTCTGTAAGGCTGAAATTTATATATGTGTTCGTCTGAAGGAATGAAAAAATAAGTTTTATTATTGATCTTCATCATCATCTGATATGTTATCATTAATTTCTTCATCATATAGTACAGTCGTTTCAAGCGTAGTACACTGTGCCTTGAATTGGTTGAGACTGCATTATATCTCAGCTATTATTGAAAAAAGAGTCATGCGGTTTTCAGGATCTTGTGTCACTTTTTTGTAAAACTTTTAAATCCACAAACAGAAATATTCCATCTTCTTTTGTTTCTGGAATACAATGCGAAAATGAAAATGTCCACTTTTTGAAGATGTTATTATTTCTCGGGCCCTGTATGAGAAAGAAAAAGTATGAAAATATTTATAATAATATTTTTACGTAGAAGTCAGTGGCGTAGCTAAAAATTTTTATCTAATAAATGTTTTTAAGATAAAGCACAAACTTGAAATGTTTCAAATGGAACACCTCGTATGTTTTAACGTCAAATCTTTTGATTTTTTTCTGAATACATCGATGTATCCCAACCTTACCTTAAAAAAATTTGAGAGTCAACCATCCGAAAAATGTATACAGTAGGCGCTAGATAATCCGGCGCTTGCCAATCCGGTACGCCCAGTAGTCCGGCACTTTGGGACCCAGGTAATGCGCTCTATATATATATATATTCTTTTGAATAAGAGAGCTAAAATAATACAATAAATGTTGAAACAAAAAGAACCTATAAGGCTCTATAAGCCGGCATTTTATACAGCTGAACGCCGGATCACCGAGAGTAGTTTTTCCCGCTCGGCAGTCCGGACCTAACCTCGACAGTGATTTCACGTATTTGTTTTCTCTTGTTTCATAGCGTCCCTTGACAAAATAGCGGTCTAATTTTGCGAAAGTTGGATAGTGGTGAAAATCATATGAAGTTAGCTTTTTTTTCCTGTACAAATTCGATAATCCGGCATCAAGCGCCTACTGTATTTCTGTTTGTCTTTTTTTAAGTAAGACATTAATTCTTCCACACATGCATCAAAAAACCATTTTTCAGTTGATATTTTGAAATTATGTTCCAAACAGGATAAAAAAAATGGGTTTAGATCACATGGTTTTTCGAAAAAGTAATGATTAAATGCTTGTGAATATTGATTAAATGCGTGGGATATTTTTTTCAACTGAAATTTATTGAAGCATAGATCGTGATACAGTTTGACGTTAAAATAAACATGGTCATCCATATGAAAAATTTCATTTCGTTCCAATTCAATCTCAAAAACAATGCTTTGAGAAAATGTTTAGCTACGCCACTGACTTCTTCGTAAAAATATCATTATAAGAAGTTTAAATTTTTTTTCTTTTTTATACAGGGCTCGAGAAATAATAACATTTTCAAAAAGTGTACATTTTCGTTTTCGCCCTGTACCTATATTCCACAAACAAAAGTAGTTGGAATATTTCTGTTTGTGGATTTAGAAGTTTTACAAAAAAGTGACCCAGGGTCTCGAAAACCGCATGACTCTATTTTCAATAATAGCTGCGATATAATGCAGTCTCAACCAATTTAGGACACACTGTACTACGCTCGAAACGATTGTACTATATGATGAAGAAATCAATGATATAATGTCAGATGATGATGAAGATCAATAATAAAACTTATTTTTTCATTCCCTCAGACGAACACATATATAAATTTCAGCCATACAGAAAAAAGTTAATTTTTGTTCGTATTTTACACCCTTTTCGAGTCGCCTGGCAGTTACTTGTGCTCGTCGAAATCGCCTGTCAATTTTTTTTTGAACTTCACAATGAACGAACAAAATCGTATGAAAGTTTCAAGCTTACAGAAACAAGTTTATTTTTTAAATTTTTTTAACACATTCAAAGATATAGATCTTGATGACTTGCAGGGGTGAGGGGTGCCAGGCGATGATTTCCGTCCTCCGCATGCTAGGAACTATCGCTATAAAAATTTCTAGCCTTACAGACAAACCGTTACTCAAAAGGTTCACTAGCTCTCGTACTATCAGGTGTCTTTGCCATTTTTTCATCCTTCCATTAACTTGATTTTTCAGACCAATTTTCGCCAATTTCGATAAGCCTGATTAACTTAAAAACTGCCACACGTTTCAAGTGCCAATGACAATAATATTTTACGAAAAGTTTGAATAAATGATCATTTTTGCTATTTTGCTGCGAAACCGCAAAATTATGCATTTTTCGTGAAAGTTTTCTTGAAGTTTTCTCTCCCAGTCCCTGAAATAAAGAACAATTAGAAGATTTTTTTGAATAATAGAAGAAAAGACACTGCGTAAAATTTCTGCAAAAATTGGCATGGGATGTTCAAAATCGATGATTTTGTAAAATTACTGTTGAGGACTGTATCCAGATAATTGAGTTGGAGATGGTAGTGTAAAAACATTTATTGACATCATCCATAATCATAAAATAAGTAGTTAATAGGTACAGTAAAAATACAAATATTGAAGTCATCTATAAACTCAGAGTGGCATTATTCAACTAAAAACAAAGGTAATCTAGAGAAGTTCAAAATGAGAGCTCAGATGAAGTCAGACTTAGACTTTGACATAGTTCCATTAATTCAAAATTAAACTCAACGTTTACAGTGATAGAACAATACAAATTGATTGCGAGAGCCTCAGTATTCCATCAGAAAAGCAGAAGGTTGAATATTGAATCATTAGAGTAGGCTGAGTTGTAATAAAAGTGAGATCAGGCCTTAGAGGAGATACGTGATTTGAAACCTTAGTAGTCCAAGTCTGTTCTTCATTAAGATTATAACAATGTGAGGATATCATGATCCAGAAATCAATATTTATAATCTATTGCGTGGATTTATAAGAGAATGCTAATTAATCAATTGAGACGATTTTTACAGTTGAGATCTTACTTGCTGAGTGGTTCAGATGAATGAAATTGAGAATTTCTTATTTATAATGGGGAGATTATACCTGTTGAATGGTTTTACCAATATTAGAGGAGACCGCTCAAGGTGAAGCAAGGACTGAGGCTGTCAATCAGGTTCAATGTCTAAACTACTGGATCGTTTAAATACTTCAGAGAAGTTCACTTGGTTTTATTGAGAGAGAAGACTGGTTCCATGATTCACCTTTGCGTTTGAGGATTATTCATTCATCTGAAACTCAAGAACAATAATTAGCAAGTGTTATGAGAAGTAACTAGTTGAGAAATGAGATGAACTGATTAAGAGAATGAGATGCACATGAGAATATATTAAATCAGTATTTATTACCACAGAGAAACATGAGAATGTTCATTCTTCAAGCAAGTTATCACTTCCATGTGAGGAGTCCAGAAATATCTGAAAAATTTATGAGAACTGCAAAAATATACCAAAATATATACAGCTGACCATAGAGCTGTACTTGCTGGAGTGGACGTGGCGCTGCCACGTAACCATAGCCGTAGATACAGATGAGGTCTGAGGGGTGCAATTCCCAATTTTCATCATGGGCCAAATCCTTTCAAAAAATGAAAGAAGAAATTACACTTCGAACTCTAAAGCTTTATAACGTTTCGGAGTCTAAATCAGACTCCTTTGTCAGAGAATTTCTCAAATTATTATGAAATCTCAATTGACAGTGATGACCATAGATTGAAATTAATTACGTTGATGGTGGTATCGCTACTTGATCTCAAAATTCCTTGAAATCAGTTCTATTTTCAACAACCGAACAATTCGCCAGATTATCAGTTCATTCAATAAAATACAAGCCGACTCCTTATCATTATCAGGATCCATCATTAGAATTTTCGTGATATTGCAATGCATCATGTGATCACCGGCATTGGAACACACATGAGCTGCTATCTGCGATAAATGTTGACACAAAAAGTAGCTAAGCTGAGGTAAAAAAAGAACGGGATATCAAAACATTCTTCGTATGACACTATAGAATCATACGATACTATCATCACTAGTATCATACGATACTATAGAGCCAGGAGAAATAAACCTCAGCCGAAAAAACCTGTCTCCCCCTAAAAAAAAAAATAACATAAAATATTAAATATCAGGAAAATCTTGAAAGACATCAGTGTGATCATCTTATCCGTTGATGCGCTCAGATAAACAGATTCTTCCCAAAACGGCTCGCAATTCTTAATCTGAAATGAAAAAAGACAAAAGCAGAAAAGAAACCGATTATTCAGAATAAATCAAATTACTTTGAAATTAACCACTCATTTTGGAAATGCATTTGTTACTTTATGTATAGCCTCGAAACCCTCTTGAAATTAATAAATGGGACAACTATTTATAAGATGTTCTATAGTTTCCTCATTTTCCCCACACTCACAACTAGGGCTCTCAACCGAGTTCCATCGGATGAGCATGCTATTGCATCGTCCATGGCTTGTTCAAATGCGATTTAGAACATACCATATTCTCCTGGGAAAGTCAAAACCAGGAACTCTGATGGAAGGATCAGAAATAAGATCTTTATCGAAAAAATTGGATACATTCCATTCAGATTGCCACATTTCTTTGTCGCTTCTATTCATATCAATCAGAAAATTTGACCAAATAGGTTTACGCGACTTCAATCTGGGGACACTATTATCTGGAATATAGGTGAGTATGGGAAATGAATTTGGAAAGGAATTGAATTTGTTCCAAAAATTCAAAGCTGTTGTCTCTCTGCGAATATGGGGAGGGACAATATTTGAGAGGACTGGTAACCAAGGAGTAGGTGTAGACTTGATAGTACCAGTAATAATCCTCATAGAAAAATTTGGTTGAGCATCATTTTTTTTTACAAGAACACTGTTCAACCAAACAGGGCAACAATATTCAGCAGCAAAAAAAACCAAAGCAAGCGCTGCCGTTCGAAGTATTGTTGCATGAGCGCCCCATGAGGAACCAGCTTGTTTCTGAAGAATATTGTTTGGAGTTTTAAGCTTCAAACGCAGATCATCTAAATGGGCGTTGAAATTTAGAGAGGAATCAAGTTTGATTCCCATCAGAAATGAAAGGAATTGAATGTTGAGCTTATACCAAGAAAAAAAGAAGTTATGGTAAAATAGCACAGGCTACAAATTATGAGCGTAGACAGTCACCAAAATACTTAATTTCAAAATTAAATATCGAACACCCAGCGCTTTTTCAACATAACTTCATTTTTGTGATACCTCAACTTTTAGCTGTTTTTTCCGAATTGTCTATATAATTTTCTCCTTTTGTTATTCAGCATTCATGGTCAGAAGTATTTGACACTTTGATCTTTTTATAGATTTTTGCTCCTGAAAAATATTCTGTTTTCTTGTGTTATAACATGTTTGGTTTATCTATGGGAGATGATTGCCTTTCATTGGGTCCCGTAGCGGTCTTCAAACATCTGAAGTGCCGAAAAATCATCGGGTCGTATCATGGAAGGTCGTATCTGGTTTGAAAAAACCCCCACGACCAGAGAGCAACAATTTGTGGATTTTGAATTTGAATATCGAAGGAATTTCGAAAGGAAAGTGTGATTACGTCTCTAAATTAGCTGATGAACATGGTATCAAAGAGATTCTTCTGCAAGAAACCCACACGGCAACAGAAAAAAAAATCCTCGTAAAAGAGGACAGTTGAAAGGTTATGTATTAATTGATTTGTCACAATTTTAGCATGTTATGTTGAAAAATTATCAGTTTCGTAACATTCAACAGATTCGGAAAGGGGAGATTGAAAAATTTTTTTTTCATTTCTTTCAAATTTTGTGACATTTCTGTCATAAATATTTATAAACCTTCGAACATTATTTGGCCAAGAAATCTTAATGTTGATGTTTTTTAAAGTAGCAAATGCATTTCCAAAATGCATTCGATTTATTCTGAATAATCGGTTCCTTTTCTGCTTTTGTCTTTTTTCATTTCAGATTAAGAATTACGAGTCGTTTTGGGAAGAATCTGTGTATCCGAGCCCATTGACGGATAACATGAAGATGATCACACTGATGTCTTTCAAGATTTTCCTGATATTTTATGTTATTTTGTTTACGGGGAGGCAGGTTTTTTCGGCTGAGGTTTTTTCCCCTGGCTGTATAGTATCGTATGATACTAGTGTTGATAGTATCATAGGATTCTATAGTATCATACAAAGAATGTTATGATATATATATATATATATATATATATATATATATATATATATATATATATCATCATCATCATCATCAATGGCTCTACAACTCAAGGTGAGTCTTGGCCGCATTTACTATTCTTCTCCACTCTAGTCGATTTTGTACTGCTAGCTCCCATTGTGTTATTCCCAGTCTCTGCAAATCACTGGTCACTGCGTCTTTCCACAGTTTTCTTGGACGACCAACCGTTCTTCTACCCTCAGGCCTTTCCCAGAATGCTGTTTTGAGGAGTCTTCCATCTTGTGACCTCATGACATGTCCTGCCCATCTTATGCGATTGGACTTGATATGTCGCACTATATTCTCGTTTCCATAGAGTGCCTGTAGTTCTTGATTCTTTCTTTTTCTCCATTCTCCCGTTATTTCGTCTCTACAAGGCCCAAAAATAGCCCTCAGGATCTTCCGTTCCAGTACCAGCAATCTATCAGCCTCACGTTTATTCAGGATCCATGTTTCACTCCCATAAGTTATTGCGGGACGAATGATAGTTCTGTAGATTTTTATTTTCGCTTCTCTTGAAATTAATTTTGATTTTAAAAGTGTCGCCAAGGAATAATATGCCCTGTTTCCGACCAAAATTCTCGATTCCACGTCTCTTTCATTCTTGTTATCAGCTGTTATGACTGCTCCCAAATATTTAAATTCTTTTACTACTTCAAAATTGTAATCATTTATAGTAACATTTGGACCGATACGTGATCTTGGGTTTTTTGTGATTACCATATATTTGGTCTTGTCTTCATTGATCCTGAGGCCTACTTCCTTGGCTGCTTCTTCCAACAGGGTGAAAACTTCTTTCGCGTCTCTAACGGACTGTGTGATTATATCCACATCGTCGGCAAAAGCCAGTAGGACCTTCGAACCCTGTATTGCGAAACCGTTTGATAGTTTTGATTGTACTTTTCTAACTGCATATTCCAAGGCAAAGTTGAATAATAACGGGGAAAGGGGGTCTCCCTTTCTAAGACCGTTTTCAATTTGGAATTCATCTGAAGTAATATTGCCAACTCTAACCTGCGCACTTGAATTCTGCACGCATACCTGTGCCGAGCTTATCAACTTTTTGGGGACTCCCATCTCTAACATGACTCTCCACGGCACTTCCCTGCTCACAGAGTCATATGCTTGTTTGAAATCGACAAAAACCTGGTTCACATCACGATTGTATTCCCAGTTCTTCTCCAATATTTGTCGTAGAATAAAAATCTGGTCGATAGTGGATCTTCCGGGGCGAAAACCACATTGGTAATCGCCTATGATTTCCTCTGCGTATGGGATTATTCTTCTCATCAATATGATTTTATAAGCTGTATTTACTAGTGAAATTCCTCTATAGTTTGTACAAATGTGTTTATATATATATATATATAGATTTTTAAATTTCGACTGTTTGCATTTTTTCATTAATTGATTCACGATGTTGTGCTGTGAAAATAATGCTTTATTACTTCAATTAATTCTTCAAAATGTGTGGTGAAAACATTCAAGATTCGTTCAAATTAAGAATAGCGAATCCCTGTGGCATTCCTTTGTCATTGACCACTTGATCAATGCCTTCCTCAACTTGTAAACGAATCAAAAACTCCCCTTTCAGATTGCATCTGCACTCTACAGACAAAAAATCGCGCTCTCAGCTGAAAAGTAGCAAGATGTCGGACCCGCAAAGGGATCCTGATGGTATTTTGGGCCAGAACTTTGAAGCGCATTGAATTATTTACGCGGAGGCAACCAGTAAATCGATAATCAATAATTAAAAGCATATCATCTGGTGCTTTTGAGAATTTATTCATTTCTTCTCTTGTGAAAACAGCAGATTTTTTGGATTTGTAACCAATAGATTTTCTTTTGAGGAATGCTATAAGCGTTGCAAACTTGAATATGTCAAAACCGTCGTTCAAAAATATTGTGCTCTTCAGCATTGAATATTCCGCCGAAAGACTTCCAGGCGATCTCAGGTTTTCTATTCTTCGAACAAAATAGGCCAGTAACACTTTTTCATTGATTTGGCTGCCTTTAGTCTGAATCCATTCCTCGAAAATATTGCATGTACTCTCGTACCGGATTTTAGATTTCTCAGGAATAACTGAGGAACAGCCGATTTCTCAGGCTGTTTGAATTTCATTATCTTCCGAAGATTCTATATCGCTCATTTTTCAACGCTAGTAAATTCAATTGATTATTATCACTTTGACAATCTACTAAGATTTCATCACCAAGACAACGCCTTATATTATATTCCTACCCAGAATTGATGAAGCCACGAGTAAATGAATTTGTCAGATAATTATCTTGTACATTGAGTTGAAATTGTGTGTATCGTGCAAAAAACGCTATAAGTATCTCGAACGTTAAGGACTACCGATCTCAATAATTGGAGACTATTCTCTTCGATCGGTAGAATGCCCTTACCGTTCTCTATACTTGATTTACTATTTAATTAATCGATTCACGATGTTGTGCTGAAAAAATTATGCTTCATTGTTTTAATAAATTCTTCAAAATTATGAAATAGTGTGACGTCGCTGGTAAGAACATTCAAGATATCATTCGTTCAAATTAAGAATAGCATTCCTTTGTCATTGACCACCTGATCGATGCCCTCCTCAACTTGTAAACGAATCAAAAACTCCCCTTTCAGATTGCATCTGCACTCTACAGACAAAAAATCGCGCTTTCAGCTGAAAAGTAGCAAGATGTCGGACGCGCAAAGGGATCCTGATGGTATTTTGGGCGAGAACTTTGAAGCGCATTGAATTATTTACGCGGAGGCAACCAGTAAATCGATAATCAATAATTAAAAGCATATCATCTGGTGCTTTTGAGAATTTATTCATTTCTTCTCTTGTGAAAACAGCAGATTTTTTGGGTTTGTAACCACTAGATTTTCTTTTGAGGAATGCTATAAGCGTTGCAAACTTGAATATGTCAAAACCGTCGTTCAAAAATATTGTGCTCTTCAGCATTGAATATTCCGCCCAAAGACTTCCAGGCGATCTCAGCTTTTCTATTCTTCGAACAAAATAGGCCAGTAACACTTTTTCATTGATTTGGCTGCCTTCAGTCTGAATCCATTCCTTGAAAGTATTGCATGTACTCTCCTAGCGGATTTTAGATTTCTCAGGAATAACTGAAAAACAGCCGATTTCTCAGGCTGTTAGAATTTCATTATCATCCGAAGATTCTATATCGCTCATTTTTCAACGCTAGTAAATTCAATTGATTATTGTCACTTCGACAATCTACTAAGTTTTCATCAATAAGACAACGGCTTATATTATATTCCTACACAGCATTGATAAAGCCACGAATAAATGAATTTGTCAGATTATTATTTTGTACATTAAGTAAAAATTGTGTCTATCGTGCTATTAGTATCTCGAAAGTTAAGGTCTACCCATCTCAGACAATAATTGAAGTCGTCGCTGCGCTCCTACTCCAAATTATTGTTTTCGATCGGTAAAATGCCCTTACCGTTCTCTATACTTAATCTACTATTTCATTCATCGATTCACGATGTTGTGCTGAAAAAATTATGCTTTATTGTTTTAATAAATTCTTCAAAATTATGAAATAGTATGACGTTGCTTGGAATGTGTGGTAAGAACATTCAAGATATCATTCGTTCAAATTAAGAATAGCATTCCTTTGTCATTGACCACCTGATCGATGCCCTCCTCAAGTTGTAAACGAATCAAAAACTCCCCTTTCAGATTGCATCTGCACTCAACAGACAAAAAATCGCGCTTTCAGCTGAAAAGTAGCAAGATGTCGGACGCGCAAAGGGATCCTGATGGTATTTTGGGCGAGAACTTTGAAGCGCATTGAATTATTTACGCGGAGGCAAACAGTAAATCGAAAACTTCAAGTTCCCTCTATGAATACTTGAGGATGGGGCGGAAGGGAAACAGAATTGTTTGTATAATTTATTCGAAGTTTGCGGTGGCCCATTTGCGGATGCTTTTTGGCACCACTTACTCTAAAACATGCGGTTTTCCCCCGCGAAAGAAAACTGGTTCAGGGGAAAATTCGATTTCGGTCGTTTGTCGCCCATCTGCGCGCACTGCCTCGGATGAATGAAATTTACGTTACGCGGGGGATTTGCAGTGAAGAACAGTGATAGCGAGGTGGGAACGGGGAGCCGAGAACTGTCTGCGGTGATCCGCGATGATTTTCAACTTTACAGGGCGATCTGCCGCCATCTGCGAAATTGGAGAATCCATAAGTCGAGTCAGAGATGGAATGTTAATTTATAAGGTGTACAACATTGCTTCCGCTATTTTGAAATAACTGGCTGTAGCGGTAAAAGGTTAGTGAAATAAAGATGTAATAATAATAATAATAAGTAAGTTTTTGCATATGGTTCATAAGGAATTATTTATTTATCACTGGAGAGAAAACCGATGGCCGATTAAATGAAATAAAGAGGTTTCCCATACAAATTCGAATCAAAATTCGCCATCTATTTAGGAACAACCTGTAATTTTTTTCTCTTGCATATTAGGTTAGTAAAATCTACAGCATGGTTCAAATAACAGTTCCTGAAAATTTCATCTTTTTGGCGTGAAGGGAAAAGAAATAGCTGAAAATTCAAGACGAAAAACAGTTTTTTGTGAATAACTCAGAAAATATACATTTTAGGGCAAGGGTGTGATGCATTCAATATCTGCCATAAAAAAATGGGGTTCTAATTTGAAAAAATTGATTTTTCACGATTTTGTCATCCCTAACTTTGAAAGCGATTTTTTCACCCCCTGTATCATGAATCGCGATTTCGATTTTTGAAGTGGATACATCAATCTTACATCTTGAAAAATCCCAAAAATGAAAGTTTTCCATCCAAAAACCTCGAAGTTATTCTTGTTTCAGCGGAGCTCTATTTTCGATTTTTTTTTTCGAATTTTCCCGCTCAGAGAGAATTTTCCAACCAAAACTGAACAATGTTACATCAAAATAACTTAAAATTTTCTAAGGAATCTATTTCTGCAATAAAAAAATGGTGTTCTAATTTGAAAAACGGAAGTTGACGTCATTTCCGAAAAAACCGGAGGTGCTCATGCCTTGAAAATATTTTAGATTTCATCAGCATCGTGAAATACTTACAAGTGCTGAATTTCATGAAAATACGTTCAGTAGTTTCCCGTATAAATATGGGTGAGGTTCCTCGTGAAAGACCCTGTATAAAAAGATTGGACATCTAATACGAACACGAACTAAAAATCCCCGGCAGGTAATAGTCAATAAATAAATAATAAATAACAGTCAATAGATAGGAGTAAATAAATAAAATAACATTGAAGACGTTCATCATTGGTATTTCAAAATTATCTACAATCACAATCAAAATATTCATGTAAATTATACGGTTCTATATTCAGCAAAAAAATTTTAAGTTGACTTTTAAAACTTTTAAAATTATTGATGTTCTTTATGTGTAAAGGCAGTCTGTTGAAAATTTTCAGTCCTATATATTGTGGAAAGTTTTTACATATGTTCTATCATATCTTTCCGTTCGAAAATCGTGTTGAAAACGGTTTTGATGATTATGGACATCAGCACTGCAGAGAAACTTTGACTTATTCAAATAAACGTATTTACAAATCTCATATACATATATTCCCACTAGGGTTAGAATGCCAATCCTTATGAATTGACCCCTGCACGATTGTAATGGTTTTAGACATAATATAATACGTGAAATTCTTTTCTGTGTGGTGAATATTTGACCACTATGAGATGAGTTCCCCCAAAAACATATTCCGTATGTAACCTTGAACGTAGATGTCATATATTAAACTTAGGTATTTGTTAACATAACGTCATCGAAATATTAGTCGATTTGTTTCTGCATCATAAAGTTTTTCTTCTACAACTGCCATTAAAAAGTGACACGCTTAATGACAGCAAATGTTAAAATTGATTGTTGACATGGAAGCGTGTTAAAAATATTTTTAACATTAGTGTTAAAAGAATTTTTAGCACTCCATTTTCTTATGCTGAAATCAGATGAGAAAAATTCAGCAATTGCAAATTTCTATTATCAATATTCCACAATCATTACTTATGAATATTGATATTAATCGTAAAGCTAGAATAATTACTAACATTAATGCCCTGTGACGTTAGGAAGCTTCGCAACACATTAGTAGAATCCTCAGCACCATCAGTACTTGTAGAAACCGAAAGTACAATATTGGATGATGATGATCCAAAATCTGTTGAGGTTGGGAGAATTTTTTCAGCAATGACATTTCTATATGCAATGGATTGATCAACATAGCCCTCGGCTACCGTCACGACCAGAGAGCAACAATTTGTGGATTTTGAATTTGAATATCGAAGGAATTTCGAAAGACAAGTGTGAATACGTCTCCAAATTAGCTGATGAACATGGTATCAAAGAGATTCTTCTGCAAGAAACCCACACGGCAACAGAATCGTCGTGAAAGAGGACAGTTGAAAGGTTATGTATTAATTGATTTTTTACAAGTTCAGCTTGTTATGTTGAAAAATTATCAGTTACGTAACTTTTAACAGATTCGGAAAGGGGAAATTGATGGAGTTTTTTTTTCATTTCTTTCAAATTTTGTGACATTTCTGTCATAAATATTTATAAATCTCCGAACATTATTTGGCCAAGAAATCTTAATGTTGATGTTTTTTAAAGTAGCAAATGCATTTCCAAAATGCCTTCGATTTATTCTGAATAATCGGTTTCTTTTCTGCCTTTGTCTTTTTTCATTTCAGATTAAGAATTACGAGTCGTTTTGGGAAGAATCTGTGTATCCGAGACCATCGGCGGATATCATGAAGATGATCACACTGATAGATTTTCCTGATATTTTATGTTATTTTGTTTACGGGGAGGCAGGTTTTTTCGGCTGAGGTTTTTTCCCCTGGCTGTATAGTATCGTATGATACAAGTGTTGATAGTATCGTATGATTCTATACTATCATACAAAGAATGTTATGATACCCCGTCTTTTTTTTACCTCAGCTTAGGTACTTTTTGTTTCAACATTTATTGTATTATTTTAGCTCTCTTTTTCATAAGAATATATATATATACCGTCGTAGACTTCCATTCACCATGTTTTTTTTATATCCGTAATATTTGCTCCTGATTCTGCTAGCAATGAAGCGGAGGATCTTCGAAAACAGTGTCCTGTATATTGCTTTGGTTCTGGCAGTTTGAGGAATTCGGCAACAATAGATGGAATTTTTTCAAATGTAAGAATACCAACTGGATTGGCAGTGCATTTATTATTCATGTATTTCAGGAAAAAACGACGATGTGTGATGACAGAAGGGCGCAGTGCAAAGTACTCATGAAAATAGTCTACATACTCCCCAATATTACTGAAAGAACGACTGACTTTCATTTTTGTATTTGGAAGTTGTATAACCAATGATTTATTCGTTATTTCGATGTCGTCTACTGATAAATTACACAATTCTTCACGCCGATAGGCTCCAAATAATCCGAAAATAGTTGCAACGTTAACCATCAAGTATTTTTCATCTGGTGCCTCCTCTATAAACTTTTCAACTTGTTCACGAGTGAGAATTTTCGATTTTTTGGGACGATATCCTTCTCTTTTTCGTTTTGAATATGCTATTACCTTGAAATATTCACTAAAATCCACACCATTTTCAACAAGGACGCTTGACTTTATCATTGAAAATTTGATCAACAAAGTTGATGAACCCCATATTTTTGATTTTTCTTCTAAGTAGGAAAAGAAAACAGTTTTACTGAATTTCTCTTCTACATTTTTCAATTTAAACCAGGCCAGGAAATTGTTATATGCAATATCCTACTGCTGAACAGATTTTTCAGGTAGGAGTTCCAGATTTGCTTTTCTTGCAGACTCTTCAGTATCTAGAGGAACAACCAAATCGTCACTTTTATTAATAGTTGAACTCTCGACAAACTTATTAAGCAGTTAAAAACACAAGACGAAAATTGGAAAAGATCGAAATTCAAATGACGACGTCTTTTCTCATTTGTTAGTAATCATAACGTTGGCAACGTTTGCCATTCACAACAACCTTTTGATTATATGAATATTAAAATGCATTTTGAATTTTATTGTCATTGCAAATTCGCTCATTTTATTATCAAAATAGGTCAGTTGTACAAAAAACATTGTATGGTATTTGTGTCGAAAGTGAATTTATTTGATCAATTCGTGTATCAATTAAAAAGATGAAGAGTTTTTTTAACACTGGATTCGTATGCTGTCCGAAAGATGGGAAAAGGTAGTGGCCAGCGATGGACCATACTTCGAATCATTAATATATAACCAGTTTTCTATAAAGCTTCGAATTTCGGAAGAAACCGGCGGAAGCAAATTGTAACCCTAATAGGAGAGAGGTAAAACGCGATAGCTAACATTGGTCGCATTCACCGGACGAAGATTCCGCTACCGCTACCTAGAAAGCGCTTTCAAAAGTGCCCACTGCTCCAGAAAGTGTTGAGTTTGCATTGCATGTGCCACCAGACTATTCCGCAACAGTTGCACAACTGTTACGTCCGGTGAATGCGACCTATAACGAAGCTATCGATAACTGCTTCTTCATTCTATCTTCTCCATTATCCCTTTTATACATTAAATACTAATTATTCTTGAAAAGATCAATTAATAATTATATACCTACAAAGAGTCATATTTGTGATGACAGTTGAAGTATCCTGTTTCGCCCTCTTAGTCGGATAAGTCTTCGATTTATAGTACAATTCTGTACGATAAATGGAGGTTAAATCATGTTTCTCTTTATCTTCGGAACTATTACATTAATTTTTTCTTTACCGGATAGTAGGTACCCTCCAATATTTACTTTTTTTATAAAATATCAAATATTTTTCACTTAGCACGGGAAAATCCAAATGGCAAAACCCTAATCTTAAGAACATGTACCACAGATTCGCATTTCATTTGAATTATCACCTGCTATATTCGATTTGAAGAGTACCAGCAGCGCGAGGGTAAACATTTGGACAACATAATCTTTGCCACTCAATTTCCCACAACTTTGTCTAAAGTTCAATACAGATAAACTTTTCTTCTGATTCAGTGTTTTGTTTTTATTAAATACATAAATAACACACAACCTTTTTGGACAGTGTATGTTGATCGTTTTGTCTTGTTCCTTTCTGCATTTTTTCATTCATTTCTATCATGATGAAAATGTTATGCCCAATTTCGTTTATATTTTGTTCCAAGTGTTATTTAGGCGTCTGAAACGGCCCTCTTCAAACTGGAAATATTTCTTGCATGTTTCAAACATCTGCAGTTAACGACTGAAGTCTCATTTGATATTGCTTCCGAGCGAGTGGCAGTTCAAAAAAATAATAACTTTCTTTCTGTCTCATGACAAAATGGCGCCAATTCACCAATTGGAAACTTAAAATACCAATCACTAACTGAATATTCCAGCGAAGTTCCATCAGAAACACCCCCCCCCAGTGTCGCCAAGTCTCCCTCCATAAGCATATTTACCAATTCAATAGACACTGAGAAAACGACATAAAGCTTCGTAAAGTTCTGAATGACCTTAATCGACGAGTAAACAGATTCAACACGGGTTTCCTCACCAATCAAAGCCAGTAATTCCGCAGAATTGATTCCAGAACACCCCGGCGCGTAAAACTTTCTAACAAACACGTACATAACTCAATAAAACAACGGGAAGAAAACGAGTTTCAGGCTCTTTTGCCTAATGGTTCAATTTTATTCAATAAATAACTTCATCTGCCTCTCAACCATTCTCAGAGGAGTTTGGGAATTTTTTCACGAGAATTCCACAACGTAGGATGCACAGATCCTACACTGACATTTCTGTACCTTCTTTGCCGAAGTTGTGTGATGACCAAAAATGGGTGCAGTACCAAACAATTATCATTTTCCACATCGCTGAGCACTTCAGAGGATTAAAAAACCAAAGCGACACCTAGCGATGCTCATCCGAACTCCATCCCACGTGTTACTCAAAGCATGGTTTCCCGCGTATATTCATTTCTCCCATCGAGACTTTCCGCATTAACCCGATATTCGGGTCGAAATGCAGGTCGCCCCGGAGAGGTAGAATGCATCCGGATCATGCGTATCTCGATAGTAATAATAAATGAGACAAAAGGTTCCCGCTTTAAGGACAAGCATACCATCAATAAAACACGCATATTGTCACAATTCAGTATTATTAGTTTCGAACTGTGACAATGGACAATGGAACTAGTAATTCTGAATTGTGACAATAGACAATGAAACTATTAATTCTGAATTGTGACAATATGATACTTATTTATGATATGAGTGGCAAAAGTGACGTATAATTTTGTGAGTGAAAAAGTTTGTGAAATGAGCGGAGCGAATTGAACACTTTCACGAACAAAATAAAATCACTTTTAACACAAATACCATACAATATTTTTTGTACAACTGCCCTATTTTGATAATGAAATGGAAGAATTTGCAATGACAATAAACTTCAAGATGCATTCTAATATTCAAATAATCAAAAGATTGTTGCGAATGGAAAACGTTGCCAACTTTATGATTACTAACAAATGAGAAAATACGCTATCATTTGCATTTCGTTCCTGTCCAATTTTCGTCTTGGCTTTTTAATTGCTCAATATGTTTGTCCAAAGTGTAATTATTAATATAAGTGACGATTGGGTTGTTCCTCTGGATATTGAAAAGAGTCTGCAATAAGAGCAAATCTGGAACTCCTTCCTAAAAAATCTGTCCAGCAGTACGATATTGCAAATAACAATTTCCTGGCCTGGTGTTAATTGAAAACTGTAGAACGGAACTTCAGTGAAACTGTTTTCCCGGCATACTCAGAAGAAAAATCAAAACTATGGAGTTCATCAACTTTGTGAAGCAAATTTTCAATGACAAAGTCAAGCGTCCTTGTTAAAAATGGTGTGGATGTTAGTAAATATTTTAAGGTGATAACATATTTAAAACGGAAAAGTGAAGGATATCGTCCCAAAAAATCGAAAATTCTCACTTATGAACAAGTTGAAAAATTTATAAAGGAGGCACCAGATGAGAAATACTTGATGGTTAAGGTTGTAACTATTTTCGGATTATTTGGAGCCTGTCGGCGTGAAGAATTGTGTAATTTATCAGTGGAAGACATCGAAATATCAAATGAATCATTGGTTATACAACTTCCAAATACAAAAACGAAAGTCAGTCGTTCTTTCAGTATCATTGGGAAGTATATAGACTATTTTCATAAGTACTTTGCACTGCGCCCTTCTGTCATCAAACATCGGCGTTTTTTCCTGAAATACGTGAATAATAAATGATCTGCCAATCAAGTTGGTATTAATATATTTGGAAAAATTCCATCTATTGTTGCCGAATTCCTCAAACTGCCAGAACCAAAGCAATATACAGGACATTGTCTCCGAAGATCCTCCGCTTCATTGCTAGCAGAATCAGGAGCAAATATTACGGATATGAAAAAACATGGTGGATGGAAGTCTACGGCGGTAGTCGAGGGCTATGTTGATCATTCCATTGCATATGGACCTCAACAGATTTTGAATCATCATCATCCAATATTGTACTTCCGGTTGCTACAAGTACTCATGGTGCTGAGGATTCTAATAATGTGTTGCGAAGCTCCCTAACCTAACAGGGCATTAATGTTAGTAATTGTTCTAGTTTCACGATTAATATTAATGTTCATAAGTAATGATTGTTAAATATTGATGATAAAAATTTGCAATTGCTTAATTTTTCTCATCTGATTTCATCATAACAAAATGGAATGCTGAAAATATTTTTAACACTAATGTTAAAAATATTTTTAACACGCTTTCACTTAAACAATCAATTTTAACATTGCTTGCTGTCATTAAAAGTGTCACTTTTAATGGCAGTTGTACAAAAATGTATTTTTGATGGTATGCTTGTCCTTAAAGTGTGAACCTTTTGTCTCATTTATCATTACTGGCGAGATACGCATGATCTGGACGCATTCGACCTACCCGAGGTGACCTGCATGTCGACCCGAATATCGGGTTAATGCGAAAAGCCTCGATAGGAGAAATGAATATACGCGAGGATCCATGCTTTGAGTACCACGTGGGATGCATTTCGGACGAGCATCACTAGGTGTCGCTTTTGTTATTATTTAATTCTCCGAAATGCTCACCGATGTGGACATATACTTCCGTTCTTCAGTGTTCGTCGTTGAGTTGGTGAATTATGTTTGTCATTGTCACAGTTCACAACTGATAATTCTGAATTGTGACAATATTTATGCATTCAGCATTCAGTGTAACTCAAGGTTCGACGAATTTTAAGAGCGTCCCTTCCAATGGGGCGATCGTCTTCGAACGCCGTTCGATAAATAACCTCATTTGCGTTTTAAAACACCCACCGTTCGCCAGTTCCATTGTTCGAACGTCCGCGCTTCTGTTCATCCAGCGCCGCCGTAATGAGTGCGGCAACTGCGTTAACTAACGACAAATTTCGCAGCTTGCCTCCCTATTTATCATTTAATTCAGCGCGGGGTGGTTCGTTTGCGCTTACAAGACATCTCCCGAGGATAGCAGGAATTATTATTGATGGGCCTGTTACCAGAATGGACTCAAGACGGCTCCGCGAAACGACGATAACACAATGGTTGGCATTGTTCAATGCTGATGGATGCGCGGTGCTTCGAGTGGTTTGTTCTTGAGGAAGGCCCATGAACTCTGTCGTTTATTACCAGTGTTACGATCGGAGTTTTCCAACTATAATCTCGAATTAATGGTCGACGACATTTAAAATAGGAAATGTTCGTTGGTGTGTTAAATCGATCGTAACTTCGTCACAGCATTCAAATACACTGAACTTTCTTTTGATTGAGAGGAGCTTGAATTGTGTTGGAATTCGACTACTTTGTTTTTTGGAGATTGGAAAAGTCAAGTTGACAGATTGTAGTTTTTAAGAATCGTCACTTCTGTAATTTTGGAAATAAAAGTTGTTGTTACTCGAAGTAGATTGAGGCTCTACCTGAAGGTAAAGCCATATCGTAAAGAAGAGATCCTTTTAAGAAGACTGAAACGTTCAGTTTTAACATTTGGCGACCGTGACAGGACTCTTCTATTACAAAATATGGAAAAAACCAAGAAAGCCCTATCTCTAAACAGAACAGCTTTTATCAGGATTAATGAAAAGTTGAAGGAAAAATTCTCCAAAGAAAAATACGACATCTCAGAAATACATGGTGACATCAAAGTTTTGGATGAAAGAATGCTCCAATTGTCCGAACTGAATCAACTAATGATTGATCTGATGTTGGATTCAGATGTTGATGAAGCAACAATGAATGCAGAAATGGAATTAATGGATACGATGAGCTATCAATATCATAAGATAAAATTTAGATTTGACAAGTTAATATGTCAAGGAAGCGGCTCCATGAAACCAGAATCGAAAAAGAATTTGAAGGTCCCCAAACTTGAACTTAGACAGTTTATTGATGGTATTCAAATTCGTGAAGGAACTGAAGCCCTACGGGAGCAAGAAGAGCTTGTTATGGAACATTTTCCAACAACATTCAAACCGAGATATGATGAGAGAAATGAAGTGTGCATACCTTTGATCGAAGGTCATCCCCCCTCATCTATTAATTTCGATTTTTCCGACTCTTCAACTGAGAAAGAAAATTGGGAAACAT
This sequence comes from Hippodamia convergens, assembly GCA_038502775.1. Classification (NCBI taxonomy): domain Eukaryota; kingdom Metazoa; phylum Arthropoda; class Insecta; order Coleoptera; family Coccinellidae; genus Hippodamia; species Hippodamia convergens. The sequence goes on along the minus strand of CM076607.1, from coordinate 10,672,102 downwards.
TGATTTGGAACACCGAAGAAATAAAACATTTTTCTGAACCTATAGACTGGTATCATGCATCTGGTGGAATGAATGCAGTGGATCCCCCAACTCGAGATTGTTCTCTTCAATCACTAGCTGATGAAAGATAGTGGGAGGATCCTCCTAGGTGGTTATGTGATCCGATGTCCCAATGGTTTAGGCAGAATTTTGGCATTGATGAAGAGGAAATAAGCTACGAAAAAGTGAAAATTGAAGAGCTGAGCAGACTGCGAACAAAAATATCTGATAGATCTGATGCAGAGGATTTTAGTATGACATTCGTATTGCACACAAACTATGAAGTAAGGACACATTTGATTTTCGAAGAGCATATCAAGATTTGTCATGTTGGAGTAAAAGTTTTGATGAGTATTCTCAGAGAGAATAAGAAAACTTGTAAAGGTCCCTAGCGTAATATTAAATTTGATTGTGTCATTAATTATTGTTGTTTTTATGACACAAGGTGGGAGTGTGTTGGAATTCGACTACTTTGTTTTTTGGAGATTTTTGAAAAGTCAAGTTGACAGATTGTAGTTTTTAAGAATCGTCACTTCTGTAATTTTTGAAATAAAAGTTGATGATATTTTAAGTAGATTGCGGCACTGCCTGAAAGGTACAACCATACTTTAAAGAAGGGAACTCTTTTAAGAAGACTGAAACGTTCAGTTTTTAACAGATTGAACACTCCCCTTAATTCGAATTCCTTGAGGTTGTGGTCATACTTTGTTGGACGTCATTAGTCAACACTTTCTATATATTTCCTTTGTGGCGCTGGAAAATGTGTCGATCATACTGAGAAGTCATTTCGATCGATATCGAATTTAGCAGAATTCTGCATTTTCTGAAACCTTCTGCATTTCTCGCTTACCATGGAAGCTGGGGAAGCACAACGTCCCTAATGAATCGAAAAGAACTGACGCATTCAAAATTGAATAAGGAAAACACAAAAATAAAATATATAAATCTCTTCTTGCTATGCTTTCCGCAATTGTTGGGAGTTCGTGTGTTGGACTCTAGCGTAAGCTGTGATTTTCGAGCCTACAATAGGCCAGCTAGGTACTTTTAAGCTATTGCATAGCTTTTATCTCAGGCTTTGAGCGCGGCGACCGAATGTAGAAATTCCGTAACGAAAAAACCTAACACAGCCGTGTATCGTCGGTTCAGTACGGCAGACTTCGGCACGGTGTTTGGGTGCTTGCGACTGGACGGATGCGTGCGGTCACTCTAGCACTGCAAAATGGAGTCGGCAGTCTCGCTGTTCCCATTGAATTACGAACGGCAAATATTTCATTAACATCGGATAGAAAATGTTTAGCCAAACGCAATCATTTTCCTTTAACTTCAGCTCTTGCTCTAACTATACATAAATCGCAAGGTAGAACTTCTGACGAAATAGTATATGAGTGTAGTAAATCACATTCTCAGGAACTCGTCTATGTTGCACTCTCTCGGGTGACTCATATTGAAAAATTGTATGGTACGACAAAATATGATAATTCTGCATTTAAGTTATATCAAAATCGAAGGCAAGCTGAATCGACTGCATCTTTGTTGCATGAATTCAAAAGACTGTCTTTAAATATTGTTCAGACGATAGCTCAAAGTGTCTTAGATTTCATTAGTAATAGAAATGGCATTTCAATAATGACTTCCAATTGCCAAAGTCTACATAGTCGCAAATAGGATTTACAAGATTCAGTTAGGAGACAAACCAATGTGTTACTTCTTACCGAAACATGCATGACGCGTGATAACACGATTGAAATACCTAATTTTAATTGTATTGTTCAATTCAACCGAGATACTGTTCGAAAAGATGTAGTAGCTATTTACCAAAAAAGTAATAACGTTACTATTATTATGACTCCGAATATTGAAATAAATATTGAAAACGTTCGCGATGTTAATGTTAGACGCTCATTTGTTGGAGATATTTGGGCATGCTTAGGCAAACTTAGAAATGGCCTACACATAGTCATGGTAGCAATTTACATTTCTCCGAATCCAAAATTGGACGAGGTAAAGCATTTTATTCATCGCACTTTACTGGAATACACTGAAGAAGGGTCGAAAATACTTGGTAAAAATGGTAATAAATTTCCACTTATCTTGGCTGGCAATTTCAACATTAACTTCGCTGTTAAAAAATCAGAGCGGTTGACAACTTTTCTTTCGGAAAAATTGAATTCAAAAATGAATAATGATCCACAAGAATCCACAACAAAATATGGGACCACTACTGACGCGGTATTTTCCAGATATTCAGAAGACATTAAGTCTCAAACTTATTTCAGTTACCATAAACCTATAGTTTCAATGATAAACATTCCCGAATAACCTACATGTATTGTAAGATAAAAAAATATTTTAAATCAACAATATTATCTTCTTCTTTTTGAACAGATGCTATGCAATAGCTTTACCGCGGCAGTCCTCGAGTGCCACACGTAATTTTTTTCTCAACTTTTTCTTCTGAGCTTTTTTCGTTTATTTGTGTAGGCATGGTCCATCCTTCGTCAATTTTCCGCATTCTGAAGTGTTGGAATTGAGAATGAAGAAGATGGTTCTATATCGTATGCTCTCGACAAAGACGAATAAAAACACGGAGTTCCTGCCACGCATGGTGGCAATTTAAGAATTTTATGGCTTTGATGTCCCACCGTACAAAAAACTGCAGGATAATAAAACACCGACGCATACATCCCGCAGAGTTTATGCCAAAGTATGTTTCCTATTCGAGATGTTTTATTGCTCTCTTTTGAAGGTGGAACTGACAAGTAGAAGGAGCAGGAATTCCTTTCTCAGGGATCTCAGAGGTAGAAAGTAGGGGAGATATCACAGAATCAGGCCAAGAGATTAACAACTGGAATTCGCATCGAAAAATTATGAAATTCAACTTTATTCAACACTTTGTTTTGCTGTAATTCAAGAAAATATCTTATATTCTTATGTGAAGACGTTGTTTTAAATGCGACAAATTTCCTTGATGTTCTTGCTTGGCTAGGAAAATTGTCTTCTTAAGAAATTATGTCAAATAAAGAATATTGTTTTCCAAAGTGGCAAAATGGAGTGGAATAAGTTAAGAAAGATAATCGAGACGTTTTCGGATTGCAAAGGTTACAATAAAACGTTTACTTAAATATTTTCTGGGAGGTCTTTGCATATTTCTGAAAACTTAATTTGGGTTTTCTCTCCCAGTCTCTGAAAAATAAGTAATTAGAAAAATTTTTAAAATAATAGGAGAAAAGTCCCTGCGTAAGAATTTGAGCACTTATTTGTCAGTGGCCAAAACTTTACAAAAAAAAAAATTGTTGCCTAACAATGAACACAAAGAAAACACTTTGAACTCTGAAGCGTAACGTTTCGGAGTCTAAATCAGACTCCTTCGTCAGACAATTTCAATTTTTCATACAACTTCGTAGAATTGTGACAATTTTTTCTTTTTTGATTGACATTTGTCCATATATGATGAACATAGATTAATATTGATGACTAGACGTTGATATCGATATTTTATTTAAAAATTCCCTGAAACCAGTTCTTTTTTCGATAAATCCATCCAAATTCGATCTCTTTCTACTGAGCAATTGACGAGATTATCATCCTCATCCAACAAAATACAAGCTGACTCCTTGATTTTTCTTTTATAATTATCAGGTTCCGTCATTAGAATTTTTGTGCCATTCCAATCCATCATGTGATTGCCGATATTGGAACACATATGATCTGCTATATGCGATCTACCAATATCTCTGTTTTTTGTGTTATTCAACCCATTTTAATAAATTTGATTCCTCATGTTCATGGACTTTCAGAAACAATTAAAAAATTTGTTCTAAATTCAACATAAGAACGGTTTTCAAAACAAAAAATGATTTACGGTCTTTATTAACAAAAACTAAACCTTTGAATGAGAACCAAAAATCAAGAAACTGTATTTACAATATTCCTTGTATTTGTGGAAAATCTTATACAGGAGAAACATCAAGACCATTAGAAATTAGAAAACGTGAACATAAGAATAACATAAAAAATAGAGTTATTGGTAGATCGCAGATAGCAGATCATGCGTGTTCCAATACCGGCAATCACATGATGGATTGGAATGGCACAAAAATTCTTATGACGAAACCTGATAATTATAAAAGAAAAATCCAGGATTCAGCTTTTATTTTGTTGGATGAGGCTAATAATCTCGCCAATTGTTCGAGGGATAGATCGAATTTGGATGGATTTATTGAAAAAAGAACTGGTTTCAGGGAATTTTGAAATAAAGTAACTACATCAACATCACGTAATCAATATTAATCTATGTTCATCATTTATTGACGAATGTCAATTAAAAAATCAAAATATTGTCACAATTTTTTCTTAAAAAGTTTTGGCACCTGACAAATTAGTGAAATTTCGAAAACGTGGAAACTAATATTTTTGGAATTAGGACCAAATTGTTTTAAGACCATAATGAAATTTGTGTTGAAAAATAATGTAGGTGTGAAAATAGGTAACACAAATTATACTCACTGGGATATTGGAAAAAACAATTCACGCCTTCAAATTCCGATGTTTGTTATTCTCAGAAAGAAAATTTTTGAAGACTTAAATCATTCACTTCTATTATTCTATTATTATTTGTTATTGATAAAGTTGAAATAATTTCACACAAGGCTTTTTCATTCTTGCCAAAAACTATGAGTTATCTGAATTTATCATGGCGAGTAACAGAAAATTTTTGAATGATAATTTGAAGCGCACTGACAATAAACAAACAGCGGAGGCATAGTTGTACACCTACTAAATATGTATGAATATCAAAGAATCTGGCAACATGCATTATGCCAATATCCGAATTGGTCGGATTCCAGTAAGATGGATTCCGTTGAGACTTTTTCCATATTTGGGTCTTTTCTTGTGTGTTGATTTTTATGCCGATAATCTATTTTATCATTTGCCATATGGATTTTTCATGTTTTAATGTCTGTTTAGTGTCTTTTTTTCTGTCACGATAGGTTTTGCATTCGCTTTTTCCGAACTCTTCCAGTTATGTCATTATACACTGCGCAAAAAAATTAACGCACATTATGGAAATCTCAAATTTATTCTACAACTGAAGGTGTACTCGATGATAATTCTTTTTATCAAAATTATGCATGCATATGTTATCCACTTTCAACGTTTTTCTTCAATACAGATGTTTTTTTTTCCCAGCAGGAATAAAAAAAGACGATATTATCAGGTTTTGAATGTATTGGCTCCATTCTAAAATCAGTTTTCCTCGATCAATTCTAGTGATCAATAAATTTTCTTTCGTTTGATTTTCTACACTCGATCGCTATGCAACGCGAAACACGCAATGTGACCTAAGAGGAATGTGATTAAGCGGTAGTTTTGAGAGGAGAAGGATGGACATACACAAGAATTGCAGAAAAGTTTGGAGTTTCCTATACAAGTGTGTCCAGAATGTTGCAGCGATTCAGGGAGACAGATATGAGTGTCCGAAGACCAGGACAGAGTAGACCACGGATAACAACTGCCATTCAAGAACGTTACTTGAGAGTTTCTTCGTTGAGACAACGGTTTGCAACCGCTCGCCTCCTTCAAAATCAGCTTGAGCAAACTCATGGGGTGCAAATTTGCACTCAGACAATAAGAAATCGCCTCAGAGAATATGATTTAAGGCCTCGTGTCGCGGCTAGAAGCCCAGCCCTTAGTCCAGCCCATCGAAGGGCGCGTTTGGATATTGCGAGAGAGCATATCCATTGGGAAGAGGCCGATTGGGAAAGAGTTCTCTTCACAGATGAGTCTAGATTCTGCCTCTACCATTGTGATCGACGTTCCCTTGTATACAGACGTCCACATGAAAGATATGCTCAGTGCAATTTCCTGAATACTACTGGTTTCGGGGGAGGATCGATTATGGTACGGGGTGGAATATCTTTGACTGCTCCCACAGACCTAGTGGTCGTTCATAATGGAGCTATGAATGCTGATAAGTATATAAGGAACATTCTTGAAGAGCATGTAGTGCCATTTGCCCCATACTCTGGTGAAAATTTCATTTTTATGGACGATAATGCCTTGAAGAGGTTGAAGTCTCTCGAATGGAATGGCCAGCAAGAAGTCCAGATCTCAATCTGATTGAGCAGGTTTGGGACAACCTCATTAGAAGGCTGAGAAGTTCAGAAAATCATCGAGATACTCTTAATGACTTAGGAATTCAACTCGGAGAAATCTGGGAAGGATTAGATCAGAACATTTTAAGATCACTCATTTTGAGTATGAACCGTCGTTGCCGAGCTGTAATTAACGCAAAAGGTGGAAATACCAAGTATTGAATCACTTATCAGCATTTTAGTATATTTAAATTGTTCATTTCTCTTCTTTCACATAAGATTCGGTGAAATCCTGAATTTTTCTTCGATTTAATGTGGTTTGTTTCATTCAAAACATTCTCGAGAGAACATGAAAAATAAGTTCTAGAGTCAATGTAGAATTAATTTTCATTAAAATTGAGATTTTCAGAATGTGCGTTAATTTTTTTGCATAGTGTATTTTCATTTCTGTAGGCTTTTCTCGATTCAATTCGAATATTTGGGGATGAGAAACGATGGGACCGACTGAAGACTTCAGCATCGCCAATGGATTCCGATGCGTTGCGAATCCTCCATTCCTCAGTAATTGAAGCGAAAGGGTGAAAATAGATTTCAACGTTTAATAAATAGAACTGGCGCGCTCGACTCAAGAGCACTCCGACAAAGTGTAGGAACAGAACCGAGTGAAATGACTCGAAAAACTCATTTAATTAACTGTCGAAATGGAATATGTTGCCTACCGGCTAGTCGGAAAAGTGGGCACTTGAAGCTTCAGATGTCTACGAAATTTCTAGAATAACGTTTCGAGACGGGACGTTCTCGAAATACGCGTGGTTATCCGTTACTTCGTTGCGAAGGAAAATCTCCACATAAGGTTTTTAATGAGATACGAGCCTGAGTGACGGTAGTACGAGCGGTAGTATCATTTTTGGCGCCCAACGTGGGGCCACATCCCTACGTATTCGATGGTATTCTGCCATGGCGGCTAATGTATTAATTTTGCTCCAGCACGAATGCTTTTTCGATTTTTTCAAAGGAAAAATTAGATGCCCGAATGGTATTTGACAAGACTATTTCATGAGTAACAGATTATTCTGCATTATGTATAGGCAGAGACAGCAAATGAGACGCACAACTCCCCACTAAATTTCATCCAAGGTTTCGCATCCTTGTTTCACTGCATTGAACCTATGCGGAGATGGCGCTAGGGCCTCTTTTTGATTGTTAAGGGAATTTCGAATTATTCATTTCTGTTTTATTACTGTTTTTATGTATTGGAGCGATTTCACGCAACCATAAACAAAAAGCTGAAATTTTTACATGTGGATAAGTGCCGTAGGCAAAAAATATCGCTCTTGATTTGGTTGCGTGAAAAAAAAAAACGAAAATAAGACTTATAAATGATTGATTTATTGTAATTTTCATTAAAACTCAATCAAATTACATATAAAACTAATATATTTACGGTTTAATCCCACCGCCATAAAAACTATAACTTTTCTGGCAGTGCTTTTTTCCACTTTTTTCTTTGCCAAAACCCTCAAAGCCAACTTTTTTTTTCTGACCCTTATCATAATATAGGTTTTCTTCTTATGTCCATTCCATCAGAGACACGCAACAGCGATCAATATCCTCTTCGATATTTTCATATATACAGGGTGTTTCACGAATGATTGTACAGTCTTTCACGGTAGATGCAGGACATTTTGGTGATTCTGAATCAGTGTTAGAAACATGTCCTAGCAATATTCGTTTAAGAGATACAGGATGTTTTATGTATTTTCACAGAAATCTTCAATTGGCATAACTCTTGAACGCCTGCGTGGATCTTCATGAAAATTTCAGGGAATGTGTATGGGCCAATGGCAAATATTCACACATGATGGCTTCCGGATAGCGCAGGCCCGGACTGAGAAAATGATTTTCTTTATTCCACATCTTATGAAACACCCTGTACATCAAATTTTTGAAAAGCAAAATTATCCTCAGATTCTACAATAAATACTCTTTCAAACAAGCCTATCATGATCAATGGCACACTTCGCATCATCTTATTATGAGCCATTGAATATTTGGAATTTTCAATTTATAGTAAACACGGACCAGTAAATCTCCGAATAATGTGTTAATTCATATCGAACGAATTTAATTTCCCAGTATCATGACTTAAGGCAGCGTTTCTCAACCTGTGGGGTGCACCCCCCTAGGGGGCGCGAACATACCAAAGGGAAGAAATAAATATTATTTGAAAAAATTAATAACTGACTGAAATCAGACACAAACACACACACAAAACAAAATAAATTTAGACATCTTATTTACACTCTCGGAAAGAAATTCTTTCACACCCCTTCCTCTATCAATTTTCGTACGTGATTTGTTCTCGAAAAGTTCCTATTTCTTTTTGACAGCTTTCATTAGCCTTTCTTTCTGGTACCATTATTATTTTACCATGTGAGAAGTCACATGCAGCTTGAATCGATCATAGCTTCAGATATCATTTATTCTCAATGCTATGTGGAAGATCACAGAAGAAATTCGTTCATTCTGAATTCAACCCATTTCAAAATCTAAGGGGCTCCTGATAAAAATTTTGACGTTTCAGACCATTGTCAGGTAATTGTTGAAATAGAAAAGTGGTAGATTGTTGTGTTTTCATAAATTTTCAATACGAGATTTATCGAAATGCCATCATTCATGAATGCCGAATATACTGATATTTTCGAAAACAAGTTATAAGTTTTTTCTTATTTATTGTCCATTTTTTTCAGTTCAACACAACATGTTCATAAGATACATTTCACATTTTATTCTTAAGTACATTCTATGATAGTACAATTGAATGTTCAATGTTAAATCAAGTTTTCGATTAAATTTAGTTTTTTTTTAGAAATATTTGATTTGGCTGCCATGCATCCGTGTTTCACTTATTCGAAGAAAGAATTTTCAAAGTATAATAATTCGAAGATGAGTATGTCCCCCAAATCCATGTATTGGATGGAATAAGATGCAGTACAATACCTAAGTAATGTAACTAAGGCTTTCAATCGATTTAATTATGAATCAATTCATTATTCGGAGATTTACAGGTCCGTGTTTACTATAAATTGAAAATTCCAAATAATCAATGGCTCATAATATGATGATGCGAAGTGTGCCATTGATCCTGATAAGCTTGTTTGAAAGAGTATTTATTGTAGAATCTGAGGATAATTTTGCTTTTCAAAAATTTGATGTACAGGGTGTTTCATAAGATGTGGAATAAAGAAAATCATTTTCTCAGTCCGGGCCTGCGCTATCCGGAAGCCATCATGTGTGAATATTTGCCATTGGCCCATACGCATTCCCTGAAATTTTCATGAAGATCCATGCAGGCGTTCAAGAGTTATGCCTATAGAAAATTTCTGTGAAAATACATAAAACATCCTGTATCTCTTAAACGAATATTGTTAGGACATATTTCTAACACTGATTGAGACTCACCGAAATGGCCTGCATCTGCCCTGAAAGCCTGTACAATCATTCGTGAAACACCCTGTATATGCGTTCTTAAATATTTATATCTATGCTAGGATTCAACGGCATTTTTTTGAGCAAGCTCAAAATGGTATTGTAATTTGATCTAGGACTTTTCTTCAATAATAATGGCGATATAATTTAGTTGTTTAAGGTCCATCTTCTGCCTCTTGTACCCTTTACTTTGAAACATCTCAATTGCGACATCATGAACTTCCAGGTTGTTTTAGGCATGTTTTCGTACAATCTTTGAACCTCTGGGGTATCAGACAACTCGTATACACTCCTCAAAGTCCTAAACTTTTCCCTACACCTACACTGTTTTTGAGCTTGGGTAAGTGGTCTTTCTCTTTGCTGAATAATCTTTACCGATTTATTCTTCTTTCTTGGTGAAGTGTTACTTCTTCTTCTTCTCAAGGTGCCGTCACCATCTCCATTCAATGAAGGTTGGACACAATCTCGGCAAAAAAGTGTTACTAATAGATGAAGTTTCTATGTTTCTCAAAATTCTGCGATCTTGTTTGGGTGTCTGATCCAACTGTACGTTATGAGAAAATATCTCTGCAAATAAAAACAAAGTGAACTTCATTTTTGATATACTAACAGAAAGAACGTTAACTGAATCAATTATTTATAGTTAACATTTTGAGCATACCTGATGCAATGACATTTGGGCTATCTGAGTGGTCTAGCACATCATCACTGCTCTCAGGTATAATAAATCCGCTTTCTTCGCATTTTTCCGGCATTGCAGAAGTCGAAGGAAGTGGTTTATTGAAGAACTTCATTGGAACTTGGAACTGCATCTGTGAGTAGTCTATGATTTGTATCTATATACAGGGTGTCCGGGGAATAACTGTACATACTCTCACCAGAAATAGAGTTGGACTAGGTGATTACTGATTGACTATAAAAAATTCATTTCTGGATTTCTCTAGAAAGCTACAGGGTGATTTTACAACTTCATGGAAATACTTAGACCATCATAAAATGCAAACTTATTGACGGATATTATTGAAATTCGGGAGGTTATTGGCACATGCTAATTTCGAGTCAGAGAGATATTAATTATTTCATTATTCCAGGGCCGGACTCATTAATCTTCATTTAAAGTGTTCAGGGTAAAACAAACACTTTGTATTTCGAATTACAAATAATTGATTCGCTTTTCAGAAAGAAGTTGAATTATGATTCAATTTGTGATATCGCTCGAAGTTGTCACATCAACAATTATTTTTTTATGAATTTTTGAATTGGGATAAAGTTCGAAAAATTTAATTTTTCGCCATAAAGAGAACCTGAAATCTCATATTTGAATATAAAATGGAAGGTATTAGTAAAAAAATTTCATAAGCACATTCCATAACGAAACAATAACAAATAAAAAAACTAAAATACAGTAAAGAGAACCTAATAAAAATGAAATTAGGAACGAATGAATTACTGAGTCAACGTTATTTCAGAAGTGGTTCGAAATTAAAACCATCAGCTTGTTTACATTTCTCTTGCCGAATGTTCGAATTGGATACAGCCTTGCGAATAATATCGCCATTATTTTTTAAAATATCGCAACAATTGATAATTCTGTTCATCAGCTGTTCTCTTGGCTGGATTTCTCCAGAATATACCATATCCTTCAATTTTTCCCATAAAAAATAATCTAGCGGGTTGAAATCTGGATATCGAGGAGGCCATGGAATAGGTCCCTAAAGAAAATTTATCATTTATTTTCGACCTCCACAAGATGACTAAGGTAAATAAATTCAATTTTTCGAACATTATCCAAATTAAAAAATTCATAAAAAAATAATTGTTGATGTGACAACTTTAAGCGATATCACAAATTGAAGCATAATTCAGCTTCTTTCTGAAAAGCGAATCAATTATTTGTGATTCGAAATACAAAGTGTTTGTTTTATCCTGAATACTTTAAATGAAGATTAATGAGTCCGGCCCTGAAATAATGAAATAATTGATATCTTTCTGACTTGACCTTAGCATGTGCCAATAACCTCCCAAGTTTCAATAATATCCGTCAATAAGTTTGGATTTTATGATGGTCTACGTATTTCCATGAAGTTGGAAAATCACCCTGTAGCTTTCTAGGGAAATCCAGAAATTAATTTTTTTTTGTCAATCATTAATCACCTAGTCCAACTCTATCTCTGGTAAAAGTATGTACAGTTATTCCCCGGACACCCTGTATATGACTCTGGAGTAAAATGGTTAAAGCATATTCTATAATTCCGGAGATGTTCTTCCATGAATTTCATTCCTAGTTTCTCTTGTCAAATTTTTGATCTGAAAAAATAAAAAACACGATTGTATTCAAAGCTCATTCCTTCATATAAATATTGCCAACTCACTTATTTAAATTGGTTGAAAAACGATGCATTTTTGATACTTCATCTACCCCAGCTCCACGTATAGAGCATTTACCTAATCATATTTGAAAAATAATTTGAAATCCAGAATCACTAACAAATTTCAAACTGTTGAAGCACGTGATGCTATAGCAACACGGAATATATTCCGTGGTGCCACAATGGTTTAAATGCACGTGGACTGATGAAGATATAATTGCACTTTCGCAATAAGAAAGAAGATAGATCTCATTTATTTTCAGCCAATTGCAGTATATATTTTCAAATTTGGCAACGCCAACAAAAGCGTACGCAGCGCCTCTACTTGCAGGGCCGCTGAAATAGAACAAAGATAGCTTTATGTGATCTGGAATGATATAGACGAGGATGGGTGACAAAGCCTGAATCGGACAAATTTAGTGAAGGACTTGATCGTGTCATTGTTGTCTCTGGTATAGGTATTAATATGACAAAAACTGTCAAGTTTTGCCGCGGTTAAACTCGAAAGAACTGCAGACAGCTGCTGCTATACAGTTTTTTCATTTTAAAACCATTTCTAATTTAAAAGTGCACGTTTCTGCAGAAAAAATTAACACACATTATGGAAATCTCAAATTTATTTTACAACTGAAGGTGTTCTCGATGATAATTATTTTCATCAGAATTGTGCATGCATATGTTATTCACTTTCAACGTTTTTCTTCAATACAGATGTATTTTCCCCGCCGGAGTAAAAAAAGATGATATTATTTCAGAATGTTGCAGCGATTCAGGGAGCCAGGTATGAATGTCCGAAGACCAGGACAGGGTAGACCACGGGTAACAACTGCCATTCAAGAACGTTACTTGAGAGTTTCTTCGTTGAGACAACGGTTGCAACTGCTCGCCTCCTTCAAAATCAGCTTGAGCAAACTCATGCGGTGCAAATTAGCACTCAAATAATAAGAAATCGTCTCAGAGAATATGATTTAAGGCCTCCTGTCGCGGCAAGAGGCCCAGCTCTTACCCCAGCCCATCGAAGGGCGCGTTTGGATTTTGCGAGAGAGCATATCCATTGGGAAGAGGCCGATTGGAAAAGCGTTGTCTTCACAGATGAGTCTAGATTCTGCCTCTACCATTGTGATCGACGTTCCCTTGTATACAGACGTCCACATGAAAGATATGCTCAGTGCAATTTCCTGAATACTACTGGTTTCGAGGGAGGATCGATTGTGGTATGGGGTGGAATATCTTTGACTGCTCGCACAGACCTAGTGGTCGTTGATAATGAAGCAATTAATGCTGATAAGTATATAAGGAACATTCTTGAAGATCATGTAGTGCCATTTGCTCCATACATTGGTGAAAATTTCATTTTTATGGACGATAATACCAGACCCCATCGTGCGTGCATCGTTCAGGAGTACCTTGAAGAGGTTGAAGTCTCTGGAATGGAATGGTCAACAAGAAGGCCAGTTCTCAATCCGATTGAGCAGGTTTGGGACAACCTCAATAGAAGGCTGAGAAGTTCAGAAAATCATCCAGCAACTCTTAATGACTTAGGAATCCAACTCGAAGAAATCTGGGAAGGATTAGATCGGAACATTTTAATATCACTCATTTTGAGTATGAACCGTCGTTGCCAAGCTGTAATTAAGGCAAGGGGTGGAAATACCAAGTATTAAATCACTTATCAGCATTTCAGTATTTTGAAAATTGTTCATTTTTTTTTTCACATAAGATTCGGTGAAATCCTGAATTTTTCTTCCATTTAATGTGTCTTGTTTCGTTCAAAACCTTCTCGAGAGAACATAAAAAATAAGTTATAAAGTCAATGTAGAGTTAACTTTCATAAAAATTGAGATTTTCAGAATGTGCGTTAATTTTTTAGCGCAGTGTAGTCACAACAATTTTGTTCCAAATGTTCGTACATAGCTGAAAGCTTCGACCACTTCTCGATATTACTAAAAACGATGAGAATAAATCCAGCATAAAATAATTGTTTTGACGCTCACTGTATGTACCGAAGCGTTGGCAATTCCAAAGAATTAATGAGACCACCGAATAAATACCATTTCGCAATAAACCCCCACTCCCTCTGGGGGTAGCTTCCTGCTGAAGGAAACAATTCATATTAACTTGTCACCGAGGCTGCAGTCGAATGGGAATAGGGAGGAATTACACAGCGTTCCGAGGTTGCCATTAACCAAAATTCTTCGTGGATTACATGCATAATTCTCGAGATACTCCACTACTCTATCATTCGTTGAAGTGTGTTTCGGTCGGCCCCTCAACCATGCAGAAATATAATTCCGGAATAGGTGCACTCGAAATAATTGGAAGCTGACAGGCGTTTGGAACTTCGAATGATGAACTTTTTTCATGAGGGCTCTATGAGCGGTTCTGGGTAAAACTTCTACCCGACTAAGACATATTGTTTTAGTTGGGACCTTCTCTCAAATCTCTGACTGCGCTGATGAACTTTGTGAGGTCGGAGTTCCAAGTTTTATCACACACCGCATTTGCAAAACTTTCGGGGTACGTTACTATTGTCTGCAAGTCCGACGAATTGCTTTGAATAGACGTGAAAAGATCATGAACTCATGGTACGAAAATTCCTATCAAACATTGTACAAAAACAAATTCAAGTGTTTTTAAGAAAAAGAATAAAACGGAAAACAAAAAAAGTACCGAATTCATCGAAATGAATACCGTTTTCAATTCACAAGCTCAAAGATCCTTTATCGTGAGGTTGGAGAAATTATAAGAGATCTCTGAGCCTGGTAATTGAAAATGGTATTCATTTCGATGATTACTATTTTTAATTCATCTATGTTTCAAAAATTAACAAATACCCACATGAAAAAAATGATCTGAGCATATTAAAAATCTTAAGTAAATTACAAGCCTCAAATTTGTCTCAAAAATGAACTCTAATCGATGCAACTTCACTTGTGATGTCGTACCAGTTCTCCAAAAGAAGAGGATTTTTTTCCAGTGAGTGGATCTAGCGCATTTCGCTAAAAATGTCAAAACTCAATTTGGTATTCCATTCTTAGATAGAGTGAGTCTTCAGCTACAGAATATTTTGCTCCATATGAGTTAGGGATATTGACTTAAATTTCAATGAAATATGGTTTAAATGGGATTTTGTTTTGAAAATTCATATTTATGTGATTTCAAGTTGCAGGAAATGAAATTAATTTTAGTCTGTATGTCTGCAGCGTACACAGGCTGGTTAAAAAAAATCGAGTAAAATAACGATATTTTATTCCCAGAAAATTCAAGCATTTTAGGACTATCAATACAATGTTTGGCTTCCACGGGCATCAATAACAGCCTGACATCTTCTTTGCATACCACACACGAGGTTGTTGAACATTTCTTGAAGAATTTTGGTTCCATAAACGGGGCAGAAGCTCTCTCAGATCATTTAAGGATTTTGGGGTAGGTTGATGATTATCTAATCTGCTTCGGAGCATATCCCATGCATGTTCTATGCAATTCAAATGTGGAATATCAAGCTCCTCGCGCGGATTCTCAACTATGGCTGCACGGTGCGGTCTAGCGTTATCGTCCAGAAATTGAAAAGTTTTATCAATAGCAACGTGAAAATTTGGCAAAACATTGTCAATGACTTGCTCCTTATAATGTAAGGCGGTCATATTTTCATGTGTAGTCTATGACACAACCCCCTCGGAATGGATGGACTTCTTCGACATAGCGACGATTACGGGGTATGCGTGGAATTGTCCATACCCTTATTCTTCGAGAATCTGAAAATCGTCCAAATTTTGATTCATCATTGAAAAGGACACTACGCCGTTGATCGTTTCAATTGATATGTTGCCTTACCCATTCCAGTCTTTGACGCTTATGGTCACGTGTTAATGGAACTCCTCTGGACGTCTAGAACCTAGATTCACCTGTCTCATACGTCGTCTGATGGTTTCAACGGAAACTTGGGCGCCATCTGCATTTTGAAGAGCATTCCGTAGCAATCTACACTCAGATGTAGGCTTTCTTCTCGCCGAAACGGTGATGAAACAATCCTGAGCAGGTGTTTGTCTTCATCGTCCACCAAGCCTTGGTCTTTCCAACATGGAACCTGTCTCCCTGAACCTATCCAAAGTCGAGATATCCCACTTTGGCTGACTCGGAGCCTTCCCGCTACAACAACCTGAGTTAGGCCACCCTGTAGCATACCGATAGATTGACGAAATGTCTCATATTGATTTTTATTGGATCGATTCTAGTTGTTATTGAGTTCTAAATGATTTTACAGCGATTTTTTTGAACTTTTCAAAGCGATTGAATACGATATCCCTAACTCTTATGGAGCAGTTTATCAACTGAAATCTCACACTGCTATGTCTTATAATAAAAATAACTCGATCTTATTCACAGTAGACATAACAGATAAATAAGTTTAGTTTTTTTCGAGAAAGGACAAATTGAAAAACAGGAAATTCTTTGCCTATACGTGAGCCACATCGAAAACATTTTTTAAACTTAGATAAATTCAAAAGAGTAATAATCGAAATGAATACCATTTTCAATGTATACGCTCACAGATTTTTTATCATGAGAGTGGAGAAATGAAATGATATTTTTTTAGACCCTATTTGGCATTATCAGTATCTCATATCCCTCAGAGGAAAAATCTCTATAAAAACTTCTACTGCTGAAGCATGAATCAAGCCTACTGAGTAGAAAAACTACAAGTGGCGACATCTAGAAGCGTGACGAGTTGGGGAGTGTATAGATATTCAATGAAGTAGCAGTGCAGAATTCAGTAGGTTGTAGGGCTACTAAATTCTGGGTGGTTTTTAATTGTAGAGGGTTGTAAATCCACTACAATGGGAGTTAAACACACTGTGGTATTTCCAGGTATTTATTGTGTAAAACAACAAGGGTTGGGTATTGCTGAAATTCTTTACTTGGCAGAACGAATGTTCTATGAGGCGATGAGATAACTCGGCCGTGCATCGCCCTAGTTATGTGAAAATTTCCTTTTAACTAGGTCGAGACTTCCTGGAAGATATTCTGATATCTTTAAGGTGAATTAATCAGTGTAGGCATTCGCAAAAAATCATATTACATACTGCGTTGGATCGGCTTCACGGCAAGGAAAAAATGAACCGTGAAGCGTCGACGATGAAACCAACGTTTGCCGAGATCGGAAAAACGCAACGCCGCCTCTTTAAAAACAAAGCTGGACCTGGACATAAAGAGTAACAAAACGTTCGGAAACGACCCACGGCTCACGGATTTCGTTTGTCGACAACCGAACTGCAAGGCCGGCAAAACCTGCGTCTCCTAATTAGCAATTAAGCGGCTGTTTCATAGGGAGTCGGCGAAATCGCGACAAGCCATGACATCAACCGGTTCATTTAGGAATTGTGTTCCCGTTTGCGCTCGGGCTCCGCTCGATGCTGCATGTGAAACGTAATTTGAATTTCTTCCCCAGAGCGTATGAATTTCGGCTTTTCTGATACGGGCCATCGCAACCCCTCGATGTTTGTGTACAACGGCTAATTTGATTCTGGTTTGCGGGATGCACGGAGAGATTGACATGGATGAGTGCTGGAAAAGTGATTCTGGTTCGTTATTTTCGACGGAATTGTTTTCTGGAAAAGTATGAGTATCCAGTGATTACAAAAGCGTAGTCTCACGTTGAATTGGGGTGCCCCAAGGGATTGTTTCGGGATCGATACGTTTCTCTGATTCCAAGGAACCAACCTCAGAGGTTTATTCAATCGTCGAATAGAATGCATCTTCCAAAATTCATGCCAACTTGTACCTGCCTTAAGACCACCTTCAAATTCAAGAGAGGTTCAAAAAAAAGATTCTCTTGCACCACAGATCGAGGGCAGGTTAAGTTCTTCTTAAGGCAACTGGCCACAGGCAACGAAGTGACTCCACTATAGGGTTGTAACCCAGAAATACTGCGATGGATGTACGTCAGGATTGTGCGACCTGTAATCACATATGGGGCAGTAGTTTGGTGTGCTAAAGCAAGTCAGACAAGTGCGAGGAAAATGCTCGATAAAGCACAGCGGCTTGTCTGTGTGTGCATCACGGGGGCCATGAGAACGTGCCCAACCAAAGCACTTGAGATTATAACGGATCTCACACCTCCACATCTGGCGCCAGGATGGCCCATGAGGCCATCCTTAGAATATCTAGAGAACTACATCTCATCTGCCAACCTTCCTAGTGATGTAATGGTAGAGAAAGTAAGTACTGAGAAAAACTTGAGTACGATGCTATGCAAAAAAGGGGAATGGGAGCGTGAATACACCGACCAAAATTTCAAAGAAAATACTGTTAAATGGTATACAGATGGTTCTAAAACCAACACAGGAGCTGGCGTTGGGGTTCACGGGGCCCAAGCCAAGAGTGCACCATCGTTAGCCTCCTGCGTTAGTGTTCGGCAAGCAGAAATATTAGCAATCGAACGATGTCTAGATATTAATCTAGAGAGAAACTATCAGAATTGCGACATAGCTATTCACTCAGATAGTCAAGCTGCTATTAAAGCACTGAACTCCTATGTCATCGACTCAAAGTCGACATTGGAATGCCTGAGCAAACTCAATGAGGTAGGCAAAAAAAATAAGGTCTTTTTAATCTGGGTTCCTAGTCATTCGGGAATCACAGGTAACGAAGAGGCCAATAAACTTGCCAGAGAGGGTACTCGGAAACCTCTCACTGGCCCAGAACCTTTCTGTGGTATAGCAAAATGTACATATAAGAATGAGTTTCTGGAGAAGGGGAAAACTGAAAGAGAAACACTCTGGCAGAATCTCCCAGGGTTGGATCACTCCAAAAAAGTCCTTCGGAATTTTGAAACTGCAAGATCCAAAAAAATATTTGGATCTTAGTAAGAACCAACTACACCTCCCCACTGGCTTTCTTACAGGGCATTGTTCCTCAGAAAGCACTTGCTGAGAATGGGCGTATCGGACACTGACGAGTGTAGATTCTGTGGGGAGGAGGAAGAAACTCCTCTTCACCTAGTCACAGAATGTTTTGGCATTGTAAGCCAAAGGAAACAATGCTTTGGTCAAGAGACCTGTAGGAGTGAGGAATTAGCCTCACTGGAGCCTTCCGAGATATTGAATTTCATAAGATCTCTGGGACTGGAAGGCGAGCTGTAAAGCTTTGTCAGGGGGCACAATAGACCATCATGTCGCAGTGGACTGTTACCCGTTTTAAACTATTAACTATGGGTTTCAGGCCATTGTGGTATTGAAGGAAATGAAAAAGAAGATGAACTTGCGAGGAAAGCATCAACTTTGATGCCCGAACCTTTCTGTGGACTGGGAAAAGACCAATATGAGAAAGCAGTCCAACAATGGGAAGCGGTTAACAGAACAATGGGGGAATACTCCTAGACTTGCAAAAGCCAAGAAATTTGTGGAATTCTCACCAACCTACACCAGAATGCTCATAAAGCTGCCATGCGCTGAGCTTCAGATAATGATAGGTAGGTGTACATCTTTTGTACCACATGGGGAAGTCAGCAGATGAAATTTGCAAGCTATGTGGGCCAGAAAAAGAATCGACTGAGTGCACAAGATTCTAGAGCAACTAAGAAGCATTCACATGGGGAAATCGGTTCTGGATCCTCATGAGCTGAAGATGTCAACGCCATTGACTGCCTGCTTGGTATTTGAATGAACGTGTTGGGAAAAAGACAAAAGATCCTCGTAGTCGAAGGTACCCAAGCTTTAACGAGCCCTGTTCAGAATAATAATAATAATATACTTGAGGTCTCCTTAATTTAAGCCACCGTATTTCATGGCTGGAAAATAACCAACACTCGTCTTCAGCATTCAGAACCTCTGAAAATAACTTCAATCGTGAGATAATAAAATATCTAATTAATCCATACGTCTGTACCTCAAACTGTCTAATAAAATTTCATAAAGAAAATATAAGTTCGCTATTCACTGGGTAACCTGATTACCCAAAATCCAAAATGACATAATACTGAGAAAATAAGCTGTGAGTTGATAAGAGGTGAGAGATGGCAAGACTTTTGGACTCAAACTATCTTCATCAATTAGAATTGAAAAGTTCTGACCTTTTGATTTTACTCGCTGGAATATAATCCAAGTTCTCTGGAATAAATCACTCCCGAAACGCTTCACTCCGGTTTCGCGAACAGCTATCCTAATTTCTGATCGCTCTTCCCGACTCGAAAATCCTAACTGAACAACACGAAAAATTCCCTTTCTACAAAAACCTACTACTTGGCTTTTCTCGAAGCTACCTGGTAATTTGACTACTGCGAAACAAAAACTTCTCCCTTTTTCCCTCAACGGACTTTAACCGTTTCCCGTTTCGATCTTCGAAACAACCTAATGTTTCCCAATTACCAAAACTAAGTCACTAAGGATGTCCTTTCCCGCCCGAGATCCCCAGATACACTACTCGCTCTTATTCTATGAAAAGAAATTTGAAATGTTTTCTCCACCACGTTAGTTTTGGTAAGTGGGAAAAATTAGGTTGTTTCGAAGATCGAAACTGGAAACGGTTAATGTACGTTGAGGGAAAAAGCGAAAATTTTTTGTTTCGTAGTTGTCGAAATACTAGGTAACTTCGAGAAGTGAGAAAGGAAAGTAGTAGGTTTTTGTATAAAGGGAAATATTTCGTGTTGTTCAGTTAGGATATTTGAGTCGGGAAGCGCGATCGGAAATTAGGGTAGTTGTTCGCGAAACGGGAGTGAAGCGTTTCGGGAGTGATTTATTCCAGAGAACTCGGATTATATTTCAGCGAGGGTAATTAAAAGGTCAGAACTTTTCAATTTTAATTTATGAGGATAGTTTGAGTCCAAAGGTCTCGCCATCTCTCACCTCCTATCAACAACTCACAGCTTATTTTCTCAGTATCATGTCATTTTGGATTTTGGGTAATTAGGTAACCCAGTGAATAGCGAACTTATATTTTCTTCATGAAATTTCATTAGACAGTCTGAGGTACAGACGTATGGATTGATTAGATATTTTATTATCTTTTTTGTTTTTGTTGGTATTTTGGTAAATAGATTTTTATGTAAGTGACTTCGCTGGTTTCAATTATCTCTATAACTGAGAACTCTCTATGAGAAAAATAACACTAAGACCTTCTCATTTCTGCAGAAGGCCGCACTCATCCTCTCTCCGATCTGGAGAGAGCCAAATTTTGTTGTTAGGTTGACGTGAAGCCGCTCTCATTTGTCAACCCCCTTAACATCTCGACAACCTCGTATGAACAAAGTCACTTTTTATACAAAAATTACAAAGCTCATATAGGGGTGTATATTACACTAGGACACTTCAGCACAACAATTTTTTTTTTCGAGAGTAAAAAAGTTTTGGGACACAGACATCCTCTGAATTTATCATGGAAAAGTAGCTCATGAATTTTTAAATTAAAATTATACAGGGTGGCCATTTGAAAACGAAACAGACGAGATTACAGACGAAATAAATTTTTCCGATAGAAATGCTCGGACAGGTCGATTTCTGTTTCGAGGGGAACAACTTAAGATGTAGGTTACGGACGCATAGCGCTTCAGCCCTTGCTACTACAACCCTCACCCCCAATTTTTGAATAGGGAAGATGGGGTGAGTGATACCTCATTTAAAAGGTATTTTTATGCTGATTTCAGCACAGTAATTGTTTTTCCATTTTATGCATTAGTTCTCGAAATACAGGGTGGCCATTTGAAAACGAAACAGACGAGATTACAGACGAAATAAATTTTTTCGATAGAAATGCTCGGACAGGTCGATTTCTGTTTGGAGGGGGACAACTTAAGATGTAGGTTACGGACGCATAGCGCTTCAACCCTTGCTACTACAACCCTCACCCCCAATTTTTGAATAGGGAAGATGGGGTGAGTGATACCTCATTTGAAAGGTTTTTCACAAAAAAAAACACTACAAGTGCCATGAAAACACCACTTCATTTTCAAATGCTTAGTCAAGAATATTTCGAGAACTAATGCATAAAATAAAAAAACAATCACTGTGCTGAAATCAGTATAAAAATACCTTCCAAATGAGGTATCACTCACCCCATTTTCCCTTTTCAAAAATTGGGGGTGAGGGTTGTAGTAGCAAGGGTTGAAGCGCTATGCGTCCGTAACCTACATCTTAAGTTGTCCCCTTCGAAACAGAAATCGACCTGTCCGAGCATTTCTATCGAAAAAATTTATTTCGTCTGTAATCTCGTCTGTTTCGTTTTCAAATGGTTGCAGGAATATCCTCACGCCAGATTGAATTTGGGATTCGCTGCATGTGTATGAGTGCAACAATATTGTGGAAACGGAAAAAAATATGCGGATAATCATTCAATGCAGGTGTACCATATCGCAACGAATCAGGCACAAAAACAGCGAACCGATAAAATTCCAATTCGTGTGTAAACTTTTGACCCGTTCGTTATTCCGTCGATAAAACGAAAAACGAAACAGTCCAGCCTGATCATTCCGAAACTGAACAATAACTGCGAAATATTTGCCTCGTGAAACTTTACAACATTAATAACTAATTCATCATTGGTGTACCGGCACCCCCCTGGCGTAAGGCTGTGATTTACATTCGGTTTTTTCGCTACGGTAAATATGGACAGTTGCCGGCGAGTTATGCTGTCCGATTTGACCCCATTGACGAACTGACGTTCGTGAAATTCTCGTGATCGACGGTCATTACAATTTCGAATGTCCAATCTGGAAATGAGGGAGTCGGTTTCGAAGTCTGATAATGATCCAGTTTCAATTTTTGCACATGATTACGATCAAGCTAATATTCCATTATTTGATGAGACGTGATTTAGTTCAAGATGACTTAAATCGGTTGGCCTCTTACTGTGATAACAATAATATTTTCATCAATTTTGCTAAATGTAACAAAATATCCTTTACCAACAAAAAAAATATAATATCATATAACTACACAATAAATGGACATATAATCAAAAAAGTACAAAATGTTAAAGACCTCGGAATTTTAATTGATGATAAATTAAGTTTCGCTGACCATGTCAATTCTGTTACCATCGATTGCTCAAAGATGATGGGATTTATTATGAGAAACTGCAAGCATTTTACCAAAGCACGATCCTTGGTTTCTCTCTACTACGCTTTCGTTGACAGCAGACTATCCTACGCTTCTGTTGTATGGAATCCAATATACGCTAAATACATAACTAGGCTGCAGAGAGTTCAGAATAAATTTTTGAGATATATCGGAAATAAAACTGGTAGGCCTGTGATCAATAGTGACTATTCCATCATACAAAGACACTATAATTTTATGCAGTTGAATACTCAAAGAAGCAAAACTGACATTTTGTTTATATTCAAAATATTAAATGGATATATTGATTCTATTCAGTTGCTGTTAATGATAAATTTTTATATATGGTCAAGTGTAACTAGGCCATCTGATGATTCCGAAAACATTTAATACAAACTTGGATATTTTTTTTTAAATCTCAAAATAATAATCTGAATTATTTGATGAAATATATGTCCTACAAAACTTATGGATTGATCAAAGAGTCCCCTCCTTCCAACATAAGTCATCAAAAATGATTACTAACCAGCTAGTGGCAATGTACGGTTGATTATGTTCCACAGAATAGAATGAACTCGTGAATATATCAAATGATACGTACAATTCAGTAGTTTCCTATGTAGCGGTATCGATGACTTTGAAAACCATCTATGTATCGCTGAGATCGACAACCTAGCGTCACTTGATTTAACGTTAGAAAGTAACTCTCGTATTTCTAAGAAAAGTTCAGTCGGAATACATCGACCAAAATTCCAAAGAAAATACTGTTAAATGGTATACCGATGCTTCTAAAACCAACACGGGAGCTGGCGCTGGGGTTCACGGGGCCAAAGCCAAGTGTGCACTATCGTTAGGCTCCTGTGTGAGTGTTCTGCAAGCAGAAGTATTAGCAATCGAAAGATGTCTAGACATTAATCTAGAGAGAAACTATCAGAATTGCGACATAGCTATTCACTCAGATAGTCAAGCTCCTAATAAAGCACTGAACTCCTATGTCATCGACTCAAAGTCGACATGGGAATGCCGGATCTAACTCAATGAGGTAAGCAAGAAAAATAGGGTCTCTTTGATCTGGGTTCCTGGTCATTCGGGAATCACAGGTAACGAAGAGGTCAATAAACTTGCCAGAGAGGGTGCTCGGAAACCACTTACTTGCCCAGAACCTTTCTGTGGTATAGCAAAATGTACATATAAGAAGATGTTTCTAGAGAAAGAGAAAACTGAAAGAGAAACACTCTGGCAGAATCTCCCAGGGTTGTATCACTCCAAAAAGTTCCTTCGGAATTTTGAAACTGCAAAATCCAAAAAATATTTGGCTCTCAGTGAGAACCAACTACACCTCCTCACTGGCTTTCTTACAGGGCATTGTCGCCTCAGAAAGCACTTGCTGATAATGGGCGTATCGGACACTGACGAGTGTAGATTCTGTGGGGAGGAGGAAGAAACTCCTATTCACCTAGTCACAGAATGCTTTGGCTTTGTAAGCCAAAGGAAACAATGCTTTGGTCAAGAGACCTGTAGGAGTGAGGAATTAGCCTCACTGAAGCCTTCCAAGATATTGGACTTCATAAGATCTCTGGGACTGGTAGACGAGCTGTAAAGCTTTGTCAGGGGGCACAATAGACCATCAGGTCGCAGTGGACTGTAACCCCTTTTAAACTAATAACTATCAACTATTAACAGAGGTAGCAAGAATAATATATGTCCATCTGATGATTCCGAAAACATTTATTACTTACTTGGATATTTTTAATTAAATCTTAAGATAATTATCTGAATTATTTGATGAAATATATGTCCTACAAAACCTATGGATTAATCAAAGAGTCCCCTCCTTCCAACATATGTCTTTTTTGAGGTCATCAAAAATGATTACTAACCAGCCAGTCGTAATGTACGACTGATTATGTTCCACAGAATAGAATGAAGTTGTGAATATCGAATGATACATACAATTCAGTAGTTTCCTATGTAGCGGTATAATTGTCGCAACACAGATCGAAGACTTTGAAAAGCATCTCTGTATCGCTGAGATCGACAAGCGGCACTCACGAGCAACCGAGCGTCTTTTGATTTAACGTTAGAAAATAACTCTCGTAAGTTCTAGGCGCTTGATATAATCGGTAAGTACCTGATATGTTGATCCGACCAATTTTACTCTGATTGGGTCATCGATTAATTCGTTTTATGTAGAACGAACGAACGAAAATGACATAAGTTTTTAGATCGCCATTTTCTTGTTATCACGTAGATTGTCGTATGATGTCTGAAAATGCCTGGTGAAAAGAAATGCCTGGTGTTTTCAATTGCCCTCTTAATAGTTCCAGCTAGTGTTTGATTCATGTATCACATAAATTAGTATTTTTCGTGATAATTTCAACAAAATTAAGATTCATTATGTAATTTTAGACCATTCGCAATATTAGAAATCCTTGGAAATTGTGGGACAATATGAAGTCAGATACTGATGAGTTTGTTTTTGGCAGCCTTTTCTGAAGAGAGGCAACCTTAACAAATTTTTCTGGCGGAACTTGTACAAACTATTCTGGGGGATTTTACACAGATACTCTTCTGGAGAAATAACCACAAATACTTTCCTGGAGAAATTACTAGAATCGTCTATTTTTGGAGAAATCGAATCACCTACCTGATCTGGCAGACTTCGTACTGCCTCAATCGATAAAATATTGAAAAAAGTTCCCTCTTTACCTCTTAAATAAAGAGAATTCTTTCGATGTATGAATAACAATGAACATACTTATTTTAATGCAATTAAATTTTTTGTATATTTTGTACTTTCTCGTACTCCATTTAATATATTTCCTTCAAAAACAAACCAATGGTTAGTACAACTTTAATCACCTCTAAGGCGAAACAAAGTTCGCCGGGTCAGCTATCTTATCTAATTGCCAATAGCCACAATTGGTCCCACCACCAGATCCCCTGAGCTCTTCAGTTTCTGGGATAGGAAACGATTATAAACACTCCTTGGCCAACATTTTACCATAAGAGTTGATTATCAGATTAAAATTGCTTTTTTATTTATCGATTGAGGTAGTACGAAGTCTTACGGGTCAGCTAGTTTCACAATACATGTCCACACAATACTGCTGCCACAATCGACGAAATCTCAGCAAAAAGTTATCAAAATTTTAACGAACCATTAAACGAAATGAATAATAATTCATCGAGCTCACTTTCTTGGTGGTTTCTTATCCTAAAATCAAATAATTCAAATTTGTATCAAGAAGACATTTTAAATTTAAATAAGTAATATCCATCATCACCTCTCCAAAACATTAGCGGGTATTGTAGAGCATCATATGAACGGTGTGTTTCATATATTCGTGGCAATTCTATAGTATTGCGACGCGTAAGAACAATATCACGCGTTTCCAAGTTTTCACCTACAATCACAATTGCCACTTCGTCTATTGTAGGGGAGTTGAATTGGCGTCATGTGCTCCAACAGGTCGTTCATCTGGTCTAATCACAACCTTGTGATCGTCACTTGTCATATGTTCCAAAGCAGTTTTAAACAATCGAATCAATGCATGATGCTCATTAAGTAGTTGCTGCAGATCTTGAAGAATTATTCTTCTCACATCTGCATTCATTGATTGACGTTGATCAAGCTGATCATCCATATTGCCCATATGAGGTGAATTTGGAGGAATTTATAATGAGCATCTTCAAGTTGTTGTAATGATCCAATTCGATGGTGAATCTGGCCTTGGATCTAAATAGCAGAAAGCGAAGACAAAATAAGTGATTTGAAATCATTAATGTTAATATTATATTCTTACCTTGAATGTTGGATTGAATCCACGTCCTTTAATTATATCTTCTCCAAATGAAGTCATTTGGAAACACCCATTGTATTTTTGTGTGTCAATGTTTTGTTACGGCAACTCGAAATACACAGTAGTTGTCTACATTGCCGTCATAGATAAAGATAACTATCTGTATCTATGATTGCCATCTATTGGCGATAATAATAATTATTAATAACACATGGACACAGATGCGTTAATATTATTAGAAAATGTACCGTAGCGACACCTATTGGCGTTATTCGTGAGAAGGAAAATTATTTCCTCTTTTGCTCATTTCATCAAATTTTAAGAGTTTTAATGTATTTTATGTTTATTCCGCCGTAGAAGAATCCAACAAAAAATCTTTCATAACAAACAGTTCATCCAATCTTGAGTTATGAATGGTGTAACCAACCAAATGGGCGACTTAGTTTTATATATTAAGATTTAAACTAGATTAAGGGTTACAAACAGAGACAGCTAAATTGGTGCACAACTATTCCAATTTCCGGTTATGTTTTGTTCTTTTCTTGATTGTATGTGATTTTTTTACGTTCTGATATTCTGTCGTTTTTTTTTTCAAATCATGATATGGTATGGGATTCCGTTAGATCAAGCACCGTCTCTGCAGTGCGTAAAATCGTTTTCCAGCAGGGTCGGAAGAGTTGACACGTTGAAATGCAATAAATCACTCGTCCCGCCAAGAATTCAAAAAGTTTGAGCGAATATTTCAAACTGTCACGTAACTTTGTGTAATCACTTAGACACTCTCTGCCCGCGTTTCGGAAAAAGGCGTTTCTTCCTGAGCTCGTTAAAACCATCGTGTTCGATATTACGCACTTCGATGTTCCGAATTGAATTATAAACTTAACTCCGCCATCGATGGGCTCGTTACCTGAGAGGAAGTGAGGCTGTTAAAACCTGGATTCAATGAAAAGCGAATAATTATTCTGTCTGCATTCGCCCGGAATTTTATAGTGGAGTATTCGGCTTTCGTCCCTGATTGGAAAATAAATTGAATAATTCTCGGGTACGACAGTTTCATCGTCGTTTCAATTCATGAAAGTGTGCACGTGAATTTGCAACTACAAGAGTAAGGGAGATCGCTGTACCTCAGGATGATGTTCAGAATCTACACTACTGAAAAAAATTGACGGATCAAAATATAATTCTTCTCTTCAGATTACAAAACAAAATTTTAAAAACTTTTTGAATTTCGCTTTTTTTGGGCTACAGGCATTGAATTTTTTTTTGCTTAACTGCACCTGATGAGATACAGTAGAATCCGTTTATTATGACGCCGGCTATACTGACCAATCGCTTATAATGACGCAAATGCAGTGTTAAGTTTGGTTTCATTCAGAACTCCTTACAAAAAGGTCCGGATATAATGACTTCGCTTATAACGACATGTCGCTTACAATGACATGATTTCAGATACAACAACATGATTTTTCCAAAATTTTTCCGGTTATAGTGACCACTCGATCGTTTTCTGAAGCCACCCTACCCTTTTTAATGCGATGAGGTTTGATACGATACGAGACATACGCCTGACGACATGCTTTTTAGTATAATCCAGATCCTTGAAGAGATTATTGGTGTTTTGTGGACAAAATGACATCCATTGAAGCCATTTCTAAGTTGTACAATGGTCTAAGAAGCTATTATTTCAAGTCGAAAATAACAAACGCAAACTAAAATTTCAGACTATTTTTCTAAAAAATGAAAAAGTTCTTTATATTTAGTTTTTTTTTGTGAGAGAAGCTATTATTTTATTTTTTCAATAAAACAACGTCGCCAGATGTTTTAAAACCGATCACATATATATATAAAACAAAATCTGAATTTTTCGTTCTTTTCTCAAACTGAATCCAAGAAAAATACCATCAATTTTGCTG
Source organism: Hippodamia convergens (assembly GCA_038502775.1). NCBI lineage: Eukaryota > Metazoa > Arthropoda > Insecta > Coleoptera > Coccinellidae > Hippodamia > Hippodamia convergens. The sequence continues at coordinate 10,643,343 of CM076607.1, read as the reverse complement.
AAATTCCGCTTTATGTGACTTCGGTTATTATGACGTATTTTTCATTTCCCCTCGATGTCATTATAAGCGGATTCTACTGTACTTTGTTCATTTATCTCTTCTTTTCTGATCATGATTCGTCATGAATATATCAAACGCAATTTTTATTTAATTATCTTTTGAAAATTGTGATTTTTGTATCTAGTGCGCGAAATGATACTTTGGTGTTCGAGAACTGATTTTTTTTTTAACGAGGCGCTGCCGAGTTGAAAAAAGTAGTCGAGGTCACCAAAGTATTTCGCGCATGAGATGCAAACAAAATTTTTTCTACAATTGTCAAAAATATTGTTCTAAAATAAGTAACATGCTAAGATCAATATGAAAAATAGTATTGAACTGGCTTAAACTGTTTTTCCAAATCGAGTTATTACTGTAACTATGAAAATAAAATGGCATTTGTTGACAATTATTCAAAGTGACAGTTCTTGATAATTATTTTGGAGTAACATTTTATTCGCGTCAATTTCGTGCGTGATATTTATAACTGTAAAATAATGGAAATTTCGAGCGACGATGAAGTAAGCAGTACTCCACCTAACTTGACAGATGCGGCCAATTCAGTAATTTCAAATCTTTTACTGGAGAAATCGAGGTGCCAGTATGAAAATGCATATCAGCAATTTAAAGGGAGGTGTGAAGCAAATATAGTCAGAAAAATATCCGAAAATGTGCTGTTGGCATATTTTGCAGAGAAGTCTCAGAAGCTGAAGTCTTCTACGTTATGGGCAATATATTCTATGTTTAAAACAACACTCAATGTAAAGAAAACGTGGATTTTAAGATATTTACCAAGTTGGTTCCATATTTGAAAAAATTGTCAGTTGGAGACCATCCTAAGAAATCTGAGGTATTGACTAGAGAGGAAGTTGAACATTTCATAAGAGAGGCAGATAATGGAACCTATTTATTGGTGAAGGTAGATTTTCGATGATTGTTTCATGTGTTTTTAAATTACTTATTTCCTTTTAGGTTGTTTTAATACTGGGTATTTCGGATGCTTGCCGCCGTGAGGAACTCACTAAAATGACGGTCGATGACATAGAAGATAAAAATTTTATTTTGATTGTTAAAGTACCCGATGCAAAAACGAATATACAACGAATTTTCACAGTTTAAAATTTATATTATATTGACATTCACCGAAAATATGCGGCTCTTCGTCCAAGTTATGGTACCAGTCGCCGTTTTTTTTGAAGTATCAAAATAAGAGATGTTTTAATCAAGTTGTTGAAATAAGTAGTATTGGAAAGATGCCTAGGTTAATAGCAAAACACCTTAAATGACCAAATCCTGATGCCTACACGGGCCATTGTTTTCGGAGAACATCAGCCACACTCCTTGCTAATACGGGGGCTGATATATGTGATTTGAAGCGACATGGAGGATGGAAATCTTTGACTGTGGCCGAAAGATACGTGGAAGATTCAATCAAGAATAAAATTCAAATATCAAATACAATTTAAGACTGTGAAATTTCAGGATCAAGTGCTGTCACCTCTACGGCAGTTGCTTGCAAATCAAAAATGGATAGTCTTCCAACACCCAAAACTACGATATCACGAGCTAAATCTTAGTTATCCGGTTTAGGAATAAATATTGGTTCGTGCACTGGCTGCACCATTAATGTTAACATTGTAAATTATAAATAAAATTTGGTAGTGTTAAATTTTCTCACAATTTGAAAGCTTTAATCATTGTTATACATTAATAAATAAATGATTTCTTGGATTTTTGCTTGATTGAGGAACATAAAGGTTGAAATATGAAAATCCCATATAGTTTACATGCAGTGTGCGATGTAAGTATTTCGCACACTACTTCGCGCATGGTGTCATGGTAACGAAGGAAACTGAAAAAAGGGGTCACTTCGCATATTTTTGTCAATGCGTGAACCTTGTAGTTTTTCGTCGTTTGTAGTAAAATGTAATTTTCCAAATGTTCCCTTCATCCTTCCGGCACTGTTGATTAAATTTAGCACGAAGTTACATCCCGCTTGAATCAATTCAAGGCAGCAGTGATCTCCATATCGCCGTTCAGCATTCCGTTGAGCTCGAAGCAGAATTCCAGAGCTTGTACTGACTCAACCCATCCCACCTAACCCCTTCTACCTGGCATCCCATAAACTATGGCTAATTTGTAAGAAACATTCCACACTTATGGAGGGTATAGAGCCGTCTGATCATGCTACATGCATAACCAACAGCCGCTTCAATTCCACAAGACCATCTTTCGACGGAATTAAATTAGTTGCCAACTTCACGCTGTCATATTACATAGCTTCAATTTACACCGTAGGGGTTGCAAACTTCGAATCCTGCCAAAGCCTAGGACGTGAAGGGGTTGTTAGAAGTCCTCCAATTCGGTTTGTATTATGTTACGTTGCACAATTCCCCAAGTTTTATAGGTCGAGGAATGTTCAATCCGCACGTGATTAAGACAGGATGCATGGCATCTTTGATGTTGAGTTCGATTCGGTTTTGATGTTGCTGGATGTTGCATATGTACAGGTTGCTGCTTTGATGCGTTTCGCTTCCAATGATGCAGGAGCAGGCAACTCAGGAATTTCGTCGGCAAACGAACCCCTTTGTACATCTCCTAAATTAAAAGGGACAGGAGAAAAACTTATATAAACGTTCTCTTTTCTCGAGAAATATAAATTTTCAGAACTACCTACATGCTTCCATGTCACTTCAAAACGACAATGAGACTTATGAATATAAATATATTCTTTCGATTGAGAAAGCTAAAATAAAACAATACATATTGAAATAAAAATGTACCTAGCTGGGGTAAGTGCAACACAGGAAAACCATACAGGTCTGTAGTATGATATAATGAGGAGAGAGAAAAACCCCAGAGGACATGGAGGACATGTGATCAGAAGAACATCTTCATTGCAGGTCTTCTATGGGCAAAAGAGAAAAACAGACTCTTCACCTATCTACCCAAAATTCTAGATCTGAAATAAAGAAAGACGAAAGCAGAAAAAACTAGCTTTTTATAATCAATTTAATGGTTTTTGAATTAACCACCCATTGCAGAAATTCTTTCTCCTTGAATAAGTTATGACAGAAATGTCACAATGTTTGAAAGAAATGAAAAAACCCCCTGTTTGAATTGCTAAACATGAGAAAACTCATAACACAACAAGCTGAACCGTAATTTGGACTAAGTGAAAAATCAATGAGTACATAACTTTTAATTGTACTCCTTCACGAAGAAGTTCCTCTGTTGCCATGTGGGTTTCTTAGAAGATCTCAACACCATGTTGATGTGGAATCACTCTTGTCCTTCGAATTTCTCCAATATTCAAATTTAAATTCTCAGCCTTGCTCTCTGTTCGTGTGGGTTCTTTCGAGCTAGGTACGACTATCTTAGTGATGATTTTTCGGGACTTCAGATGTTTGAAGAATTCTACGGGACCCTTATGAAAGGAAATCATCTCCCATAGATAAACCAAACATTTTATAACACAAGAAAAACAGAATATTTTTCAGGACCAAAAACTACGACATATTCCGAGAATTGTTAAAATGACAAGCATTATTATTATGAATGATGAAAGTAAACGATAAAATGAGGACGTAAGTAGTAAAATTTAGAGTAAAAAAAAACTGAATTGGAAATATACTTCTTGATTTTTGATGAGGAATTGACCTTCTTTCATCGCCCTATATTAGGTATGCAATTTATTTTCAGATAGCAATATGGAATGTGTGATATACAACATTGCGTATCTAAGTTCCTCCTCCAACCCTTTCAACAAAAAAAAAATCGATTATTATCTGCCGTTTTTAAGCAGACGTTTAATGAAACTATCAAGTGCACTGCTCCACAAGAGTTAAGGATATCGTATTCAATCATTTTGAGAAGTATGTGAGCTTCCAGAAAATCGCTGTGAAATCTTTCGAAACTCAATAACAATTTGAATCGATCCAATGAAAATCAGTATGAGACATTGCGTCAATCTGGTCGTCTTTTTCTGAAGTTTGGTTCTCTGCATATGCTTCATGACTGTTCTTATTTTGAAATGGAGTCAGTTTATCAACGGCTTTGATTCGACACAAGTTTTTGTAACAAACGCTGAGACTAATAGGGCTATCGGAATGCTACAGGATGGCCTAACTCAGGTTGTTGTAGCGGAAAGGCTCCAAGTCAGCCAAAGTGTGATATCTCAACTTTGGAATAGGTTCAGGGTGATAGGATCCGTGTTGGAAAGACCAAGACTTGGTGGGCGACGAAAAACAACACCTGCTCAGGATCGTTTCATCACCGTTTCGGCGAGAAGAAAGCCTACATCTTCGTGTAGAATGCTACGGAATACTCTTCAAAATGCAGATGGGATCCATGTTCCCTTCGAAACCATCAGACGACGTTTGAGAGAGGTGAATCTAGGTTTTAGACGTCCATTAAAAAGAGTTCCATTAAAACGTGACCATAAGCGTAAAAGACTGGAATGGGCAAGGCAACATATCAATTGCAATGATCAATGGCGTAGTGTCCTTTTCACTGATGAATCCAGATGTGGATGATTTTCAGATTCTCGAAGAATAAGGGTATGGACAATCCCACGCATACCCTATAATCGTCGCTATGTCCAAGAAGTCCTTCCATTCCGAGGGGGTAGTGTTATGATATGGGCCGGGATATGTTTCAACGAGCGCACAGATCTACACATTTGTCCGGAGAATATGACCGCCTTACACTTTAGGGAGCATTTCATTGACAATGAATTTTCAATTTCTAGACGATAACGCTAGACCGCAACGTGCAGCCATGAATGAGAATGCGCGCGAGGAGTTTTTTATTCCACATTTACCAATACCTCCGCACTCACCAGATTCGAATTGCATAGAACATGCATGGGATATGCTCCAAAGAAGATTAGATAATCATCAACCTACCCCAGAATCCATAAATGATTTGAGAGAGCTTCTGTCCCGTTTATGAAACCAAATTCCTCAAGAAAAGTTGAACAACCTCGTGTGTAGTATGCAAAGAAGATGCCTGTTATCGATGCCTGTGGAGGCCATACATTGTATTGATAGTCTTAAAATGCTTGAATTCTCTGGGAATAAAAGGTCGTTATTTCACTCGATTTTTCTTAACCACGCTGCAGACCCACAGGATAAAATTATTGTCATTTCCTGCAACTTGAAATCATGTTTATATGCATTCTCATTACAAAATATCATTCAAACTATATTTTTTTGCAATTTAATTCAATATCCCTTACTCATGTGGAGCAGTTTATATAATGAAATACTTGTACCGTTCAGCGGGAATCACCACGATGTATGAAATTGATCTTAACTTTCTTGCAGAGGAATTTCTGAAACGCCGATATACTATTAGAAGAAGAAGGCGAAGTATTCGGTGATTAAAACTTTGTGCTCGGCGGGAAAACGATACTTTTAATTAATTTGCAAAAAGGGCAGCCTCTTCCAGTCGATGCGTTCTAGAGAAATTATTATTATTTCGATCGATGAGAAAGCTTATCCGATTTTTTATATTCGCCATTCTCAGTAGAGTGGTAGAGTGCAACGCACTCTACCACGTTATTTTCTGTCTCCTAGGCCGTCAGAATTTCAAAAGAGTAATGTCTATTTCACTCATATCAAAACACAATCTTTCTTCAAATCAGTATTGGTCTAACTAAACTGTAGTGTTTCAATGACGTTACCATAGATAAAATTTTGGTCATTATCTCCGTTTTTCTTTCTGCCACGATGTTGAAATGAAAACATTAAATAGACAATTTTTTCCTAGTAATCCAAAAGCTTTCTATGTTTTTCCTCAAGGGAAAAAAACGACTTCATCTCATAGTTATAGCTTCACAAGAAAAAACATAGTACGCTACTGGATTTCTATTAAAAAAGTGTCTGTATAATGTTTTCATTTCAACATCCTAGCAAAAAGAGAAACGGAGATAAGGACCAAAGTTGAAGTCGTCTAAATTTCAGTTTTGGGCTTTTACTCGAAAATAAAAGAAGATAGAGGATTGCAGATTACTTCACCAGTTATCCTAAAAAGATAACCTTAATGTGTCTTTTATTTTCCATTATCTTCATCGGTTGAAAAGTTGTAGTTCAGGAATCTTCAATTTTGCCCACCCTGTAGCTACACCTGAAAATTCCGACATACTCTCAGACCTTGGGAGAAAATATAAATGCAACATTATATTTGGTAATTGGGAATCTAGTTCGACAGTAAGAATGCAATTTTCCCCTTAATATACTAATAAAATTTCTTCAATTGTACACGTTTTCCCGACATTACCCATCAAAATTTGCTCGATACGATTTTATGCGAAAAATTTCGTTCTAGCTCCCCAGCATATCCACTAGTATTCGATGTGAAGAGGGCCATCTGAATGAAGAGTGGAACAGAGTTCGTCCCGTTATTAAATTTTAAGCGGTGGATATGGCAACGTTCAAGTGCCAATTTCTACAAGTTTCGCAGCATTCTGGGTTTCGCTTTGGAGTATTGACTCTACGACCTCCGATATGGGGAAATTTCACATTATTTCTAGCATAGGAGGAAAGAAATATGCTGAGTTTCCTCTCGTGTAGAGAGTATTTGTTTTAAGCCATTTTGCCCTTCTTGCAGGTACAGGGTGGGCAAAATTGGTGATACCTGAACTACAACTTTTCAACCGTGAGAGATGGGGGAAAATTAGAGAAACTAATAATGCCATCAACTGCATTCTTCTATCATCTTCTGTTTTCGAGTTATAGGCCAAAATTGAAATTTGGGTGATTTCAACTTCGGCCATTATCTACGTTTCTTTTGTGCCAGGATGTTGAAAAGAGAGCATTATAGGGTAAAACCAGGATAGATGTCCCACTTTTTGAAATTGCCTCATATTTTCGAAAATATCAATTTTATCTGAATTATTTTTATGAAAGTAGCTGGACTTGTTATTTGGGTTGAAATACTGATGGATTTTTCTGACCTAGCATTAGCAGATTTCACAGAATTTTGATTTTTGTGGAACATTATTTCTGGGGATAGATGCCTACAGGTATTTATAGTTGCCCCACTATGAAAATACTGAGAAGGATAGATGCCTTCAGTCCGGGATAGATGCCCTTCATATTGTGTGATCCATATACGAAGCCAAATTCAATGGAATCTGTTATCGTTATGTCTGTTATAATCGGAATATAACTTAAATCAGCCTACTTAATGAAATTTCGAAAGCATTTATCAAACGAAAATATAAATTATTTATATCATAAAATATCAGGTAGGTATCAACAAATAGGTATATGAACTTTTCATTGTTGTTATGAAATATTAAATACCTAATAGGTTTCAACAGAAATAGATAGATAGTGCTTCAAGTTTTCCACATTTTGAGCAGTAGTTCCGAAAAAGTGTACAGGTTTCATGAAGCCAGTTGTGATACCTTATACACTGGATCCAGTCGGATTGAGACTTTGTATTTTCATTCATAATTTCATATTTCAGGGGCATAACGCCTTTGTGATGTTCTGTCTCACCGGAAGCTGCTTCGAATTGTTCTGTGGTCCAAGAGCAAACTTGACCTTGTACTCCTCCTTTTCTCTCATACTTCCGCGACATGGCAACTATCCTTTTTGGAACGGATAGATGCCCGTGCATTTTTTTCATAAATCAAAAACAAAAAAGCAACTGGTCATACTTAGATGCACGTTTGATGAACCAGTTTATTGATATAATAAAAAATATAATCGAATTAATAACTACTTCAAAAGTTCTACAACGGCAAATACTAGCCTTTGAAACTTTTACATGTTTTCGAAGTTCATTGCGGAGATAATCACATACATTTGCAAGACGCGTCCTCACTGTACCATATTTCGTTACCAACTGAAGTTAAGGGTGACAGTGGATCATTCTTACACTATTAATTATTAGTGGAGAGTTTGGGAAGTTAGGTATTTTGAAAATGGGGCATCTATCCAACTGGGGCATCTATCCGGGTTTTACCCTACAGGCACTTTTTTCATAGCAATCCAGCAGTGTGTCCTGTTGATTATGTTGTATGGGCATCGCTTGAACAAATAGTGTATGAAAAAAAAACAACGAATTTAGAGCAATAGATGTGTAGAAGCGTGATGGATAATTTCCGTGTTCCAACAATTTGTGAATTTTGAATTTGAATATCGAAGGAATTTCGAAAGGAAAGTGTGATTACGTCTCCAAATTAGCTGATGAACATGGTATCAAAGAGATTCTTCTGCAAGAAACCCACACGGCAACAGAAAAAAAATCCTCGTGAAAGAGGACAGTTGAAAGGTTATGTATTAATTGATTTTTTACAAGTTTAGCATGTTATGTTGAAAAATTATCAGTTTCGTAACATTAAACAGATTCGGAAAGGGGAAATTGATGGAGTTTTTTTTTTAATTTCTTTCAAATTTTGTGACATTTCTGTCATAAATATTTATAAACCTCCAAACATTATTTGGCCAAGAAATCTTAATGTTGATGTTTTTTAAAGTAGCAAATGCATTTCCAAAATGCATTCGATTTAATCTGAATAATCGGTTTCTTCTCTGCTTTTGTCTTTTTTCATTTCAGATTAAGAATTACGAGTCGTTTTCGGAAGAATCTGTGTATCCGAGCCCATAGACGGATAACATGAAGATGATCACACTGATGTCTTTCAAGATTTTCCTGATATTTTATGTGATTTTGTTTACGGGTAGGCAGGTTTTTTCGGCTGAGGTTTTTTCCCCTGGCTGTATAGTATCGTATGATACTAGTGTTGATAGTATCGTATGATTCTATAGTATCATACAAAGAATGTTATGATACCCCGTTCTTTTTTTACCTCGGCTTAGGTACTTTTTGTTTCAACATTTGATGTATTATTTTAGCTCTCTTTTCCATAACAATATATATATATATATATATATATATATATATATATTTGGACAACATATTCTTTGTCAATTAAATTTCCATAACTTCGTCTAAATCTTAATATAAACAAACATTTCTTCTGATTTGTTGTTTTATTTTCATTGAATACTCGAATACCCCACACCCTATTTAGACATCCCGTATTATATTATATTAAAAAAATGCTTTGCATCAGAAAACTTCATTTCCAACAGAGTTGAAAAATAAAATGAGGGATCCACAGGCCTTTACGGGAAATAATAGCACTTTGCGATCCAAATCCTAAACCACGCCACTGTAAATGAGATGCGCTAATTTTATTGGTCTTTCCAGCGAATCCAGTGCCATTCTAAATGGCAGATTAAACACGAATTACAATTAACAAGGACCCTTTCTGTTCTCGAAACAATAATGCCCTGAGGGGGACATTCTGTACTAATACGCAGCTACATTGAAAGGTAGAGTAGAATACATTAATTATCAACACGACAGAACGCGAAGGGTGATTGTGAGGGGTTGAACTTTTTGAGTTTGGCACTTACCTCAGACTGGAGTTGGAAGTGCTCGCAAGAAACTTTCAGCAAGCAAAAGAACATGGTTTCGTGTATTTTTTTTTTTTTTTTGGTGTTCGGGCAGAATTTTTTTTTTCGTAATCACTATACAGTTTAATTCAGTCATTTTTTTCAAGGGAAAAACAATGGAAAAATATACTGCTCCACAAGGGTTAGGGATATCGCACTCAATCGTTTTGAAAAGTATGTAATCTTCCGCCTAATTTCTGAAGTTTGGTTCTTTGCATATGCTATGAATGTTCTTATTTTGAAATGGAGTCAGTTTATCAACAGCTTCTATTTGAAACGAGTTTTTTGCAAATGCCAAGACATAAATTAACAAACGCTTCCTATCTTTTCTGTGAATGAAATAGTTATTTATGATATGAGTGTTAAAAGTGACGTTTTATTTTGTGAGTAAAAAAGTTTGTGAAATAAGTGGAGCGAATTGATCAATTTCATGAACAAAATAAAATCTTTTTTACACAAATACCATACAATGCTTTTTGTACACCTGCTCAATTTTTATAATGAAATGGGCGAATTTGCAATGACAATAAACTTCAAACTGCATTTTGAAATTCAGATAATCAAAAGGTTTTTGGGAATGGCAAACGTTGCCAAAGTTTTTAACTGCTTAAAATGTTTGTAGATTTGGTTGTTCCTCTGGATATTGAAGAGTCTGCAAGAAGAGCAAATCCGGAACTCCTACCTAAAAAATCTGATCAGCAGTACGATATGGCTAACAATTTCCTGGCCTGGTGTAAATTGAAAAATGTAGAAGGGAACTTCAGTGAAACTGTTTTCCTGGCATACTTAGAAGAAAAATCAAAAATATGGAGTTCATTATCTTTGTGAAGCAAATTTTCAATGATAAAGTCAAGCGCCCTTGTTAAAAATGCTGTGGATATTCGTAAATATTTCAAGTTAGAAGCATATTTAAAACAGAAGAGTGAAGGATATAGTCCCAAAAAATCCAAAATTCTCACTTGCGAACGAGTTGAAAAGTTTATAAAGGAGACACCTGATGAGAAATACTTGATGGTTAAGGTTGCAACTATTTTCAGATTATTTGGAGCTTGTCGGCGTGAAGAATTGTGTAATTTATCAGTGGAAGACATCGAAATAACAAATAAATCATCGGTCATCAACTTTCAAATACAAAAACGAAATGTGACATGTTCTTTCGAGCATTTAGGCCGTCGTCGTAGATTAGTTCTCGACGTTTCGCCAGTTCGAGTGTCTGGCATCTTCAGGAGTTATATTTCAGGAGATGTTCTCACTGGACTGAACTGCCTGAGTGTGAGAACATCTCCTGAAATATAACTCCTGAAGATGCCAGACACTCGAACTGGCGAAACGTCGAGAACTAATCCACGACGACGGCCTAAATGCTCGGAAGAACATGTCACATTGAACGATGGCCGCGAAAGCCTCAACTAATTCACAAAAACGAAAGTCAGTCGTTCTTTCAGTATTATTTTCATAAGTACTTTGCACTGCGCCCTCCTGTCATCAAACATCGTCAATTTTTCCTGAAACACATGAATAATAAATGAACTGCCAATCCAGTTGGTATTAATACATTTGGAAAAATTCCATGTATTGTCGCCGAATTCCTCAAACTGCCAGAACCAAAGTAATAAACAGGACACTGTTTTCGAAGATCCTCCGCTTCATTGCTAGCAGAATCAGGAGCAAATATTACGGATATAAAAACACATGGTGAATGGAAGTCTACGACGGAAGCCAAGGGCTATCTTGATCATTTCATTGAATATAAAAATGTCATTGCTGCAAAAGTTCTCCGAACCTCAACATATTTTGAATCATCATCATCCAATATTGTACTTCCGGTTTCTACTGATTGTGCTGAGGATTCTAATAATGTGTTGTCAAGCTCCCTCATGTCACAGGGCATTAATGTTAGTAATTGTTTGAGTTTTACGATTGATATTAATGTTCATAATATTGATAATAAAAATTTGCAATTGCTGAATACAAGAGAATACAATACAATACAAATTCATTGATCCTTTAAGACATTGCAGTGATGTATAGGATATGTCAAAATAAAAGAATTGGTAAGTTACATGGCGAAACAATTAACTCTGAATTACAGAAAAAAATACAAAATTACAACCTCAATTATAATGAACTTGTAAGAAATTCATGTATACTGTAAAAGCCCTTTTCTATAAACATATTTTTTATTTCTCTCTTGAACTGTCTGTCATCAAGTAGTTTGTATCGATTCGGTAGATGATTAAAGAATGATATACCCATCAGTTTTTGTGACGTTTCATACTTGCTGGTTTTGTGATGAGGCACACAGATAATATTCTGATGTCTGGTGTTATTGTTACGAAAATCAGAGCATGTCGCCAGTCCACGCAGGTTGCTACGGAATTTTTCTCATCTGATTTCATATTAAGAAAATGGAATGCTAAAAATATTTTTAACACTAATGTTAAAAATATTTTCAACACGCTCCCACGTAAACAATCAATTTCAACATTGTTTGCTGTCATTAATAATATCACTTTTAATGGCAGTTGTACAAAAAAGTGTTCAGTTTCACTTTTATCCAACTCAATATACTGAGTGTAACAGTCCTGAAACCGTCAATTAGACCCTTGCTCTGAAACGAGGACCGACAGTACCGTGACCAACAAATTACATTACGACATTTTCTGTAAACTTTTCTAGCTGATCCTTTGTCAAACAGACTACCCTGAAACGTCAAAAAACCGGAATCCCGTCGTATAAAGGGAAAGGATATGGAACGATAGCGAGCTCATGCGACGAGGGAAAATTCGAGGAAATGAGTTTATCGGGTCCTAAAAAAATTTTCTGCTTCAAGATCCCAGCATGTAGTTCAGGAAAAGATGTCGGGTATATCGCAAATACTCGGATATTGGGTATAATAATTTTTTCATGGATAGAAATGTTTTTCGGTGCTATGCTCCATATTGAGATTGGTATTTTGTTGTCAACATGAAGCTAAACACTCTTATGCGTGCTTCGTATGTCTCCACCATTTTTACAAAACTAGAAGGTTTCATTTTCGTTTGAATTTTGATAGCAATCCAGTGGGGTACGTTGATTTATCCGTAGCACACGATACAGTATGGAAAGATGGAATAATTTCTATAATTCTATAATCGTTCAAATGTGAAAAATGGTTAGAGCATTAGAAAAACAGAATATTTCGTGTTTTTTGAATGATAAAAGTAGTTATTTCGAAACATTGAAAGATAATCTTCCAAAATATTCGGTTTTAACACCTCCCCTATTCAATTTTCATTTGTGTGATATTCCAACAACTTCTTCCAAAAACTTATGGTATTGCTCAGGCTTTCCATTTTCATTCTAATTTACAGACAACAGAAATTATCCTTTCCGCTGATTATGAAATTAACGCACATTATGGAAATCTCAAATTTATTCTACAACTGAAGGTGTTCTCAATGATAATTTTTTTTTATCAGAATTATGCATGCGTATGTTATCCACTTTCAACGTTTTTCTTCAATACATATGTTTTTTTCCCAGCAGGAATAAAAAAAGATGGTATTATCAGATTTTGAATGTATTGTCTCCATTCTGAAATCAGTTGTTCTCGATCAATTCTAGTGATCAATAGTTTTTCTTTCGTTTGATTATCTACCCTCGACCGCTATGCAACGCGAAACAAGCAAGTTGACCCAAGAGGAATGGTCCCAAGCGGTAGTTTCGCGAGAAGAAGGATGGATATACACAAGAATTGCAGAAAGGTTTGGAGTTTCCCATACAAGTGTGTCCAGAATGTTGCAGCGATTCAGGGAGACAGGTATGAATGTCCGAAGACCAGGACAGGGTAGACCAAGGGTAAGAACTGCCATTCAAGAACGTTACCTGAGAGTTTCTTCGTTGAGACAAATGTTTGCAACCTCTCGCCTCCTTCAAAATCAGCTTGAGCAAACTCATGGGGTGCAAATTAGCACTCAGACAATAAAAAATCGCCTCAGAGAATATGATTTAAGGCCTCGTGTTGCGGCAAGAGGCACAGCTCTTACTCCAACCCATCGAAGGACGCGTTTGGATTTTGCGAGAGAGCATATCCATTGGGAAGAGGCCGATTGGGAAAGAGTTCCCTTCACAGATGAGTCTAGATTCTGCCCCTACCATTGTGATCGACGTTCCCTTGTATACAGACGTCCACATGAAAGATAAGCTCAGTGCAATTTCCTGAATACTACTGCTTTCGGGGGAGGATCGATTATGGTATGGGGTGGAATATCTTTGACTGCTCGCACAGACCGAGTGGTCGTTGATAATGCAGCTATGAATGCTGATAAGTATATAAAAAACATTCTTGAAGAGCATGTAGTGCCATTTGCCCCATACATTGATGAAAATTTCATTTTTATGGACGATAATGCCAGACCCCATCGTGCGAGCATCGTTCAGGAGTACCTTCAAGAGGTTGAAGTCTCCCGAATGGAATGGCCAGCAAGAAGTCCAGATCTCAATACGATTGAGCAGGTTTGGGACAACCTCAATAGAAGGCTGAGAAGTTCAAAAAATCTTCCAGCTACTCTTAATGACTCAGGAATCCAACTCGTAGAAATATAGGAAGGATTAGATCAGAACATTTTAAGATCACTCATTTTGAGTATGAACCGTCGTTGCCGAGCTGTGGGGTGGAAATACCAAGTATTAAATCACTCATCAGCATTTCAGTATTTTGAAAATTTTTCATTTCTCTTCTTTCACATAAGATTCGGTGAAATCCTGAATTTTTCTTCCATTTAATGTGTCCTATTTTGTTCAAAACCTTCCCGAGAGAACATAAAAAATAAGCTATAAAGTCAATGTGGAATTAACTTTCATTAAAATTGAGATTTTCAGAATGTGAGTTAATTTTTTTGCGCAGGGTACATTAAGATTTACAGTTGAAACGTTGACTCCGACTAGTTTCACTCTCGTTGAAAAACGAAACACCCGGTTGAAACTCCCCTGTATCTCTCCTCTGTAATACTCCCAATTTCTAAGCATATTTCCGTTATTGGTGCCCCAATCCTCTGCTTTCCTTCAGCGACAACTCTCGCAACAAACTCACCTGATATCGTCTCGCCCGATCTGCATCTGAATACAGCGTTCTGACAAAGACCTATCGGGGTTCAAAATGGCGGAAGGATAAATGAGATCGCAGGAGGAGATATATTTCTGAATCCGCCTCGAACCCACATCATTCACAGGTGAAATCTGCAGGAGGTAAGGCGGAAGGAGGCAGAAAGAACACCCGGTACCGTCATAATTCATTGCACTCTAGTGACCAGCCGAGTTGCCAGCAACAAGTCGGATATCAAGTGTGCTCTGGTGTGAATTTAATATCGGTTCTTCATTTTCTGGACCTCGACCATATACAGGGTAGCTCAATGCAATATCCGAACTGAAATATTTCAGGAGATTTTTTCCGCTGAATTGAGCTGCCTGAGTATGCTCAGGCAGGTTTATGGCGGTATTTTGCTTTCAGCTGTAAGCAAATCTGTAAGATTACAGGATAATTACGATTCTCGACGCTTTCTTTAAATCTATAGCTTACAGGAAACATATCGAAAGGTATATTGTGAGGTTTGTGAGGTTGAATGGTTTGTTTATGTCAGAGAATATAGAGTACTTTTCTATACCCAACTACTTTTGTGTTTCATTTTCGCATTTAGGTTGTAAATTTCTCCTTTTTGTTGAAAAAAACACAAATTGAACATAAATATATCCAATAATCAATACTTACCGTCCAATTTTACAGAGGAATAAATTCTATTTTATTATGTTATTACGAAGTAGTTCAAAATTGACACTTCTGATACGACAGTTACACAAAAGCTTCCAGAATTTCATTATTTATGGATCTGTAAGTCAGATCAATCGTACGCTACAGATTTGTAGCTAACAGAGAAAAAGCAGAATACGGCCATTAGTTTGTTTTAGTACAGATCTTAAATTATTTTTTGTACAACTGCCATTAAAAGTGACACTTTTAATGACAGCAAACAATGTTAAAATTGAATGTTTACGTGGAAGCGTGTTAAGAATATTTTTAATATTAGTGTTTAAAATATTTTTAGCACTCCATTTTCTTATGATGGAATCAGATGAGAAAAATTCAGCAATTGCAAATTTTTATTATCAATATTTAACAATCATTACTTAAAAACATTAATATTAATCGTAAAACTAGAACAACTACTAACATTAATGCCCTGTGACGTTAAGGAGCTTCGCAACACATTATTAGAATCTTCAGGACCATCAGTACTTGTAGAAACCGGAAGTACAATATTGGATGATGATGATCCAAAATCTGTTGAGGTTGGGAGAATTGTTTCAGCAATGACATTTCTGAATGCAATGGAATGATCAATATAGCCCTCGGCTACCGTCAAAGACTTCCATCCACCATGTTTTTCTATATCCGTAATATTTGCTCCTGATTCTGCTAGCAATGAAGCGGAGGATCTCAGTTCCGAAATGGTTGTCACGGTGGGATGACTACATTTCCCCACGTCCTGGTTTGGAACTCAAAAAATACTTCTACACCGCAACTTCTCTTAAATATTAGTAAATATTCGTTTAAAAAGTGCATTCTTTTCGTAAAAATTGTAAAAGTTATAGTGATCGTCTGGATTAATTGTAGTTTATGTGTTGAACACGTGATACTGTGATTGGTTATATCAAGACTCCTGTTGCCCCCAGGACACAGGGCACGACAAGAACATTATAAAGAAGAGCATAGTTTTTACAAATCACTCGATATTGGGCACATAGCATAATTGCTGAGCCTAAGTCCCTTTCTGCATCTGTCATACAGATTGGGAATGAGAAAATGAATGAATGAATGAATGAAGCGGAGGATCTCCGAAAACAGTGTCCTGTATATTGCACTGGTTCTGGCAGTTTGAGGAATTCGGCAACAATAGATGAAATTTTCCGAAATGAATTAATACCAACTGGATTGGGAGTGCATTTCTTATTCATGTATTTCAGGAAAAAAACGACGATGTTTGATGACAGAAGGGCGCAGTGCAAAGTACTTATGGAAATTGTCTTCATACTTCCAATAATACTGAAAGAACGACTGACTTTCGTTTTTGTATTTGGAAGTTGTATAACCAATGATTCATTTGTTATTTCGATGTCTTCCACTGATAGATTACACAATTTTTCACGCCGACAGGCTGCAAATAATCCGAAAATAGTTGCAACCTTAACCATCAAG